>OY754973.1:14941979-15391979 GCA_963576475.1 Molanna angustata
GCCAAGTCTGGTCTAACCGGCGAAATCAAAACCCTCGTGATAACCCATAATATCATGAATATAATGGAGTTCTATATATGACATCTAAAGATATTATTGCCATATCGTGCTGTTTTGTATTTGATTGCTGTTATTGCTGTGTTTTGTTCATTTTGATTTTAAACATTTAATCCACTAGTACCATACGATAAATAAATAAATAAACTCCATATAATAATTATATCCGTGATATTGGTAATCGTTAGGATTTTGATTTCGCCGGATAGACCAGACTTGCCCCCCTGGAGGTTTATAATTTTATGATTTTTATTCCTCTTAATAGAACAAAATTGTATCACCGTGTGATTGATGAAACGAGTGGGTAGTGGCCAACACTAAACTCTCCACAACATAGTAAGCGTTCATTTTTTCTTCTTGAAATGTTGACAATCTCTAAATGCACTTTTATGAAGTACATTTCTATCAGATTCTTAAACAAATGTAAGATTCCCAGAGGACAAAAGTTTTCACAATACACCATACACACAAAAAATCGTCACGAAACTCATATTATGCACTTTCTACGTGATACCTGTTGAGACATTTTAAGCAAAATTGTATTACTAACAAGATGAGCATGTGTGAGACAGTGTATCAATGTTGATGAGGCGATCTATGTGTCAAGATAGAAGAATGTGGTATTCTGTTCTCACTGCCTCACCCCTAGAAGTGGAGAGTAAAAAATACACTTGTCTATAGAGACACATACAATATCAATATGAAGTTTATCACTCAATTTTCCCTTACAGAAGCTATTTTACTTCTGTTATATACATTTTTCATACAAATATGAAATTTATTTCACATTGATATTGCAAACCATAGAGATTTTCTTTAAATTTTGACAATCCTTGTATGAGTGTATTCTTGTTGTATCGAAATTTCAAACAGAATACTTACAGTTTTTACAGTTTTGGCTGTAGAGAGGACACAAAAAGGATAATTCCTTACGCCGAACGCCGTACGCCATACATACAAACACATCACGATGAAACTCATACATTCAAACACATCACGATGAAACTCACAGTGTGCACTCTCTACATGATATCCGTTGAGAAATTGATGTAAGAAAATACGCTTAAAAATTGTGAAATCATGACTATCCACTATTCCATAGTGTGGAGAGTAAAAAAATATAGGTATATAAAAAACACTATGTTCAAAGTATTTATTTTAAAGTGGCTATGGAAAGAAAATTTTAACAAGATTTTGTTCTTGAGTCAATCATCATAAAAATAAGTACAATAAAAAATGTCCTTGTATAAATTAATTAAGGCTCCTGGTAAAAATATTATGTTCCAACACTCAAATGAAGCACCTCATTTTTTACAATAGCCTATACACAGATCTTTTATTTCTTTGATATTTGATATTCGTCCAATTTGACAACAATTAATGTAAAACTCTTTGTTTTCGTTAAAGATTTATGAATACCTATATACCCAATATACCTACTTATTTAGTGGGTGTCGAATTTATGTAATTTGATAATTTTCTTTGGGAATTCATTTTCAAACAATTGTGTATTGATTAATTTGAATCATTGTTTTCTTGTGAACTTCTTAGAATTATAAAATAATAGAATTATCTTTTATGTATTTCTTAGTAGAGCAATTATGACTAAAGCTGGAGACTTATTTCAGAGTATCGTCGTGGACATAAATAATTGTGTTTACACAATTTAAAATATAAATTCTATTGACTTGTAAATTTTGTAAGCGAAATGAATCCTGAAAGAAGAGCTTATTTTCTTACGGTCTTACTTATTAGATTTCGTTAATAGCTTACTTAACGCGCAAATAGATACACACGACTAAAATAGTTAAGATCGGTATTAAAAATCTTACTTATAAACGTATACTAAGATGTGACTAATAATTCACCGAATTGTTTACGAACACCCTATCTTATTTTTTTACTCCTCACTAACCCGAGGGGATATAGTGGGGAGTTATGATTTCGCAATTTTTAAGGCTATTTTTTTATTGCAGATTTTCAACTAGTATCATGCTAAGATCGAATTCGGAAAGTTTCGTCTGTATGTGTGTGTGCTATGTGCAGTGTGCTATGTACGGCGTGTTGATTTTACTTTATCGATTATAGACTAAAGTACTCATTCGATTCTATTCAAATTTTGCAAATTTGTATATCTAATGATCACTTAGACCCCATTAGATTTTGAAGGATATTTTTAACTGTCAGATATTTCAAAGTGACCCCAAACTCAAATTCAAAGGAAATTTAAAATTTGAAATTTTTATTTTCAAATTGATAATAAGGCACATCACTTTTATAAAATGGCACTGGAGATTTACCAAGTTTTCATAATAAAATATTTAAATAAAAAACAATTCATCAAACACATTTTTTTCATATGACCGCATTGGTTACTCCGATGTCAAAAAATAGATAAATGCATTTAATTTTTGGATAACTGACGTCGAAAAATGAAAACAAAAACCGCTTTTTGCCGTGTTGAGTCTATTTAAACACTATTGCGTTGAAAAATAACAAGGAAACACGTTATAAGGATTAAATTTTTCTGTCAATCTCAAATATGAGTCGGATCATATGTGAAAGATCCGCCATTTTGAAATATTTAGTATATATGACGCGTAAGTCAAGCGTTAAACAGCCCCTCGACCCGTCCTATCTTGACGTCTATGAAATAAAGGTGTAATAATGATAGTCAAGGTTTATAAGTAAACTTTTACGTTAACCACGATATATTACCAGGTACTATAGATAGTTTTCGTTAACCACGCTATATTACCAGGTACTATAGATAGTTTACGTTAACCACGCTATATTACCAGGTACTATAGATAGTTTACGTTAACCACGCTATATTACCAGGTACTATAGATAGTTTACGTTTATATGTAATAGCAGTATCCTTACAAGTCATTGTAATTGCAGTACTATTGAAAATACAAAATGCATTAAATATTTAGGTTACGTTGGGAAGAGCAAATCAAATCACTATCTAGTAAATTGAGAAAGACAATATACATTTATAGAGAACTGAGGAACCTTCTGGATAAAGATACTATGAAATCGGTCTATTATGCACTATGTCAGTCATCACTTTTGTATGGAATAGAAAATTGGGGAGGTTGTGCGGCAACTATTATAGATACTCTAGAAAAGACACAAAAATCTATCATAAAAGTTATTTTAAAAAAACCAATGACATGCCCATCTGATGAGCTATTTCAGATTTATGGCGTGTTTGACATACGCCAATTGTATGTCAAAACTATCCTTAGCAAATTTCATAAGAACAGAAAACATTCTTCCAGATCTCAACAAACTGTTCTTACTAGATTTTCAGCATTTTCTAATTTCCAGGTCCCATTTATGAGAACAACTTTTGGCCAGCGCCATTATATCTTTATCGCACCAAAAATTTACAATACTTTAAATGAAAATATAAAATGTATGGATAACCGATATCTATTCAGAAAGGCCATACATAATTTAATACATGAACAACAGACAAAATATTTTTATTCCTTCTTCCCTTGACCATACTCGCATGTACATGCGTATGTGTATGTATGTATCCATGGCTGCGAATGTGTACGTACCTACATGTAAATAAGTGTGTATATATATGTGTCACTGGTGGGTGTGTCATTGGTCTATGATATATTGTGTCATTGGTATATATATATTATTTTTCTATGTGTTGTATTTTGTTTTTTATTTTCTTGTCAAACAATATATTTTAAATACACTGATTTTACGTGTCATTTTTATGGAAGTGTATTATTATATTTTTTTTTCTCATATTGTTATTATTGTTTTTTTTTGTTTATTGTAGATCATGTGGTTGATGTTTATGGTGTTGTTGTTTTGATGTGTGCGTATGTATGTGCATGTGTGTATGTGTATATGTGCATAGATGCATGTATATATGTATAATGTATATTATTGTATTTTACTGAATAGCCTCACCTTAAGACAGGCGTAGCCGTTTAGGTGAGGTTATGATGAATAAAAAGAGAGAGGAGGAATTTATTATGTATTATGTTTTGTTGACTTTTTAGTTACTTTTCTTTCTTTTTTGTACTTACATTTTTACTGTATTAATAATAAATAAAATAAAATAAATAAATATGTAAGACGGTTAGCTATTAATATTTCGAAGTCCCATAATATCTATAATTATTTTGAGACTGTCATATAAATAAATATACTTTTTTACTTAAATATTCAAGAGTATTATTAATATAATTATATTTTCATTTAAATTTTGATGGCTACAAAAAAGTAAAATGGTGACTTGCAATAAGTCCGCCAATATATAGGTACCTAAATTTAAAAAAAAAAAATAAAAAAATACATTATGCAGCCGCCGGGTATAGAGCTTCTTTGATCACATCGCCTGGAGAGAAGTGTACCAGGCAAAAGAAGTAAAGACAGATCTCCTGCGCGATGACACCGTCCAAATGAAGAAGATGACGGGGAACGACCTTTATTTGTCGGTGCGAGTTGCGGAGGGACTGGAGAGAGGACTGGAGGCGACTAGTTCTATCCATTAGCGGCCTCATATTATCACGACCCTCAGCATTGAGGAAACGAAGAAGAAGAAAAAAATTAATATATTTGATTCGAAAAATATCATTTTTATTAAAATAAAACAAACATTTCAAATAACACATTGATTGGGTACTTATAGCACATCGATATGTAAGAAAAAATTATAGATTACAAATATATTTAATATTTATACATATATGTTATGGATTGGTACACAATTAGTTTTGGTTTCAATGAGATCATACACTTTAAATAGATAAATTCATAAATTACTTAATACTGTTTAATTAACACAATTAATAATATTACATATTTTATAAATGTTTTTTTTTTCAATTTGAATTTTAATATAGAAATATATCACTATTTTTTAATATTATTTACATAAAAAATACTATATAAAATGAAGTTTTAACAAGCCCAATGTGTTATGATATATATATTTTGTTTCATTTTGTCTATTTATAAAGTTTAATATCAAATAATTTCCTGAAAATGTTATTTCTTTTTTTTTGTCAGAGATTATTCAAAAGAGTAGGTACCCAAGATTCTTAGAAACAAATTGATGAATTTCTATTTATCACGTCTTTTCTTGAAACAGTGTTTTAAATAGTAATTCCAATAATGTACCGTTATTAGTTTTTAGTAGAATTTCTGATATTTGTTTTGTTTTCTGTTAACAATTTAATATTAGGTACTTACCTACATTTTTATGGATTTAGTTGTTTCATAATATTTCGCAGATTCTTTTTCTATTTGAAATATAATATTCAAAAGTACACTCAATAGTAACAAGAACAAGGGAGAGAGAACATAAAAATACAACAACTAAATTGAAATAAAAATAGGTATTGTAGTAATGTTTTTACACGCATTCCATATCGATTAATTTAAAGATTCACCAATAAGTCTGCTTGGAATTCATGCCCAGTTGATAAGCTGACATGTTTTATTTTTTCAAATTACTCATTCCATCGCAAGATCAAAAATTTCATCATTTTTCTTCAAATCCATCTAATCCAAACTGTCTTGTTAATTTTGCAATGATTGTGACAAAACTTCTCGGCTCATTCTTTTGTATAAGCTACTCTTATAGTTTGTGCCACTTTGTACCGTTCTGTCTGGTGGGAGAAAGGAGAAATTATTCGGACGAACCAAAAATGATAATATTGTGACCATGAAGATCAATAGTAAATAATAAAAAAATGTGAAACGTGGCATAAAAGAAGCTTTTTAAATATACCAGTTTAATCTTCGGTGAATAATAATAATAATAATAAAAATGAGATTTTATTTCAGTTCGTGAGCAGGGATATACATATGAATGTTTTGCACTATGTGCAAGTCGCAAGCTTTTTGCAAAATATAATAGTTGAACTAGTGCTACTAGTAACTATTAAATAGGAACAGTGGTATCATTTTTTGCATGAATATAAAATGAAATTTGAATAGATTTTAAAATATGTCATCACAGCCTTTGAAAACATCCGTCACCTAATTTAAAACATTCAAATTCCATATTTTTTATCTTTAAATTCACGTACGCGATGGGATTTACTAATTACCATTCGATGTCCTAACCTTTTTATGTACTTACAATTTGTTTAATAACACATACCTATTCTGGGCTAATCAAAACTTGTTGATGTTTGGCACATTATTTATAAAGTATATATTTAACTTAACTTTATATCACGTACATATTTTCGGCATCTTCATGTTATGATATGGTTTACATGATTGAAAGTAAAACATTTTAAATACGCCAAGTCACCAAATATACACACAACATCAAATTCATGTTGCAGTAAATGTTGTTTGTACCTACATATATCGTAATGTATGTAAAGTAATTCCAAATGATAATTTTGTTTTACACCATACTCATTTTAATTGAATCATGTTATAGTTGGTCCTCCATATAGCTAACGTGTCTTCTGTCTGTTGAGCAAATTGTTCCTTGGGTCGTCAATAAACTTGCAGCTCTTACTGGACTGTTTCTAGCGGGGCTTCTACTTTCACTTCCACCGTTACTCCCGTTTCTTCCCATTGAACCGTAACTTCTGCTGGGAGATAAGCTGTGGCATCCGTTTCGGCTATGCGAACATACTTCCGAGTTTCTGTTACACGTGATCTTCATACTTCTTCGGCTCGTGTGGTTACTCCTCGAACACATTTCTGGAACTGGGAGGAAATTCGGTGACATACTGTTTCTTTGTTTTGTGTTTTTGTTGATGCAGTTGTCGGAGCTGCATCCGCTCGAGTATGAAGTTCTGTGTTGGCAGTGGTCGGGTATGGAGTGCATTGATCTTTTGAGAGGAGAGTTGGCGCCCAATGTTGACGAGCAAGAGCTTTTGCTGGGAGAGTACGTACTTCTAGAACAGCTGCTCCTCGCCGGAGAACAGCTCGGAGAACGGGCATGGAAGGAAGGTGAACAAGAGCAGCACACACCTCTTTTACGAAGACTGATGTATGTTGTGCACGTGTTAACTCGATGTAGAGATGTTTCAGTCATATTAACGCCTGTAATAAAGAATAAAGGTTTTACAAACATACAATTGCATTCGTGTTTTCCTTAAGAATAGCGATTAATTGAATATTTGATTAAATATCAATAAATAAATAAGATCCATTTTGGCCTTGCACGCTCAATGACATTGCAGAATTGTAATAGTTCTCAATACTTGTTATTTTAAACTAAAACTAGTTGAAATGTCTGATATATGCAACGATAAATAAAATTGATATTTCATTTTTTATGAACAAGATGTATAACGATCAGTATGATTGATTAAGTGTTACAGTGGACCAAGGTTTGATTTCTGCTCCAACCGATTTCATTTGCCTTAAACACATGCAAATGCCTATTGTATGTAATGTAAGGAATATCTCTATTGATGTTGAAAAATTGTCCAAAATATCATTGACTCCCGACAGAGAAATATCCAATAAATTTGCATATTATACATCTTTCAAGATATTCAAATATAACATATTTGTTTTAGTGACAAATTCAACACTTTCATTTCAGATTATGATGCATTAATTAAATCCATTCACTTTTTTTTATTTGTAGGTACATAATATATGTATATATCAATATTTTACCATTTTGAAGATCAGCTCGAGCGGCTTGATGTGCTGTTCGCTCCAAGCAACTTTTCAAACATGGCACCTTGGCGGCAACCTGTATTTAAAAAAAAAACATTCAATGAAAATAAATTCTATGGTCTCCTATTAATATGGCGTCATTTTCGGATATCCTACATACAAAATATTGTGTGGTTAAAAGTTAATACTAAGGGAAAAATTTAATTCAATTCATTATGATTTACCTACAGGTATACACATGTAGTAAACAACTGTTATTGGAACTACTATGCTGATTCTAACTGACTATATGTTTTATATAGTCAGAATTAGCATTTTGAAATGACGGATCTTACTCATGTCTTATTATCAACCAACACATGTACATACATATATACATACAACGCACGGACTAAATTTTTGACTTGCACAGCTACTCATTTTGAATAGGTATTGCCTCGGAACAGTATTTTGCCTGGTGAGGCAATATATCCAAGTACCTAATATTGATATATTTTTTATTTGTATTGTATTTTGTACTAATATTGTTATGTAATTATGGCTTATTTACACTTTTAATTTTGTTTACACTGACAGCGTTTACTATGTAGAATTCCATTTTTAAAATAAATTAAACACTTGTTTTTCTTTCTACATTTATTTTTACTCTCCAGAACGACCGTTTCGCCTGGTGAACGCCTTTTCAACTGGTGAAGTACATGGTGTGGTTTTTTCTTATATACTAATACATTAGATGGAATTTATACAAAGCAAAAAAGGTGGGTGGTTGTTACAGTTTAAGAATTATATCCATTTCTAATCTCTTATTCTTACCTGAGAATTTGTACCTAATTGCAGCTGTGGGGAATTGTCATCTTTGGGATATACCCACATTTATTGCCTAGGTATCTACTTACTAAATATGAGAAAAAATACACGTTGAAATAATATCTTATATTATGCATTAATTGCTTTGGGGTGGGTGGTTGTTGTGGGATGGCTTATGTACCTAATTCTTTTTTATTTGGAAATAAAAAATATATATATGAGTATGTTCTATTGGTGTTTCTTCTAATAAATACATAAAATGTATTTGAACGAGTTACTCAAATTGTTGTGTTTTCTTAACCCATACAAATAATTTCAATAATAATTTCTTAATTTATATTATTTTTGTTTTTGTTCCGAATAATATGTGTTATCATCTATAAAATTTGAGTTTAAAATTGTTTTCTTTTTTAGTATTATTTATTGATAGAAATGTAATAAATTCACAAATGTATAGGAAGCTGCTTCGAAACAGAAATATTCTAGTGAAGCAGCCATCTAATGCTTGTATAATATAGATTTTTATGAAAAAAATATCGCCCTTAACTGAAGGAAATGAGCTGTATATCAAGTGACAGATGTACGGCTTACGATCCAACAAACCGAATAAAATACGGCGTGAATGAATAAATTCATGAATGTTATTATTATAGATAAAGAAAAACTATTTTTTTGGATCATCAATGTTTTTTAAATGTAGGTTTGAATGCGGATGTGTTCTCAGACAGTTACAACGTCAATATCAGCATAGTGTGATCTTTTTCGAAAATGACGGCCCATTAGATGAACAATTTTAGCATTGTTTTTGGCTTTTGAATAAATTATTAACAATCGGTAGAAACAACAATACTGTTGTTTACGCTATAATTAATTTCACGGGTCAAAAGTTTGGGGTGCTTCCTAAAACTATTAAGATAAGTCTCATGGGAGATATTCTGAATAAACTTAACTGTCCAAAAAGGTTGAAATAGGTACATCTACTCTTATCTTGTTGAATGATTGTATGAATTATAATTGAGGATAAAGTAATTAAGTAAAAAAAGGTAGCATTTTTTGGATATAATGTAATGTACCTACATATTATTTAAATACAAAAATATTTTGGATATTATAATGGTTATTACCCAAGTTTTAATTTAATTAAATAAATACGCAAAATAAATGTTCAATGATTATGACATTATTTTTTTATTTCACACAATTTTTTATACACCTACATTGGGACCTGCAAAAAGGCTGATATTTAGTATTGAAGCAATGATTTTTTTTATAAAACAGAAATGACAAATTACTCGCATAGAGAATTGTGAATTTTGGACAGTTGTAAAACACATTTATAAGATGTGCAATAATATCAAGAATATTTTTACATTACAAACATGTAATTGTTACGGTAGCAAATAATCGTAAGTAACAGTATAAATAAACGATCATTTTTTATACATGTTACGTTATATATATGTAAGGTAAAAAAGGATATTATTATTCACAGTTATGTATGTATTGTTTTGCAAAAGAAACATTAGGTATATGCATAATCATTTGTACTCATGTTTTACAATAAATGCATTATATGCATAATATGTACTGAAAGACGTGGATAGAACTTTCATTGCTCTTAAGTTACTGTTCTTTAACTCTTATTAAAACACCGTTTTTTTTTTGCTTAAGGCAATTCACCCTTTAAAGAGTTCTATGTGCCAATTATTTCATGTCAGAGGAGAAAAGTTAATTTTATTATAAATTTATGTCATTCAATGAAAGGAATTTTGAAATAACGGACAGTACACGTGAATTATTAAGAAACAAAAGATGTTGGATATTAAGTGGAGATTGGTGAGTGATTTTAATTAATTGTTTGTATATATTTTTGAAGGCGGAATTATTTTTATAGCTAAAAAATACATGATCAATTGTCTCATTTTGTATGTTGTCTTTTACAATATACTTAAGCTATGTAAGAAAAGTTTTTTACCGCAGTTGATAAATAGATAAAATAAAGTTCTGCAAAATTGGCTTTAATTATTTTCTACTAACTACTAACTACTTCCTTCTTGCTACTTCTACCTCTACCCGTTTCAAATATATTATTAATAAAAAAAATCACCTGAATAAAGCCATATCTAAATCTGGCATTCATATAGCAATAAATGATGGGGTTGTAGCAGGAGTGAGACATTGCCAACCAGTGGAATGCGAACCAAACATACGGCAAGGGTTCCCAACTATCCCAGGACGTGTCGTTAAGGTTTATACTCCATAATATCTAGAAAAAAAAATCTTATTTGAAAAAATACATATATTAATATATTTTTTTAAGTATGAATATGTCCTTGTAATAAATACATATGTATCCTATTACATTTCCTAAATTAAGCTTAAACTCTTGTGCTATTAGGTGAACGAAATAAGTAGTGGCCGGATTCGAACTCACGACCACTGGATGAATAACCCAGCGGGCTAACCGCTCTTCCACCACCCATCCAGAAGTGTATGTACCTAAATGAATTACGTGATTTTTAATATTATTGCGTAGGAAATATAAAAAAAACACGCTTTTATTCTGGTTTGTAGTGTTGGGAAAAAGTCTTGCAAGACTTGCAGTCTTGGTCTTGGTCTTGCAAAAAATGCAAGATCAAGACCACATACTTCACTGCAAGACCAAGACCAAGCCCGCGGGCGCAAGACCAATACCACCCAGGTCTTGGTCTTGCGTTTGCTCATCACTAAGTATTTGTATTTAAGACGGCATATAACTGAAAACGTGATATATTATAACCACGTAATGCACTATGAAGTTACGTGCTAGTAAGGGTAACAATCGTTTACATTAAATAGGGTGTACATCAATGACTTATTTATATATCGTTGGTGTACATGCGATTTATATTATCGGAAACCCAAAAATTGATGAATTTTGCATTTTAAGAACAAACCATAGGTACCTACTTGAAATGAAAAAAGTTAATCTGTCATTAACTTTGATTGTATGCACTCTTTAAGCACATAAAAGATTGATTTATCTACGACACATATTCACGGAGTTATAAAAAAATGCTGTTAAAAAGGATTTTTTAATATTTTAATATTCTTTTGGAGAATTTATGCTGAATTTTAAAATTGTGTTGTCATTCACTAGAGAAATGTTGAAAATATTTTTTTTATATATTTTTTCAAAAAGACAATGTTCAACATATTTGAGAAATTCGATTTCAAATTGGGATGTTTAGGTTTATATGCCCCTGTAAGTCTGGTGGTCACGGCCTCTATATGTGTATTTGACCCTGATTCAATCCAATTCATACCTAGTATTTGACCCTGATTTAATCCAATACATACCTAGTTTTTGACCCTGATTCAATCCAATTAATACCTAGTATTTGACCCTGATTCAATCCAATTCATGCCTAGTTGTTTGTAAATAAACAAGTTTATAATAATTTAACATACTAATTTTGATTGGATGACAATAGAATCGTCAAAATTGTATAGACAGACAACCCGAAAGACCTGCAAATATATGCAAGGACAGTTGGATCTCTTGCTCCCAAGCTTTTCCACCTTCAACAGGTCAAATGGCCAAATACACGATGAAGAAGAAGAATTAAACTTACGATTAAAATGTTCAATGGTAGCCAACATACTGTGAAGACCACCACAACTGTCAGCATCATTTTGATCATCTGAAACAAAAAAAAATAGTTTAATTTGAATAAATGATGATAAGCTCGACAGCCCTGGGTGGGCCTTGACTGTGTCCAGCAGTCTCATCCAATCCTGCCTTTTTTCCAGTTTATGATTTGCAGAACGTATAGATCAGCGCTGACAGAGTTCATCCACCGCAGTTTGGGTTTTCCTAGTCTTCTTTGTCCTCGTGGTGTGGAAAGAGTGAGGCGTTATAGGCGTTATAGGCGTTGTCGTCGTCCATTCTGATTATGTGACCAGCCTGATCTATACGTTATATGGCGTATGTGCGGACTCAAAAAAGGAGACTACAACCATCATGATTACCCTCATCATGTATATAATTATCATATGGAGTTCTTTATATAATTATATATGATAATATATCCGTGATATGGATAATCATGAGGGATTTGATTTCACCGTTTGACCAGACTAGCCCCCCCCGGTGGCGAAGGGTTATCTTAAGTATAAATACTAAGTGTAATAGGATATGAAGTACATACAACCATACATAGATAGCAAAAACTTTAAAATATTGCACTGAAAACTATAAAGTAAATTATTGTGTCATTTCAATTTTATATACCTACATGTGAAACATGAGAAATAACGTTTTCAGAATATGTAGTAATACTCGTTCAATGCTTATTTTTCTTACCTCATATTTATGATATTGGCATATTCGCTAATAAAATATTTAAAACCTTTTTCTATTTGAGGTAAATATCAAGTGTTACAGACCAATCTTCAAAATCGACAAGTCATGACGTTTCGTGGCATTCCAAGAAGCAGAGGCCGTTGGGTACTGAAGCTTATTGCTCAAAATTTCTACACAACAATCTTCTTGGTTGAATGTCTGCGAGAGTATTGAACTATATAAAACAACAATCTACTGAACCACTTATTAAAACATAATAATTATAATAATAATGATCCTCCAAAGATTGTTGTCTTCATTTTGCTAATTTATTTGTTGCAAAATTATCGACGAAATTATATACGCATCATAGTTGTAATTGTAAAGCGTCCTTGAGGTGGATACACAAAAACGGCGCTATATAAGTAAGCCAGCTTTATTATTATTATTATAATAACTATATCCACGATATGGCTTATCAAGAGGGTTTTGATTTCGTTGATTAACCAGACTTGCCCCCCTGGTCAAATCAAATCTTGCTTCATAGATCTGTTGAACAGACTACGTATTGGAGATTCCATTCATAATATTGAAATTGCCTCGGCAAAAAGTCGCCATTTACACAGAGCAAAAGAAAGTGTTTTTAATATAGCAAAATACGAATATTGGTAATTCACAGTTTCATGCAAATTATATCGAATTTTGTCTGAATCAGTCTGCGACCTGTGAGAGAATGTTTTAATGGTAAATTTCAGTGAGGTATGGCAACGCATCAATAAAGTGTCAATATTATAAAAATATTATTATGAGTTCGGAATACTGACAACATTTTTACCCTAGTTTATTCTTTTACTTTTATTCATTGAAATAAAAATATTTTACGTATTTACTTCAGCCTCTTCAGCCTCTTCAGACCTGACGTCCAGTACAATGAACGTGGAATACAAATGCATGTATGTAAAATATACTATTTTCTGTATTTTATTTTTAATTATTACAATTATGTTTAAGAATTTTATTTTATCACTTGCAAATGTTTTAGGCGCTATTTGTTACATAATTTTGACATAATACGCCATTGAATGTTTGGTATTCACGTTTTCGGTGACTTTCAGTTTAGTGTTGTGTGATTTTTTCTAACAATATGGCGTTTTTTTTGCTTATGACCACTGAATTTTGTTTTATAAGTTATTTGTTAGTTCATTTGTTAAGATCGACTATTTTTTTTATTACAAATATACATCAGTATACACAAACAATTCTTTGCATTCTGCACAAGTTGCGAGTTTATTGTCATACGGCAATTTCTTCCAACTAACCAGTATTTCCAGCCCAGAGTATTAAGTATTTGCTTGAGAAATGAATCTTATTTTTGCTAGGGGTCGAACCCAGGACGCCCGCACAGAAACCACTGCGGTCGGCATGAAAGTGTAATAATCACTAAAATAACTTCTCATTTTAATGTACATTTCAATGGACATCTGGTCTCAATACTAATGAATTTTTCTGTGTACTTCCTACAAAAGACTGACCAACTGAGACTATAAGGTGTAAAAATTATGGGTGTGTACAAAATTACGTAGGTATATTACGATTAGTGTACTTAAAATTCCGGTTATATTGCAAACCATTATTGCATTGTTAATTTCTACAGAACAGGAGAATAGAAAAATAAGAAGAAAATGCCTTTCATTTCCAAAGCTAATATAAAGGAGAATATCTTTTTCAGTCAAAATTTCGGCTTAATTGAGACCCAATGTCTATTACAATGGGCAGACGAAAATTCTAAGAAAATGTCCACATGAACAATGATTTTTTGTGTTATTTTATTTTCATCCTATATAATGAAGGCTCCTACAAGAATAAAAGCAGTATTGGTCTGACGAGCCTAAATTCTAATATTATAATGCAAACATGCTTTGCATTATAATATTAGAATCGTTTATTTATATTTCATTCAACATTTTTGCCAACACGCGTCATATTCAACTATGGGTTATTTATATAGTATTTTGACATCAAAATATAAATAGGGAAAATAATTGATTAGTTAACAATTATTACAATATTTTATACGTATGTAAATACAAAATATTGTATACCTTCCTACACAAAAAAACGATGCTAAATAACAAATACAACTCAAGTGGTTATAGCAATTTAATATTATAATAAAATTGAATTATGGAATACCACAAGGTAACCGTCGAAACAATGAATATTCTTAACAAATACATATATTATTAATGCAGGTTTTTTTGACATCTATAATAATAATAATAATAGTCACTTTTATTAGGCGTAAAAAATACAAAATTTATACATCTGGTGTAAACAAAAACTATGTAATTTTTTTTGATACAATATAGGTATAAATAATTGTACTATGTGCTCAGCACCTAGCCTACGAAAGGTGGCAAGACTTGTGGTTTCTTTTATGTTTGGTGGCAAACTATTATAAATTTTGAGACCTTAATGGTATAAACAATTTTGTGTACTTGTTAATCGGAAGTCTAAAATCCTGACATCCTCTCGTAGGGTAAGTGTGAACATTGGCATTGAATAATATATTTTTCTGCATTTATTTTGGAAGCATATTATTTTTTAGTTTGAAAATCAAAGTTTATGTGTTGTATATAATGTATTGCTTTACTGTCATTAATTTTAGTTTATTTAACATTATGTTTATTCTTGTATATCTGTTACATTTTAAAATTGATTAAATTTAAAATTGTTTAAATATCTTGTGTGAATTCATGTTTTCATTTAACAATTCCAACGAACCAATCAATAAGAATCAATATAATATTGGACGAAGACAGAATGATTTGGTCATGCATGATTCTTCTACGATCAAATAAAAATAGTAAACATATAAAATTATAAATAAATTTGGTATGGTAAAATAAAACCAAAGTTTTCAGTTCTACTTATTTAATGACCGAAACTAGTCAGTGTCATTAAATTAGTAGAACTGAAAACTTTGGTTTTATTTTACCATACCAAATTTATTTATAATTTGAAATGGAGTTCTACCAAGAATTGTACGTAGAAAAGTTAAAAAAAAGTAAACATATAATATTTGTACTATTTTGGTGTCAAATAACATCATCAGTGGCTCCATTGCACTCTATCCATGGCCAATTTCTCTCCAATTCTGCACACCTGCTATTTGAAGGTCCCTCTCGATTTCATCCATCCATCATACCCTAGACCTTCCCACACGTCTCCTTCCCTGAGGATTCTTTCGGCGTCTAGTCATCACCCATACGGTGCACGTGTCCGAACCAGCGGAGCCTTCCTATTTTTATTGTTTGGACAAAGTTTGTTTTTCAAATATAAACAAGAAAAAGTTTTAAAATGTAAATTAATAATGCAGACACTCAGCTGTTTGTTAGTTACCCTAGAATTGCGAAAACAGAAATCTTTTGGGAGAATGTTGTCGGAATCCTTATTTGATGGGTATTTTAAGTGTGTCACTTTCTCTAGCTTTCATATCACGCACAAAGGGCTCCCAGGTGCATGTTAATAAATGAAACTACGTAGAGAATAATACGACGCTAGAACAAGTCTGTATCATTTGCTTTTTATGTGTGTGATACGCCAGCAAATTTACATTTTTGTAGTTAAGTAATGAACGGTGTGTTTTTGACTTACAAAATAGCATTTTGAAGTATTTTGACACATTCCTTTCCCCACGAACATTTAAATTTATTCTCCATTGGTATGGTAAAGTGGAGCGACACAATTTCACGATTTTTTATTGCATTTTTGACATCTATTTCCCAACGGATTTCATGTAGATTGTGCACAGGATGGAGTTCGCGATCCACTTCCACGCCGGAGGACGCTATAGGACTCTATAGTCCTGTTCATCCCCGACGCAGCCGCAACATCGGACAACACAAATATCCCCTATCCAGCGGGTTCAACCACTACCCCCGAGAGTCCAACCTCAAACGTCGGGGCCTCCGCTCGAGATCGGTCGCAGGGGCAAGCCCCTGGGGCACCAATCGAGTCGGAGGGGCTTGTCCCCGTACCCCTCGGTACTCGTGTTGGCTAACACCAGGGGCATCCGACGCAATCATAACCTGGCAGACTTGACGTCACATTGTCAATACAGGATGTCTGACCCGATGTCTGCGCCGGCGGTGTGCCCGAACCTCACACAACATTCGTCACAGTTGACGAGTCACTGCCAAGCGAGACTAAAGGCGTTCGTCCTGCTCTTCTCTAAGTACAGAATTGAAGGGGGCACAACAGCGTCGGCCGCCCACCCCCCCCCCCCCCACTTTACTGCCTAGGGCCTAGGCCCTTAGAGCCGCAACCTAGGCCCTAGATTGTGCACACTATGGTCAAATGGTCATACTTACTATTCTATTTGAAACCAGACTATGAACCGACGCTTCGGGCGGCCGCACACGGGGCCATTAGCGGTTCAGTCAAGGCACTAGACGCGGCCACCAATCGCAACCACCAGTGGTTGAATGGCGTTCAGTAAAAACGACTCTCGACCACGACACGTGGCTAGATTTCCATATATAGCGTCAGTATATACGAAAGCGTTTGTGAAATGGAAACACTCTTGATTTCGTTACTCTTGTCGAGCTACAATACGCGGCCACTAGTAGCGAGATCGGGCCACTTCTGCTGGAGTATTTCCTTTAACGTGTTCAATAGGAGGCATGTGTGTGAGGGTGTGTGTGTGTGTGTGTGTGTGTGTGAGGGTGTATGAGGGTGTGTGTGTGTGTGTGTGTGTGTGTGTGTGCGTGCGTGCGTGCGTGCGTGCGTGCGTGCGTGCGTGCGTGCGTGCGTGCGTTCCCTTTGCTACGTAATATTAACTAAAGAAGGAATATTTATCCCTAAACACCTGATCTCGATTTCCTCTTCTTTTTCTTTCCCAATTCTTTTTTTTTTCGCAATGATATATTTTTGTTTTTATTATTTATTTTGGTGTTATATATATTTCCTTTGTTTTTTTTTAGCTTTCATTTGTCGTTGATGTACATATATAATTATGTCACTCTGTAATCTGGTTGGTTGGAAGAAATTGCCTAATAGCAATAAGTCCTCCAGTTTGCACTTTATTTGTTTATATTATATACAACAAGTTAAATAAATAAATAGTGAATATTTCACATAATTATTCGCAACTCATCTCATCCATTTTTGAATCGAATTTTTAAGTCTTCAAAAAGTAGATAACACAATCAAATTAATGAATATTTTGATTATATTTCTTTATAATTATTGTAGTCTTGTTGATAATTTATTAGAAATAAAAATTTATTCTTTTTCCAAACAAAAAAACGATTTGACGCTTAAAATATGTACCTATATACCTACATATGAAATAAATTCACGATTCGAAAAATATCCATGAATAGTTAGTTATATCGAATCAAGACTTCGAATGATAAAGCAGTATATATTTCTTTCATCATTAATATATTATAAAAAGGTTTATATACCATACCATAAATTGATAACATTTCAAAAACATTACAGACATATCGATCATTTCCGCTCGACGGGAATTTGTTAAAGAAAAGTACATTAAACTTTGTTAGAATTTATCAAAATATTATACATATTACACTTACCTGTTTTTGGTATCGATAAAAAAGAAATACATATTATAACGAAATCTGGAAAATTGACGAATCAAACCATTCAAAAAGATGAAAGGTACCAAGAAATATTTTATAAAAAATAATGGTTAGGAACGCTAATAAAAAATTCAATACGATATACGTATGTAAGGTACCTATACATATATGATGCGAAATATATTGAGTTGTTTATGATATGATATTATCTACTATCTACCTACACAAGAAACATTGTCTGTGGATTATAACAAAATGTATCATTGAACATGTAATATGAAATACACGCTTACAAAGCTTAAGTGTGAATGGAGGTTTTGGCATAAAGGTTTAAGTATGTTTAAAATATTTATCAAATAAATTATTAATTTACTTTACAAGAAAAACATTCACGAGGTAGCTAATAAAAATAAAACGGACTGTTTCAAAATCATATCTGCGGCTCAGAACGATTTGATTCTTGAATCTCAAGAGTGTTTGTTATGCTGAATTAAATAAATCAGCTCCGTATAGTGGCAATCCCCTTGAGTGTTGCCTGCGCAGAGCGTAAATTTGTGTTTTTTTTTGCTAGGTTAGTAATATACGCAATCCGCTTCACTCCAAGATGAAAATTCTCAAGTTGTTAGTACCGGAAAATATATCTTAATTTTCATGAAGGTCGGATAAAAAGCTGAATTTTAATGGGATAGTCTACCACAGTATAATAAGTGCGTATATTTAAATGTATAACTAAAGGTATTTAAAATAAGTTTTTTCTTTGTAAAATTTCCTTGCAGTTAAATTAAAAATTCTAAAAATTAAATAACTTATACCTTAGGACTGCAATTTTCTGTAAATCCCGTCGGCCTTTATCGCTTAGTTGGTTAGATTTCTAACTGTTCATCCAAAGGTCCACATTTTTTAATTGCATTTTCAGTCAGGATCTGTGAGATGATTGATATCGTAAGTCTCCATAATGTGGCAACTTGTTATTGGGTGCGTGTCAAAATCATATTTGACATAGTACCTGTTTGTTGCCCGAGAAGTAATATTTTTTTTTTTGTAAAAAATGAATATGTCCTTGTTAAACAAGTACATATACATCTTCCTACGTTCCCTAAAATAAGCAAATAAATGCTTGTGCTATAGGTGAACGAAATCGGTCGAGGCAGGATTCGAACTCGCGACCACTGGATTACTAACCCAGCGCGCTAACCGCACTGCCATATTAATTAAATAAAGTAATCAGTAAGTTTGTTTCTGTTGGTACGACGAATATGTGTGACGAATAATATGTTGTTTTTTATCCTATCCTAAACACAAAGTTAATTGGTGATCAACTATTTCGACTTTTCTCGACCTATTTTCAGTTTTAATTATGTAATCTTACAATTTGTATTTGACTATGAATAAAACAACAATATAAGTTAACAAAATATTATCTTTAAATGTGAAAAAAAAAAAACAATAAAAACTTGTTTTTTCATTAAAATTAAGGAGAAAAAGAACTTATAACATTCGACAAACAATACGACAATACCCCCGTTTAATACATACTTCTACCAACAATATCATCGAAGATATTTGATCTAAGTATCACGGGATGGAAAAGAATGTAATATATTTTGAATGACATTTTTGTGAACCAATATATTATTTGTTCTATCTAATACACCTACGGATACTCGCATTTCATATGGGTACTTATTGATGCGTGATGCGACTATACAGAACGTTTAGATATGATTATGAAAATCGACATGCATCTTGTCTTTTTAACCGACATACAAAAATGGAGGAAGTTATCGATTCGACGTGATATTTGTTTTTTTATGCATGTTCCATTTCAATTTGGTTACTATCCATTATATAATTTTCTACTGGATCCATGAAAAACTCATAAATTGGATAATGGCATACATGGGATCATAAAACTCTTCAATCAGCGATAATAACTCTTTACACCAATGCCCGATTTTAATGATTTATTTTTTTATGGGAAGAGAGTGTGTAGACCCAACAACATATATACCCATCATGCGATGGGTAAGAAGGTTGGTAGGTTATTGTATAATAAAAACGATCTCACCGATGCTTCTCTTATTCCTGGTTCACTATGATTTTTTATTTTCTGTACACTGGTCAACACGCGGTGATCTTCAAACTTGTACTAAACTTTTTTCAATTGTCACTTATTGTCACAATTCTCAACCACATCGGTGAAGGGACAATGACAAGGAAGGGATACACGGAAATATGCTTCTACAGAGTGTTTCAGAATAGATCAAACGTTTGAATTTCATCGAGTTATGATGATGGAACTTATGAGAAAAAATCATCAAAAACTACAATTTACAAGAGCGTCTGTGATCTTTACGACAAACGTGTCTTACATATTACGATTATATGGGTGATTATATGTCTTACATATTACGATTATATGGGTGATTATATGTCTTACATATTATGATTATACTACATCAACTAATGAAGATTTTTATATTGGAATCACCCGACGAATGATTCGCATCCATGTAGGGCGGTCTTGAGTAGATATTTTAATTGTTAAGAAGACTTGAACGTTTGACGCTCGACGTCGGGGGTCGGATGTACCTGAAGTTGCAGATTATTGCGTTTTTCACACCAATCTCACTGAACGTTTCCGAGCGGCGTTTCAATCTGAACGCATCATCGGGTGTTTTAAATGTCAACTGTCATTTATCATACACGTCTCTTTTTAGGTTATATTTTCATCGAACGACAATAATTGGGCAGTGGAGTAAATAATGATCTCTGTCCTTTTATTGGAAAATTTTGAATGTTTTTTTTATAAAACCTTGTTGTGAATGCATATTGTCATCATAAATAATGTCAACTGATGTCAATTGACATAATACCACATGACAGATACCACAGAAATAAATAGAAGTCATTATTCCACAGATAAAATATAAGTCAACAGATACTAGAACTGTCAGAGCGTTTTTCACCAGACAATTTTACCGAGCGTACACTCGAAATTCAAAACGCCACAGAATGTCTTTCGAGCGTATGTTTCCGGTCATTTTGAACGGCTAAGTGCACTCGGCATTCATTGTGAACGTAACCCAAAAGACAGGTTACTCCAAACACCGCTTTACACGAATATAATTTTCCCCCTTTATTTGCATTTTATTTTTGACAGAGATCAATTATTACGATGCTTCATTCGTTTGTTCCACGTTTCGTTCAACAGTGTTTTATCATTCTCTCGTTTGACTTTGCATTTTTACTACTCGGCATTTCTCTTATGAATTTGACTCGATTTGATTTTCTTTGGACCCTCGCTTTTTTGTTGTTTTTTTTTAAAACATGGCTCTCTGGTCGAGAGTTCCCCAATCAAAAAACGATACCGCGTACGTCACACGTTAGAGTCAACACAAACAAACGGCATCCATATTGACTCGTCGGCAACGAATAATTTTACAGATTTCTGTTTTACGAAAAACTATACAAAACAATACAAAACGCTTACAAAATAGAATACGTTAATTTTTTTCCCACTGCGTTGAAAATCCCGTCGAATACCTGAACCTTGTTAAAGTTTTCGTCGAATACCTGAACCCCGTTGAAAATCTCGTCGAATACCTGAACCCCGTTGGAAATCTCGTCGAATACCTGTATCCCGTTGAAAATCTCGTCGAATACCTGAACCCCGAAATCTCATCCGTCTAAAGCGCTCTTTAGAGTGTATTCGATGTTTTTTTTTTTTTTTTTTGTTTAATGGCAATTCACCCTACAGAGAGTGCTTTTTGCCTTGGTGGAAATATCATAAATTGGTTGAATTTGTTAAAATTAAATTAATTAGAGTTGGATGTTATTTGACTTTAAGAAGCTAAGCAATATGTTTGTTAATTTAAAATTTTGAATCGACATTATATATGACATATTGATTGGGGATGTGCAAGTAATTTTTACCAGATTAAAATAAAATAAATTGTTAGAAGATATACGGTTGAAGCAATTAAAAAATAAATGGTCAAGAGTCTCCTCCTCCTGACCACACTCACAAAGTGGACTGTTAATAACATTAATTTTGTATAGGTGTGAAGCAACAAGACAATGGCCAATTCTCATACGCGTGATACAAGATATGTCCCCCCTAGAAAGTCTCTTTCCCTGAAACCAAGGTTTTTTGGGAATAGAGGGTTGGATTCCGGCGTAAAATAATCCTGTCTTGTTTCTGGAAACCGTCAAGTTTTTTTCCCATCTATGAATCATGCTAGTTTTGAGGGTTGATAAGTAATCAGTAGTTGGAATGTTCAGATTTATATTAGAATTGTTACCAGAAGAAGCTGATTTGGCTAATGAATCTGCAATTTCGTTCCCTACGATTCCCAGATGTCCTGGGATCCAGGCCAGAATTATGGTGAAGTTTTTGGATTGAAGTGAGAAAAGTTTTAATTTAATTGAGCACATAAGTTGATCTTGAGGAAAGTATAATAAATTTGATGTGATTCTCTGAAGAGCACTAAGTGAATCTGACAATATCAATGCGTTTACAATATTATTTAATTGTATTTGTTCTAGTGCTTGTTGTATGGCGAAACATTCTGCTGTGTATATAGATATTGTGCTAGGCAGGGAGTATGAATTTTTAATGTTGAAATTTGGTATGTAAACAGAGGATCCACAGGAAGAGCCTGGGATTTTAGAGCCGTCTGTGTATACGTCTGTGAAATTTGGATACTTAGTGTGAATTATTTGTTTAAATTCAGAATTTATGATCGCAGAGTTCTGGTTGTTCCATGTTTTATCGATTCCAAGTGTCATAATAACACAAGGATTAAACATTATAGCTGAAAATGGTATATTATAAATAGGGAGTATGGGATTGTTTTGTAAATTCACTCTAGAAATAGAAGCTTGATGAGTTTGGAAACTTTTAACAAGAAATGGGATTTTATTTTCATTAATATTTTGTCTATTATCATATATAGTCAACAGTTTCCTAAGGTTTTCTTTGATTGGGTGATTAGAATATGATAAACTCCTATAAACATATTTGTCAGAAAGGAATTGCCTTCTTATAATAAGTGGAGGTTCCACACTTTCCACTTGGAGGGAGTTAATAGGAGAACTTTTCATAGCTCCCAGTATGATTCTTAATGACTTAGATTGGATTACATCTAATTTTTTAGACACTTGTTTTGGCAAAGGGTCAAAGAGTATTGATCCGTAGTCCAGATGACTGCGTATCAGTGCATTGAACATAAGTCTTAGAGTTGAAGGATGAGCACCCCACCACACTCTAGTAACTGCTCTCATAATGTTAAGTCCTATTTCACATTTGGTAGTGATCTTTTGAATATGAGGAAGCCAGGAAAGTTTATGGTCAAAAACAACGCCGAGGAATTTGTGTTGGGGGATAATTTCAATAGGATGATTGTCATATTTAATCGATATTGCAGGAATATTCCGTTTTCTAGAAAAGATCATTGCCCGGCTTTTGGAAGATGATAGTTTTAATCCATTATTGGAAAACCAACATTTTAAGTTATCAAGAGCATCGGAAATGTGTTGTGAAGCTATAAGGATATCTTTATGCATCATGTAAATTATTATATCATCTGCAAAATAAAGCCTTTTTACATTGGGAGGAATTGAAGAGTCTATGTCGAAAGTGTATAGGTTATATAAAATAGGACTAATAACTGACCCTTGGGGCAAACCTCTCCATAATTTCCTTTTATAAGTTTTAGAGGAAGAAGAAGAAGCAATGATAGTTCTGTCGGAAAGAATATTTATGATGAATTGTACCATCTTAGGTGGAATATTAATTTTCAGTAGTTTATTTCTTAACACATGAAGGAGGACATCATCGTACGCAGAGGAAATATCCAAGAATACAGCTACTATGCTATTATTAATGTTTTGTGAAACACGAATATCAGTTGTAAAAATACTTAAACTGTCCAAAGTTGACTTTCTTTTGCGAAAACCATATTGATTTTGCGATAATAGGTTATGATGTTCTATAAACCAGTCAATTCTATTTTTAATCAGATGTTCAATGACCTTCAATAGACAGGATGACAATGCAATCGGACGATAAGATGATACTTCTGAAGCATTTTTGCCTGGCTTGAGAATGGGTAGTATTTTCTGGGATTTAAAGGAGTCGGGAATCACTCCTGATTCAAACATATAATTAATAAGGGAGAGAAAATATAATGATGTACTATCAGAGAATGCCTTAATGAAACAGTATTGTACTTCATCAGGGCCTGGGGATGTGTCAGGTAGGGAATTTATTACAGATTTTAGTTCTTCTATCTTGAAAGGAGAATCAAGCCATGAGAGAGAAGAGAATTTATAATGGGTTGGGATGTCATCCTTTGTAGGTACAGTTTGTGGAGCTAACTTGTCAACAAATGACAGCATGATTTCATCTGAGACCCCGTGAATTCTAGGGGGAGTATAAGTGGATCTAAATTTTCTCACATTGGTCCATATTAATGATGGAGAAGATGTTGGAGACAAATCTTCACAAAATTTACGCCATCCTGATCGTTTTTTCCTTTTAAGAAGACATTTTGTTTCTGCTTGAGCACGTTTAGCTAAAAGGTAGTTTTCTAATGTCATATTTTTCCGATAAACGCGTATTGCTAATCGTCGAGAATATACAAAACGAGTGCATTCCTCGTCCCACCATGGGGCTGGTTGAAATGATTTTTTAACTCCTGATTTATGGATTGGGATCGATTGCTTAGCAGCATCTATAATTACATCGGGAAAATTTTCACAGAGTGTACTGTAGTCTGAAAAGGATAAGGTCGACTTTTTTAGGGAGTGGTCTAATTTAGTAGAGAAAGAAATTTGCCAATTCGTACCTTTGGTACGAAATTTGGTTGTTGTTGGAGGGCTTTGAGGGACAAGTTTAGATTTGTCATTTAAGGAGATAATGATAGGAAAGTGGTCACTGGAAAAAGGATCTTTGAATACAGCCCACGAGAATTTTGATGCCAATTCGTTAGAGCAAAGAGATAAGTCGACTGCACTTTTTCTTTGGTGTGGTGGAGTGAATCGGGTGGAGGAGCCGTCGTTTAAGAAGCATAGTTTATTGATATCCAAAAATTCCAAAACATTACTGCCGGATCTGTTGTAGCTTTCACTTCCCCATGAAAAAGAATGGGCATTAAAATCTCCTAATATGAGATAAGGAGGAGGAAGATTAGAAAGAAAGTTTGACCAATCCTTTTCAATAAAAGTACATGTGGGAGGTATATATAAAGAGACAAAGGTGATATTGCAAATTATCGCAGAAACTATTTGACAGCTACCGTTAGTAAAATTGTTAAAAAATATTTGTTTAAAAGGGATAGAGTTGTGGATGAATAAAGCGGCACCCCCTTTCCCGTCTACAATGCGGTCATCCCTGATGCATTGGTATCCTGGGATACGTACTAGAAAGGATGGTTTCAGCCATGTTTCTGAGATTGCAGCAATGGATACAGAATGAATTTTTAAAATTTGAATAAGTTCGGGTTTATTTGGTAGAAGACTTCTAATGTTCCACTGAAGTATTTTCTCTATTTGTGGAGCCATGGTTTAAAAGGGAGAGTAGTGGAGAAAGATAGTCAGCAGCGTTGTTCGGTAGATTGATATTATTACTTAAAATATTTATGAGGAGTGTAATAAGCGTTTGTATGAACGAAGAATTATCGGCGGTTAATTGATTAGATAAGATTGTTGATGTGGAATGAGGGGATGCGTTTTGTTCATTGTTTAAGGCACAGCCATTTGATGATATATTTTTACTGTTTCCATTTGGGCGTAGCAAAAGAGAGTTTAAACAATTTGTATCAAATGTTGGAGTGATCATGGGTTTTGGTTTATTAGGTTTGAATATAGTTTTGTAAAAAGATGTGGTTGAAGAAGAGGGGGTTGAATTTTTTTCGTTGACAAGAGTAACTGGTGCATTAGGTGGGGAAGAAGTAATTTCAGCAAAAGATTTTTTAGCTGGAGGAAATTGTTTTGATGCTTGAAGGTATGATATGTTGTTTAATGCCATGGATTCTTTAATATTCCTTTGTCTTGTCAGTTCTGGACATATTGTGCTTATTGCTTTGTGGTTCCCGTTGCAGTTGATGCATTTAGGGTCGTCGGAATTAGGGCAATCTTCTGCAGAATGGTTGTCACCACAATTGTAACAGCGATGTGGAGAGCGACAGGTGGGTTTGGAGTGACCAAACCTGCAGCAGTTATAACATTGAATAGTTGGATATTTGTATATTTCAACGGGGATAGAATTGTAATACAAGTATATGTGAGATGGGAGAGTTTGGCCTGAAAAAGTGATCACCACTGATTGGGATGGTTTCCACGTGACAACGCTATCGATAGTTTCCTTATAGTTTAATCTTCTGGACTTGACAACCTTACCAGCTCCCAAAGAAACGTTAAGGGAATCAACAATCTCAGTTTCCGTGAGGTCAACAGGGATTCCTCTGACCAGACCCAGCCTTACTAGATTAAAATTAGGTATGAATGCTTTGTATTGACCGTTTGTAATTTTTTGGCAATTTAGTACAAAATGATTGGCAAATGTGGCACTTTTGAAATTTACACATATTTTATATCTGCCCTCAGACTTGACAGAGCCGTTTAATATACCGCGGATTGATATATTCGAGAAAATGTATCTACCAAAATCTAAAGGATTGATTGCTTTGCCCGGATCGGTTCTTTGCACATATACTTGAAACGGACCACAAGATATTAACGAATACAATTGATGAGGTTCGATGGTGGAAGACGAATTATCAGATATTACAATTTGATCTTTAATGCTGGTATTGTTATTTTGTTTGTTATGCGTTTCATTTGTGACAGTATTGGTTCGCAATTTTCGTTTTTTAGACTGAAAAGTGACAGATAACGTACTATTGTCGGAATCTGACAGCGCGTAAATTTCATCATTTAAAATGTTTAAGTGATCACTTATAGGAGGCGGGTCGGGAGGCTTTGTATTATCCTCCATATTACAAAATATACAATAAAAAATAAAATTAGTTAAATTAAAAATATAACAAAAACAAAAAAGTATGAAATCTTAGCTGTATGTAGGTAGGTAAGTAGGTAGATTGCAGTCGCGCAGCGAATAAACAAACACTTCCGTTCACTAGCAACGCGCAGCGAGAACCCGTATTCGATGTTATAAGGAAACACTCCCGAAAGCTAAATCTCGAATTCATTGTATTTTAAAATCATCAGTCACCAAAGTAGGTACATAGCACTCAAAAATGTACATAATTGAAAAATAAATGTCAATAATTAAAAAAAAAACCGACAAACAATAAACATAGGTAGGTAGGTAGGTATGTAAAAACTAAAAAAAAATTAAATTGCACCAAAAAGAATAAAATAATTAAATTGTTATGAGTACCTAAAATAACACAGTTTTAATCCATGTATGAGCAACAATGAGCCTGAATGCTTTCGATGGTTACACCATCATATTATTGGAGGTGACAGTTGAAACTCTTAAGTATAATGTTCTGTGATAGAAACTAAATATAATCCAATGCAACGGTCAGTACCCAGTACATAGTTTGAGGTTAGGGTGGAGGTTCTTATAATATAATAAAAGGTTTATAAGAATTTTAAAGCCTTCAAGAAGTTCTGTCATAGTTATAGTGCCATACTATAGGCTGATTCCCATTAAGTTTATTATTTAATAAGATCTTAGTCACACCTTTAATGCTTTACATTTGAAAAGATCTGATGTCGATGACAGTCCATTAGTATTATTCACATATTATTCACATTCATCAATTGTTCTTTTTGCACATATGGTGCCAAGATTGCTAATCTAGAGGGCTTAATGAGCTACTTTTCGTGCTATGCATTTTTGTCGCATCATTAAGCGTTCTGTAAAGGGACCGTTTACAGTCCCCATATGCAGAGCGGATGGTCGTGGAGGTACCTAGCGAAATATAACAAAGGTGCACATTATTTTAGCAGTGGAGAGGACACAGGTATTTGAATGCTAATTATTATTATTTTTTTTAATTATCATTGTTTTTTATAATATATTTGTCAATAAATCTCCTAACTTATTAACCCCTACCTCAAACTATGTTCGCGGTGCTGTAAGTTTTATTTAATGCTAATGCTTAAGTTTATGCTGTGTCATCCAATATTTTGTTTTGTAAAGGGCTTTGAGCCCTGGATGTCTCAATAAATAAATTAATTGATGTTTTATTTTTAGCATCTACTCTCTTACTCTCCTAAAGGGCTCCTATAATCAATTTTATTGATATGCAAAACTTACTTTGTGTATAAAATATGTAAGAGTTATCTAAATCGTTTTTTTATGAATATACAGAATTATTTAAAAATTCAATAATGAAATGCTGGAGTAAGTTTTTGTAAAATAATAATATGAAAGGTTACTCCTATTCCCAAATATGTTTAAAGATGCTGTAGGAATACACAAGTGCTCTTATGGTAAGATGAGCGTTCACATGCTCAAGCAATCGAGTAAAATATTTCTTTGTTCTATTTGGTTTGTAGTTTAACTATTTGCAAGGGTTCAAAAGAGTTTCATTGAAATTTCACTGATTCAATAAAACTTACAATTCTTTTGCCAATATTCAAATTATTTTTGTAAGTTTTGTGATTTTTTTTCAACTTCATAATTAATTTTATTCTATATTAAATTAGAGTATGTTTATGTTCGATTTCAATACAATGTGAAACTACTTGAAATCCACTACTTGAAAATGTACTTAGCACGAAATCGGTTATAGTCTAAAATAAACAATGTAATTAAGTTATAAACGTTTTTTTTATATTTAATATTTATTAAAAATTTTAAGAAATTTTAATGGAATTCCATCAAGATCTTTCGATCAAAAAATTAAATCTAATTTAAACAAACGTAAATACAAATTTAATTGTAATTAAAAAAAAATTGTTACCTACTTAAATGTTTCATGAGAATATTTTTTTTTATTTCTATAAAAATTCATTGAATCCTTTCGAAAAAGGATTCGATGTTCAATTTCAGCTAAACGAATTTATTTAAGCACTGTTTTTGTTGTTTCAAAAAAACACACTCGAATGTTTTTTTTCTAAAAAAACTAAATAACAAGTATTATCAGTAAAGATTAATTTGTTAACTTATTTTCACAAGGACGTCGCGTCGGCTTTAAAATCAAAAGACTTAATTGAAACTTTGTATTTCTTCTGAGCCAGTGTCCTGGGTTTGATATGAGCTGATGAGAAATTTCTTGCTCAATATATCCTTATTAGGGTAATAATCATTGAATGTAATCAATTGCTATTATCATAACATATAAATATTAATATGAAATAAAATAACCCGCAAATAAATTTATAAAATTGTGATAAACATAAAAAAGTACGGCACATCCCACAATGTTGGGTAACCAGCGTCAGGTGAACGGGTGTGAATTATCTTATAAATAGTAATCACAACACGTGCGGCTGATTTTTTCAATTCATTATGAATATGTCCTTGTTAAACAAGTACATATACATCTTCCTACGTTCCCTAAAGTAAGCTTGTGCTATAGGTGAACGAAATCGAAAAAATTTTTTTTATGATAAATTTATGAGTTTAACTGCCTATATTTCCAAATTTTTTAAAAATATCGAAAAAAGCCGAAACACCCCAACTAGATAATTTAATTTTCTATAAAAAATATTAATATTGAACAAGTAAATCTAAAATTTTTTTAAACAATTTTTATAAAAATTGAATTTAGTGACGACATCACTTCATATAATTTGTATGGTAGTCGCCTATACACAATATGTAAGAAGACTAAATAGTTTGATAATTAAATCTCCAAACATACATACATACATACCATCATGCTGTTTTCATATTCTGGGTAGAAAAAAGGACTGACTTCCATACTATCCTATCTTGACATACATACCTTGGTACATGTGTTGTATAGAAAATCAAATATCTTAAAATATTAAATAATTTGTACTTATGGGTTTATAGTTTGATTCTTATTCTTCAACTATACCTACTATCGCTATCGACAGTTGGATCTCATGTGTTACATGCAACTAGTGTTAATGTTAATTCCCAAAATATATTTTATTATCCAACTGTCGATTCGTTCATGAGAATTCAATTCTCTTATTGAATCGACATTATTAAGCCAAGATGCGTGTACGAAGGAAAATTTTGTATGGTGTAGTGGACTTTTTGCATGCTAATAACACCAACTAGAGGCCTCGCAGCATATATATTCCTTTACATGGATTTACTCAGAATTCGGAGTAGAACATTTTATGTGAGTTTTGTGTGTGTGTCTGTGTGTGTGTGGTGTGTGTGTGTCTGTCCCCCCCTTATAACTTTTGATCCGCTCAATGTACAGAGCCCAAATTTTTAGAATATATAAACAGTTAAAGGCCTACAAAACATTTATACTCAGAATTGTGAATTTTTGTTTCAGTCAGGGGTTATCAACTTTTGAAATTTTGGTTTATTTTACCCATATATCACATAAAATGTTCTACTCTGAATTCTGAGCAAATAATCGATGTATAGGAACATATATGCTGCGAGGCCTCTAGTTGGTGTTATTAGCATGCAAAAAGTCCACTACGCCATACAAAATCCTTCAATAGAATTTCATTCTCTTGAACGAATCGACAGTTGGATAAACAGTTATAGGCCTACAAAACTTTTATACTCAGAATTGTGAATTTTTGTTTCAGTCAGGGGTTATCAACTTTTGAATTTTTACTTTATTTTTCCATATATCTCAGAAACCATAAAAGCTAGAACGCTGAAAATTGGTATAAAGATAGGCAAATACAAAATCTCAAATAAGTTTTTTTTTTGAAAATTCCAGGGTTTCTCTAACATTTTTTATTAAGAAAAATATTTTATTTATGATAAATTTATGGGTGTAACTGCCTATATTTCCATTTTTTTGGAATATCGAAAAAAGTCGAAACACCCCAACTAGATAATTTAATTTTATATAAAAAATACAAACATTGTATTAGCATATCTCAATTTTAAATTTAGTGACGACATCACTTCATACAATTTGTATGGTAGTCGCCTATACACAATATGTAAGAAGACCTAATAGTTTGATACTTAAATCTCCAAACATACATACATACCATCATACTGTTTTCATATTCTGTGTAGGAAAAACAGACTGACCTCCATACTATCCTATCCTGACAAACATACCTACGTGTTTTATATAGAAAATAAAATATCTTCAAATATTTATTAATTTGTGTTGTTTATAGTTTGGTACGTATTCTTTGATTATGCATACTATCGCCATCGACAGTTGAATCTCATGTGTTACATGCAACTAGTAAATACATATACATTACACAATTTCATTAACATATACATATCTACGACAGCAGGTAATAAAAACGGAACTTTTCGTTATTTTTTGTATGTTTTTAGTTATTGTAGACCTTAATTTTTAGGTGTTATTTTTCCTCAAAAGCAGTGTTATTTTTTTTACAAAATCGATGTTAAAGTGGTGTTATTGTTAAGAAATCGATGTAAACAGTATTTCCTATTGAAATACATTTATCTAAAAAAAATAATAGTTACCATTAAATACATTGAATGTTGGTTTTGTCGATTTCACCCGCAGAAATTATATATTCAATAATACTCTTTTAATTGTGCATATTACAAAATAGTAAAAGGACGTGTTTCATTACGAAAATGTCGTAAAAATTCTAAATTTCGGTTTTATTTTTCTAAAACTTGAGAATTCGCGTTATTTACGAAAAAACTATGCAATTCGCGAATAAAATCAAGTTTATCGCAAACGCGAAAAATTCAAGTTTCTAGTTAGTAGGCATATTAATTTAGGCATTTATTTTTCATTCTTATAAAAAAATACTAGCGAAGCGTTTTTTATTGTATCTTACCAAAAAGACAAACGCGCCGCTTGTATATTTAATTGACAAAAAAAACTTCATACAAAGTTCAATTGAAGAATATAATATTTGGTTTATGAAAAACTCAAATAGGCGAGTTTTACAAAGTATTCAAATTAAAATCTTTAATTTCATTGAAGTAAATTTAGTTTCTTACATTATAAATTAAATTTTTATTACCTGCTATCGTAGATATGTATATGTTAATGAAATTGTGTAATATATATGTATTTATAATAAAAATATATTTTGGGAATTCACATTAATATTATATGTCATTTCCCATCCCTACTGTCTACACCCGCTGGTCGTTTATTCTAGCAATTGTTACATTTTATTATTATCATATTGAGAATGGGTTTATTTAAGTTTCTTCTATTTTATCTTTGGTGGAACAAACGTCAAACGAATCTGGCTTCAAATATTTCGCATATGGGCGCCTCCATCATATTTAATCCTCCAAGCTAAAAATAGTTTCCGCACGGTGAATTGTACATACGGTCAATTGTCCATACGATAAATTGTCCTCACGGTCAACTGTCCCCACGGCATATTGTCCTCATGGCCAACTGTCCTCACGGTCAATTGTCCGTACGGTAAATTGTCCGTACGGTAAATTGTCCCCACGGTAAATTGTCCTCACGGTAAATTGTCCCCACGGTAAATTGTCCTCACGATAAATTGTCCATACGGTAAAAAGGGCGTACGGTCAATTGTCCACGGCCAATCGGCTACGGCCAATTGTCCGGATACGGGCCAATGGCTTTACCATCGTTGTCTGCCCTTTTTTAATTTATAATCTATTGGGGCTACATTAAAGGACCCTCTGACGTACTCGTTACGTACTGTATCAAGGCGTGTCACACCATCTGCCCACAGCGCAACATCTTTATTTCAGTCTTGTGCAGTTGTTATGCGTGCTTTTTTAATGTTGTCCAGAATTCAGATCCGTATAACATTGCAGGTCTTACGACTGTTTAATAATGAGATGAAATAAATACATACAAATATAATTTCATTATATATTTGTATGTATTTATTAATCAAGTAGGGTTATAGTTAATTCCACAGACTATTGAATTATCCAATAGAGATTACTTCAAATCTAATTTGTGTGTATCTCTTTATATGTCAATTGGTTGTCAGATCAACTAAATAGAGATAGACATTCATTAGACCGTCTGGATGGTTATTGCACAAAAAAACATAAACACATACGAAAACCTAAATATATTGATCCTTCGAAGTTATCAGTACATTCATTCATTCGTTAATACCATCACGGCATATCTCACAATGTGGGGAAGGGAGCGACAGGTGTGCGGGTGTGCATTACCTTATGAAAAATATAAACTGGTTTTTATTTTTATATTATTACGATTAAGTATATATTTTCTGTTTTATTTCACTCTTACTCTCTCTTATATTATAACTTGTGTTTTTTTATTCACTAATTGTTAACCATTTATGGAAACTTTGCTGATTTACTTCATTTTTTTACAATGTATTTTCACAACTGTATGTTTCCTAAATGATAGAAAAAAAAACACCACAAAATGATAACCTGCGTCCTATTGATATGGAAACACAGTGGAATCGGCTGATTTATTAAACTCTTCTCAGACCTGTCATTAGTTGAAAAAACGAATTTGAGATTTTGTATTTGTCTAAATTTATACCAATTTTCAGCATTCTAGCTTTTATGGTTTCTGAGAGAAATGGAAAAATAAAGTAAAAATTTAAAAGTTAATAACCCCTGACTAAAACAAAAATTCAAAATTCTGGGTATAAATTTTTTGTAGGCCTAAAACTATTTATATATTCTGAAATGTTGGGCTCTGTAAATTGAGTGGATCAAAAGTTATAAGGGGGGAAACACAGACACACTAAGGTCCGGATGCAGAGTCCTACCTAAATACTAAATACTAACCATGTTTTCATTGTACAGTCGCTCACTAAGAGATCACATGGCTTCCTAACTGGAGGATGCTACGACGTTTTTCTATGAGAATTGCATTGCAGAGACATATCTAAACACTTAGCGCATGCGCATCGGCGTAAACTAACATTTGCGAATTGTCAAAAAGTAAGGTTGATAGCGAGGAACCTTACGAGTGGTTTAATACTAAAATACGAGATTTTTTCGGTGGATGATGATTTTATCGGCTTCGTTGAATATGTATTTGGTAATTTTGTCAAATCAAATAACAAACAGAGTAGGTATTCAGCGATCCATACGAGATGCCGAAAATTCGGTGGAATTTCAAAAAAATCGTGACATCGAGCTGTCAGTGTGAAGTTTGAAGTTGGTTACATATGTTTGTGTTGTTATAGCAAAAAAAAATTTAAACGTCAAACGTCAGAAAAGAGATAGATAGCTTTCTAAGCCCATAGAAAGCTACCTATCTCTCTTTTCTTCATACACGATAATGTGATATTCTACGCCATCGACCTTAAGTTTGGCGTAGTATTTAGTATTTAGTTAGTGATGTCTCTACAACGCAATTGCTAACTTAAGAATACTTAATACTCCAGTGAGGTTAGGAGTTAGTATTTAGGTACCTAGGACTGTGCATTCGGGTCTTAGTAGTTGTTTTTTTTTTGTTTTTTGGACAAGACTTAAAATTGTTTATTCAACATTTGCACAGTATCATTATACTTTTTTGAGTGAATTTTTTTTTCAATGAACTTCCGCTTGAAATATGTCGAATTGAAAACCATAGGACGATGGTGATGACTGAAAAAAATCTTCAAGGGGATGGTTGAACGGGTTTCGTAGATATAAGTACATATTATGTGTTTGTTTGTGACTTGTGTTATTTTTATGGCGATGCTTACTGTGCATTGTCTTGTGTGCAGTTGACTTTTTGATAATTCTTTTCATGTAATGTGATAGTAATTGATCAGGCGAGAAATGGATCCAAATCAATATATTGTGTTTAATACTTGTAAGTGTTTAATACATGCATAATTAATTTTGTATATTATGCTGGTTTAATCTTAATGTTTTTTTTTTTCTTTATCTACATTTTTGTTTAGTCATTTAATTTTGCACTTCTGAATGGGTCATTTAGCAGATATCGTACCTCATCACAATCTAATAAGCTTTAAGAGGGATCTGATATTGTAAATTTTATAATATATAAACATTGTATCTTGTATGTTTTGTTATGATTTGAATAAAAAAATAAAATTAAATCAATATAATTTATTGTTATATTATAATTGTATTATTTTTGTATTGTTATATTATAATTGTATTATTTTTGTATTGTTATATTATAATTGTATTATTTTTGTATTGTTATATTATAATTGTATTATTTTTGTATTGTTGTTATATTATTAAGTTATTGTTATATTGGTATTATTTTTTTTTGTTAAGTGTCTTCTTTATTACGGGATGTAATCCTAGTGTGGCAGGCGCTTATAATATTAAAACGCACATTTTTACAATCATAATTGTTAGGAATTCAGTATTAATTTTATAAGTTAAAAAAAACAAGGTAAAGGTGGGAATGATCTCAGTAATGAAAGGAGTCGGATTTGTCTGTAGTTGAAAGAGAAGAGGAAAAATGGCGAATGGCGTATAGTGATATATGTATATAATAGTGGTGTTGTTTTTTGTATTCATGGTGAGAATAAAAGGCGTTAAACATTAAAAAGGCGATTATTTAGGCGACTTCTTTTATTTCATCAAAAAAGTGTTGTAATGCAAATAAAACGTCACACGAGAATCTCGAAAAATGTTTTAAAAAATTGAATTTAACACTTAAAATCAAAATGTAAATCCTTGATTTTGATTTAAATTTTCTGTGTCGTATGAGATCAAAGAACTTGAAATTTGTTAATAAAGAAATTGATAGCAAGGCTAAGTGAATTTTAGATCCTCCTCTCGATATCTGGCCAATATCAACATTATAGGGTGAACGACACCGTCCTTTAAATTTTATTATAAGATAGGTACCTATAATATTTTCATCAGAATTGACGCATTTCCAAATATAAAGTCTATGTAATCACTTGTTAAAATGTTATTAAGTAATTATTATTTAAAATCATCAATATCGGCAATTTTCTACTAAGGATTTAATGTTTAAATCGTGAAAGCATCCAACAAAATATAATATTATACATTTAATTTTGAACAACAAAGGAGATTATTCTTATATAACTAGTTGCATGTAACACATGAGATCCAACTGTCGAGGGCGATATTATGTATAATTGAAGAATACATACCAAACTATAAGAATTAATTTATATTTTTAATAAATAAAAATAAAAAACTTGTTAAGAATCAATTCCTCTATTTATTTAAGACTACAACCTACAACCGGTTTCGTGCCAAGCACATTTTCAAGTAGTCAAACTACACATTATTTTACAGCCATATAGTTTAAGGATAATGCCATTCTAGTGGTTCGATTTTGTTGGGTTCTGTTAGCTATTTCGATACTAGTATAAAACTTGCATATGGTTTGCAACATATATAATTGTTTTACAGTCATGATATTACCATAGACATATAATAGTATAGAATACTCTTTAGCCTGCAGTAAATGAGATTGCTTTATGTTGACTAATTTGGTCAACATTTTGCTACGAGCATTCAGTAATCATTTGGCCGTCTGCGTGATACGTTCTACAAATAAGGAATTTTTTAACTGCTTACAAAATTATTTACGGAATAGTTAGCAAAAGAGCAAAATTACTTGCAAAATTATAGCAGAGTCATACATATATTGACAACGAGCCGGCCAATAAAACGGCTTCACTTTTTCAGCGAGGTATTGGAATGCGTATTCTAAAGTTTTATTATTATTCTATGGATATTACATTCCTTAAACAATCAATCTGACGAATATCGGAAAATGTTCTTGAAAGCAATTTTTAATTATTAATTTAACAAATTACCTCAATAGTTCTTTATTCGTATAAAAATTCATCAGAACGAAAATATAAATATAATAGAGTTGTAATTTCTAAGTTTGAAATTCAAACAGGGACTGAAATATTTAAAATACAACAACACGTATAAATAGCACATCAAAGCGTAAAGATTACACAATAATCTGCCGTTGAGACGACACCAAGTTTTGAATAATTTGATTTAGGGTTCCATGAATTTGTATTTCAGAAAATAATTCGTCTTAAGTTAAGAAATTAGCTACGACGGCGTTCGCTGAAAATGCCGGCTTTGTCAAATAAACACACACACACATTGCACTGACAAAACTATTATCGTGCCTTGAAGGCAAACCTTGGTCTATTCGAACCTTACATAATGTCACAAATTCGAATGACGTCACATAATAAAGTGCTTCTCATCATCGACTTACCCAAAGATATTCTGTTAATGACACGTCCCGATGAGATAGTTTCGATGAAAAATTATATCAGTATTATAAGATGGAATGAATGAAGAACGCTTCTGACGAAGCAAAATGCTTATGCGTGCATTCTTGTGAGGCGAGGGATGCATACAATAATAGAATAATATGGAATTCGATTATCTTTGCCTACCCCGTAAGGGACATGGTATAATGTTGAGTATGCATAAATTTTTATTTCGTCAATGTTCAATACTTTGAGGTATAAAATGAAATTACTAATTAACGTTTTAACAAAAAAATATTGCTTTTTACAGTGTAATAGTTTGTGTTTATTGGTAATTAGACTATTTTATTCTGTCAAATGTGAAGAATTGTGCCTTTAGTTGTAAAAAATGTATATTAAAATAAACGACGATTGGGTATATCAAAAAGCCTGGTTTTAGTTTTAAACTCTGGCTCAAAATCTAACCAACGTTAAATATGAATCATATAAACATGATCCTTCATCTGTTCAACCATGCATACAAGTTTTGAGTTATATCTGGGAAACATATCGGATATGAGCTATTGAATGTTTGTATTCAATGGAGGGCTATCAGTATATTACAACAATTATGTTATACTTAGTCAATTAAAATATATTATGTCTATTCTAAACGCTACACCTAAATTTATAAAGCTTTGTATTTCACTAGTCAAGAAGCCAAACAAAATAATAATACAAATACACCATCACGCCATGTCTCGAATAGTAAGAGAAGAAAAAACCAAATACTACATACATCTATACTTGCACATACTTAAGCTGGGTTGTTTCAACAAAAGTATCAGCATGTAAAAGTATAATTAAAACACTTTGATTTCATGAAATTGTTCCAAATAGCGTCGATAAAAAGACATTTGGTTTCAATGAAACAATCTAATGTTTTGAACAATTTTTAAGTATTTTAACTTTACTAGTAATTTAATCTTAGTTCGAGAAACACAGCCTAACCATTTCGTGTACACGCTCGTCGATCGTTCAGTAGCTATTCTCATCTCACAAATTATGGTCTACATACATCTGGCAGACCTCCAGGAATGCCACCAAAAAGATAGAGGAAGAAGTAGATTTCCATATCCCAGGAACAGGATATGTGAACACCAGGACGTTTAGTCCTAATACAAGTAGAAGGAGAGGATGAAGAAGAAATCATATTCGACCTGGTCTAGTCATGGCAATGAATTTTCTGATACCTATCATTTGTTCCACGTTAAACCTCAACGTAGATGATTGTGTTTGACCAAGAAATTTTCAACATCTTAAATCTCAATGCATATTATGTTCAATTTTAGAGTAGGAACATATCTCCATTGTGTTTTTGTACAATAAGATAAATTATTCACATTTTATACGTTACATTTGAGAACGAAGTATTTATAAACACATATAAATATTTAAGAGTTATACCCATAGGAGCCAGTGACTAATATAACGTTATGACCAGAACCTTATTACTAGGCTTAATCAAGACTTTAATGTCAGGTTTGTAGTTAATTCGTGTTAGTGTTTTAACCTCACACATTCTATTTAATGTTTCGTGACATTTAATTGTAGACAAACAAAGACCTATTACTTCCTACTAACGACTCCCAGAATGTCTCCGTGTAAGCTTTCATAGTATTACATGCATCTTCTGAATAAAATAACCTGTTTAAATGACTTGTGTGAGGGTCTCCTATGAAGTCAATTAACATTTATCTCAACTATTATCCTCTTTATTCTAGTACAACAAAAAAAAATATGTACGTAGGGATATCAAAAATAATTAAATCAAATCAAGCAGTTAATATTTTTTTAACAAACTATTAAACATCTCTATAGAATCGAAGTTTGAATATAATAGAAGAACCAGGGACTCAAGGCACCTACAGGGTTTACGACCTGTCAACGTTCACCAATAATGCCTTCTCATTGAATTCTCTTATCAATGGAATTTTTGAAAGTTCTATTTACGAGTATTTGAATCATGAGAAAAAGATCACCTGAAAATCGAACATTATTACTATTGCTATCTATAAAGTAACGAAGAAACATATTTGTAAGTTTTTTAAACCCTTTCTTAATGCAAAAATAATACTCATTTTCCAAAAAATAACGCGAATAACTCAGGTCTCTAGTAATAACACACTTTCATGTATATTCTTAAAAATGTAAATATTTAGTAAATATTTAAAAATATACCTACGATAAAAAATAATAAAAAAATATTAATTAATTTCAAACTTTTTGAGCACATGTGCACAATGGCGGACTTATTGCCAAATGGCAATATCTTCCAACCAACCATATTCATATTCGTTTTTATGATACGTACCAACAATTTATATGAATAAAATATATAGTGAAAATATAAATACGAAATGGAGGCGACAGGAGAGAGGGGGACAAGGATAGGATAAGGAGAAAAATTTAAGTGTTATGTGTAAGGAAATGATTCCTCAGATTAATTTTGAAAGCGGGAAGTGTTAATGAATCTCAAAGTTGCGATGTGATGTGTTTCCAAAGACGAGCTGCTTGTACGGAGAAAGATGTGCTGTATTGTGTACAGGAATACTGAGCGTTCTTTCAGTATTTGAACGAAGAGGCAACCCGTGTTCTGAGAGGAAGTGAAATTGATTTCTAATATTAACTGGAGCGTTGGAATTGCTTTTTAAAATTTACTAAATAATAATTGTTAATCAATGTCTCAAAAAAAAGAAAAAATAAAAAAATTTCTTAATACAGACAACTTAAAACCATTCTATAATAATGAACACAAAAAAATAAAACAAACAATGAATAATAATTTTGAAACATTATTTTCAACTAGAAGTATAATTTTGTATTTATATTTTTTTAATGCATCAAATTGATAATAATCAAAAAAATTACTATAAAAAGAAACTGTTAGATAAAACCAAAATAAACATATTTTTAATACAAGAATAAGAAGTAATACATAACAAAAATACAACGTCACCATTAGTAATAGTAAGCAGTGAGTATTATTCAGTGAGAATCTTATATTGTGTATGTAAATAAATTAACAAGTAAATAATTAAAATATGTTGTTAAGATACTCCCTCAAGGATGTTTCCTTTGATAAGCTATGCATCTGAATCTGAAAGATCTATTATTGGAAATCATCAATAAACCATGTTTTCATACGTTGTACGAAAATAAAATATATGCATACAACATGGATAACTAATGTGTTAGGTTGTTTTTATATAGAGTTATTAAATTTCATGAAAATGTACCGAAATTTATTTAATTGAATTTTATTTAATTATTACTAAGAACTTTTTTCTATGTAAGTACCTAGTACGAGTACTTAGGGTTTCACAATTAAATATTTTTTGATGCAACGGGTATTGTGATACTTTTTTTAACCATTTCATTGTAGCTTTTGTTCTCTGTTACAAACGATCGTTACCTTACCATAGTATGTAGATTGTAATGAAAACCATTCAAATTAACACAAAGAGTTCTCATGGCTGCAAGTGTTTTTTGCCGTTTGTTATAATATGATGCCGTGGAGAATTTCTTCGTATAAACCACACAGGTCATTATAAAATTGTATAATGGACAAATCTTATGCTTGGTTGAATAACTAAATAATAAACACCGGGATAAACAACGCTGCACATAAACCAGTAACAATCTCTGCTTTGCAAGACTGGAAGATGTGAAAAAAAATCATTCATCTCAACAAGAATAATGCAACAAAATAAAAAAAAAGACTCATTACTCAGTAGTGGTTTTCATCTTAGGGGCAAGTCTGGTCAAGCGGCGAAATCAAAACTCTCATGATTACCCATATCATAGATATAATTATCATATAGAGTTATATTAATATCTTAATATATTATAGAACTCCATATGATAATTATGTCCATGATATGGGTAATCATAAGCGTTTTTATTGCATTGTTTGACGTGACTTACCCCCCTGGTTGTCGTTTGTCCCGTGTAATATGTAAGTGAAAAAAATCAATCGCAGAGGAGCAATAGGAATTTTAAACTAATAGTACTGCCTCAGAACAGACTGTGTCTAGCGAGGCAGTAAAGTGTGAAAAATTAAAATTGTAAAATAATATTGAAATTGTAATTATGTGCCTATTGCAATTCATTATTCATTTATTCATTCACATAGATATAATAACGAATAATGGACGCGTGATAACGCAAGTAGGTAACTAATCCAACTGTCGATTTGTTCAGCAGAACTTTGTTCTCTTAACATATCGACAATGTTTCATGCCAGGATACGCGAGAATTGTATGCAGGGTCTACTTTTTTCACGGCTTTTCCAACTTTGAAGTCAAAAAACACCAATTTATAGAGGCTTCGCAGCATATATGTTCCATATGCGGATTTACTCAGAATTCGGAGTAGAACATTTCATGTGTCTGTGTGTGTGTGTCCGTCCCTTATAACTTTTGATCCGCTTAATTTACAGAGCCCAAATTTTCATAATATATATAAAGTAATACGCCTAAAAAACTTTTATACTCAGAATTGTGAATTTTTGGTTCAGTCAGGGGTTATCAACTTTTGAAATTTTGATTTATTTTTCCATATATCTCAAAAACCGTAAAAGCTAGAACGCTGAAAATTGGTATAAACATAGACAAATACAATATCTCAAATAAGTTTTTTTTAAAAAATTCCAGGGTTTCTCAAAGATTTTAATTAAGAAAAATATTTTTTTATGATAAATTTATGAGTTTAACTGCCTATATTTCCAATTTTTTTTAAAAATATCGAAAAAAGCCGAAACACCCCAACTAGATAATATAATTTTCTATAAAAAATATTAACATTGTATTAGCAACCCCTGACTGAAACAAAAATTCACACTTCTGAGTATAAAAGTTTTGTAGGCCTATAACTGTTTATATATTCTGAAAATTTGGGCTGTGTAAATTGAGCGGATCAAAAGTTATAAGGGGACACACACAAACACACACCACACACACACACACACAGACACACAAAACTCACATAAAATGTTCTACTCCAAATTCTAAGTAAATCCATGTATGGGAACATATATGCTACGAGGCCTCTTAGTTGGTGTTATTAGCATGCAAAAAGTCCACTAAACCATACAAAATTTTCCTTCGTACAAGCATCTTGGCTTAATAATGTCGATTCATTAAGAGAATTGAATTCTCATGAACGAATCGACAGTTGGAAGACTTAATTGTTTGATACTAATCTCCAAACATACATACATACATACCATCATGCTGTTTTCATATTCTGTGTAGGATCAAAGGTCTGACCTTCATACTATCCTATCTTGACATACATACCTAGGTACATGTGTTGTATAGAAAACCAAATATCTTAAAATATTAAATAATTTGTATTTATGGGTTTATAGTTTGGTACTTATTCTTCAACTATACGTACTATCGCTATCGACAGTTGGATCTCATGTGTTACATGCAACTAGTTTAGAAAGAACAAAAAATTGTATGAAAAAGATACGGAGTGTAGCAATCGGTTTCCTCGGTTTATCGTAAAATTATGTTATGTGAATTGTTTCGATCAATTCATACACCCTTACAAAATATGAACATACGTTTTTTTAACTATTTTAATTTGTTTAATTAGATATTAAATTTGTGATATTATTTCAAACCTTTTTCAGTCCTACTGATTTCTTTGAGTCGGTCTCTTTGGCATTATTAAATAAAGTGTTTGTAAGGTTTGATAAATATTCAGATTTTTCTTATATTTTTCAAGTGTTTTTTCAAAATATGTTGATGTGGGAAGAACAGTGTAATTGTACATGTAATAAGTAGGTATGACGTCAATAAAAATAAATACATATATTAATCCATTTAAAAATGAAGATAATTAATTTACGATTCAGTAGTATACTGCTTAAGTTTCTCTTATCAATGAATTCGCTAAGTGACTTTCAATTATTAGTTGAGGGATAAGTGGCTCTTTAGCTACATTCATGAACTAAAGAAGTTGTAGGCAATGAAACCGTTTATTGATTTATTAAATAAATTATCCCTCAAGCTTACATGAGGATAAGAAACTACCCACTTAGTATATCATCATCATCACTGGCTCTACAGCCCGTTGTGGACCTTGGCCTCCTCCAGCATTCGTCGCCATCTTCCTCTATCCTGACAGGCACTCCTCCAATCCCTTATTCCAACTGCTTCTACGTCCCGCTGCATATATGTAATATGTAATATATGTAATATGTAATATATATATGTAATATGTAATATGTAATATGTAATCTAAATATCACTTAGTATATATGTAATCTAAATATTACTTTGGCATTTATTCTCTAGGGGCTAAGACATATCAAGTATTGATTCAATCGAAATAAGAGAAAAAAAATGTTTTAAGAAACAAAAAGATGAATATTTAAAAATTATCAATACTCACAGAATTAAGGTGTACAAATCCATTATGCTAAGTATTTATAAATCAAACAAAATGGATTATAGTCCTACATAATATATATTTTCGTTGTATCAGGATGACTGTTTCGGCTGACTAGGCCCTTTTCAATTACAAGGAAAGGATACAAGGAAAATATATAAAATGTATAACCATAATTAGATTTTATTTGATTTAAAAATACCTTGTAATATGTAGTACATAAGCGTATTTTATAATATATAACCCAGTGATGAATGATGCCGATATCTCAAATACTGGTGATGAGCAAAAGTCTTGCAAGTCTGTAGTGGTCTTGCGATACTTTCAAGACTAAGAAGCATAGCTGCAAGATCATAACCAGGGGTTGCAAGACCAAGTCCAGGCTTTGCGACCAAGAGTCTTGCAACACTCAATGTAAGAGTCTTGCGGTCTCGCGAAATTTTATAAAGGTCTTTATTTAAAATAAAAAAGCAAGCAATTTAAGTCGTATTATCGACATAAAGGTACTATGAATTGGTGTTTTTTGTTAAAATATTTCATAGTAAATACTTAAATACTCTTTCTTCAAATTGCAACACTTGAAAAACCAAAACCATGACTGTGCATGCAAACAAAGACTAAGTAACGTTGCTTTGGTTGCCAGGAGGAAATTGCCTGAAATTAATTGAAATTACCCATTGAACATATTATTGTAAAAATTAACTGAATTTTTTAAATTTGTTTACACCACGTTAGAATTGAATTTGCGACCGGTTTCGGAACTAACCGTTCCCTCCTCAGGCAGAATTTCAACTAAACGCAGAATGTGACTGTGTGCTTAAAAGAAGGCTATGTATTTGGATATTAGTGGGAGGTCATTAGGGGCGGGTCTTGTGTAGAATGGCTTGGATTGGTTAGATTGATGGAAAGGGGAAACATATTTAAAAGTGGGTCCTTTGAAACAGTGCAAAACCGATGCAATAAAAAACCTGTGTACAAATCAGTTAATAGAAATGAACCCTAAAACACCAAAATTATACAACCTCTTAAAAATACACAAAAAAGAAAAACCAATTCGTACGGTAGTATCATGTTGTAGTTCCCCATCGTTTCATTTGTCTGCTCATATTGTCAACATCATAAATCATTCAAACATATTTAAACCTAAGTTTACCGCTAAAAATTCCATACAATTAGTAAATACCCTTAAAGATTTGGCAACTCCAAGTAATTCTAAATTGGTATCTTTTGATATTATAAGCCTTTTCACTAAACAAAGTTAAAATATTTAGTTAATTTTTAAAATAATATGTTCAATGGGTTCATAGCCATGAGGCAATTTCCTCCTACCAACCAAAGCAACGTTAAACCATAAATAGTGTTATGGTAGGTATATAAAATTTATAACAAAAAATCAAACAGAAAGACAAACACACAAAAATTTTAAATTTAAATCACAGTAACGAAGAAATGAAGGAGATAGAGGTTGCGGGAGGAGAGAATAGATGGAAAAGGAGTATCGATTAGACAGGCAAAGTCTATTAAAGGCTTTAGCCTTTTTTTGAGTCGATTGAGACGTCGTAATATCATCACTTTAGGTGTTCCATAGTATTGCTGATTCTAATTCGAGATTGTTGAATTCAATTGAAATTCAACCGAGAAAGAGCAAGTGTGGTACGATCAGCATGTGATCATAATTTCTAAGATTATAAATAAATCGTAGCTATACATACATATACATACATTTCTTCGTTAGCATCCAGATAAAAGACGTGAGCATAATTAAGCAATAGGAAAAGTAAGGATTGTGTACCTAAGCGTGATTTTGGACTGTGTCTGAAGATTTTTTTAATCTATTGAAAGAGTATAGGTATACTATAAAACAGATTTTTTCTGACTATGAAATAGATTTTGTCTTTTTTTAATTATCATTGTTCATTGTTCATATAGCGATTATCCTCCATAAATTTGCAGTGGATAGTGGAAAAAGTAGTATATTTATATACCTACCGCTATATCCAAAAAGGAATAAAAAAGCTAATTTTTAATAAAAAAAAACAGAAAAAATGATTTGAAAATAAAAAAGACATCAGTGATCCAGTACCTCCATTCTAGACTTCCATTCCTTATAAACCATTTTCTTAAACATCACTTGTCTGTCTGGAATCGACTTTAAACTAACTTTTCAACCAGTAAGAGTTCTAAATCTATCCATATATTTATTTTATATTGCTTCTCGGGCAACTAACTGGTACTTTGTCAAATATTAATTCAACACGCACCCAATAACAAGTTGCCATATTTTGGAGACTTACGATATTAATCGTCTCACAGATCCAGATTGAAAACACAATTATAAACTGTGTCTCCACTGGGAATCGAACCCGGGACCTTTGGATCAACAGTCAGATATCTAATCAACTGAGCCACGAAGGCCGACAAATATATGTATTCCAATACATATTAAAACTATTTTCGGCTTAATTCATTTGATATTGTGATACAATTTATCAATTTTGTATTCATCTAAAATCTAAATCGACAAATTTGTTTAAAACGCCTTGATATCTGCAAACTGTATACCAATTACCATACATACATACCACAGATTATATTGATACATACATGCCATCACGCCATGTCCCTCACGGGGTAGGCAGAGAGAACCGAATGCCACTTATTTCTATCTTGACATACATTCATCGCCTCGTAAACATTCATACATCGTCTTATATATGTCCGTCTGTTGTTTACGCTTCTAACATTTCCGTCTTTCAAAATACCGTTCACATGAACGTGCCATCCCTTCCTTGGGCGGCCCCGACCTCTCATTCCATTCCTGTCCGCAGTGTATATTTTCATCGTCAGGCGTTCCTCATTCATTCTCCCCATGTGGCCAAACCATCTCAATGTGTTCACTTTCATTCAAATAATAACATCTTTCTTTATCCTACATTCATTCTTTACGTCCTCATTTCTGACCCTGTCATTCATCGTTATATTATAGATTCTTCTTAGGGATCTCATTTCAACTGCATTTATTCAACTCATTTCAACGTGAAAAAAATTATAATGAGCGTCCTCAATTTTTTTTATTTGCTAGTTGCATGTAACACATGAGATCCAACTGTCGATAGCGATAGTATGTATATTTGAAGAATAAGAATCAAACTATAAACCCATTAATCCAAATTATTGAAAATTTTAACACATGTTGGTATGTATGTCAAGATAGGACAGTATAGAGGTCAGTCCTGTTTTCCTACCCGGAATATGAAAACAGCAGGATGGTTCTGTATGTATGTTTGGACGGATTTACTCAGAATTCGGAGTAGAACATTTCGTGTGTCTGTGTGTGTGTGTGTGTGTGTGTGTGTGTGTGTGTGTGTGTGTGTGTGTGTGTGTCCCTTATAACTTTATAACTTTTGATCCGCTCAATTAACAGAGCCCAAAATTTCAGAATATATAAACAGTAATAGGCCTAAAAAACTTTTCTACTCAGAATTTTGAATTATTGTTTCAGTCAGGGGTTATCAACTTTTGAATTTTTACTTTATTTTTCCATATATCTCAAAAACAATAAAAGCTAGAATGCTGAAAATTGGTACAAATATAGACAAATACAAAATCTCAAATCAGTTTTTTCAAAAAAATTCCAGGAGAACATTTTTTATTAAGAAAAATATTTTTTTAATGATAAATTTATGAGTTTAACTGCCTATATTTCCATTTTTTTAAAAAATATCGAAAATAGCCGAAACACCCCAACTAGATAATTTAATTTTCTATAAAAAATATTAACATTGTATTAGCACATCTCAAACTTTTTTTAACAATCTTTATAAAAATTGAATTTAGTGACGACATTGCTTCATACAATTTGTATGGCAGTCGCCTATACACAATATGTAAGAAAACTTAATAGTTTGATAGGTACTTAATCTTCAAACATACATACAGAACCATCATGCTGTTTTCATATTCCGGGTAGGAAAAGAGGACTGACCTCCATACTGTCCTATCTTGACATATATACCAACATGTGTTAAAGTTTTCAATAATTTGGATTCATGGGTTTATATTTTGATTCTTATTCTTCAACTAAACATACTATCGCTATCGACAGTTGGATCTTATGTGTTACATGCAACTAGTGCTAATTATATTTCACTAAACGTTTAATAATTAGTTGGTAGGTATCTTATTTTGGTTATTCTGTTCGTGAAAAATATTCTTTGTTATGTACAATTTAATGGTGAGTTTATTTTGTCGAGTCGACGTTGGAAATATGAGTAAAAAAGTCACGACGGGCAATTTTTTTCGGAAGTCTTACAATTAAATCTCCTCTTGTCGGCTGTTACTTCTCATTCTAACTTTTTTTCACCATTACCTATATTTTATCTCTTACTCGTTGTATGTACATATATATTATATGCCCACAGCCTTAGATTGTATACCTTATAATTCTATGCCCACATCATCCTCTCAAACAATATCCCGTAATTACATTTTTAATTTCATGTTTATTTGAATTGTTAAAAATTAATTCTAGCTTTAGTAAAATATATTATATTTTCTGTTGCGATTCAAGTAGGGGCAAAACGCCAACGTTTTTACTCTTCACTGCCCCAAGTGGATATACCTATTGGAGAGTAAGTGCCTTTTCACACGACCCGGTTGCCGTGTAGCCGGCGCCGGGTAAGCGCCGGGTAATTGTATGGGCATGCCTGCCGGTGCGTTTGAAATTACTCCTCCAAGGTGTGAAAGCTACCATGCGTGTCCATACACATCGCTGCCAGTTACCCGGCGCCGGCTACCAGACAACCGGGTCGTGTGAAAGGCACTAATGAATTCGCAGTTTTTAGGATTTTTTCTTGCCAAATATAAACTTGTGTAATGCTGAGATTGTATTCTGAAAGTTTCATTACATCTGTGTATGTGTGTGTGTATGTGCTGTATACTATGGATGTTTGTTCTACTCTATCGGTTACCGACTAAAGTACTCATTCTATTCCTTTCAAATTTTGCTTTCAAACTTGTATATCTAATACTCACTTAAACCCCGTTAGATTTTGAAGGATATCTGATCAGTATTTTTCATTTTTTTACTGTCACATATTTCAAAGTGACCCCAAGCTCAGGAAACTTATAACTTGATATTTTTATTTTAGCTAAAGGCACACCACTTTAATAAAATGGCATTGAAGAAATTCTAAAACTCATTTGATGAAAATGCCGATAGTATTCCGTACAAAACTGAATACTTTGTGGAGTGACTTGGTAGTGAGGAGTATAGCGTTTGCCACAACCCACTCGTTATATAAGATGTTTTAGTTATTCAATACACGCCAAACATAATAGGTAATTGTTATTTTTTTACAAATTGTAGAAATATTTATAACTTGATGTGTTGTCACGTTACGTTTTTTAAGTCCTGGTTAGAAATAAAATAAAATAGAAATAAACACACCAATTTATTTTACACGCGGGCAACACTCAAACATTGTGACATTTGAAATATCAGGATTTTTCCAACCATTTCCTTTCGAATTGTGATTTTAACAAAAAGTAGTTGTAGAATGGCGGAGGCATAGAATTATAATGTACAGAAGCCGCGTCTAGTACAAATTTCGAATTCAAATATATGCCAAGTTTTTTTTACATGTGTGTGTGAGGCGGTAGATCGGTTGGTCTACGTTTTATGTAGGTGTGCGTGTCGGTAGGTGTACGTATACTAGAAATTCTTCTGTTTCCTCGTAGTTTTAGTTGGCATACATTCATTGCGCTGACTAGGTATCTGTATCATATATAATCTAATGGCGGAGGACGTAAATTTATTGTGTATATTATTAACGGGAGAATAGGTGAGTCTTTTATCCCGTTTATTAATTAATGTCATTATTGTGGTAGATCGTGATTCGAACAGGTATCCTTGTTTTTGGGTTATGTTTTATTCTCAGGAAATCTGCAATGAAGGTCAGATTTTTTCCATTCTCCCGTTCCGTTACGATTAACTCACTCCTTTTTACCTTTTATTCTACTTTATCTTTTACTTGGATAATCTCTATATAATTAATGGAGAAGAGACCATATGTCGTCTTTTAACAGTATGTCGTTCATGTGACTTTGACATGAAATCCTAGAACTTTCATCATAGTATAATTTGTAAAAATGGATTTTCTTCAAGAATGTTAACCAGGAATAATTGAACCAACAATGCATAAAGGGATTTATTCAAAATATATTACCATAATAATCGGATTTATTGAATGATGTCAAAAATTGTAACAATTTCAAAAATTGTAACAAGTATTGCAGCGGAGTCATGTGTCATCCTATCACTGAGAGACTGGTGAACGTAGATGACGGTAGAATTGGAACCTGTAATAGATCAGGCTATCCAAAACCACTGTTATCGTCGCAGTGTGTTAAACTAAAAGGTTGCAGTGACATACCTAATTATCAATTCTTTTTTCGCACGTTACAAAAAATATTATATTCACCATAACATGTATATAAATAAATTTCATAAGAGCAAATATCATAAAACAATTATTTTTTTATGACTTGAGAACGAATTTGTAATTATGATAGTAATTGGGGAAAATTAAGTAGGTATGAAAATATTCATAATATTAACTCCCACACAACTTACAAAAATGAAAGGGGAATCATAAGTGTTGTACGAGAAAAACATCTAATTGTTTTTTCCGAAAATTAATGAACGATAATTGAAAAAAGATTAGAAAGAACATAATTGATCTTTCCATTGATTTCTTATATTTTTTCGCCCACGTTAATATTAAATTAAGTGATAGTATTACGTAATTTTAATCTGTTGAAAAAATCTTATATATTAACTTTAATTATTCACATAGCACTCTTTACAGGGTGAATTGCCTTAAACTAAAAAAAAACTTTAATTATTTATTAATTTTTCTTTTTGTACATAATATAAACAAATATATTGCACACGGATTCATTAAGTTATGAGAATAATTGTAATCAACATAAAGTACAACCGATTTTTACGATAAACAATATAAATTATGAACATATTTGGATATAAAAGAAATTTTTGAAAAAAGTACAATATAAATTTAATTTGCGATTTCCAGATTATACAGCTTCGTTGAAGTATCATAATCTGGAATCACTTGTACACAGAAAAATTATCCTTGATCAAAGCTTACTTTATAAAATTGTTACCTAATAATAAATTCGATTCACCGGAATTGAATAATCTCATTACTTACCGTGTTCCCTCTAGAACAACTCGACAAACTCATCTTTTCTATATTCCACATTATAAAACAAATCACCGAAAACATTCTACTGTTCCTCGTGTCTGCGAAACATTTAACAAAAATTTCAATAGTTTAGACATATTTCACACTCCGTATAGCAGGTATATGAAAGAATTATCCAACCTGATCCGAGATAACAATATATACATAGATATTTTGTTTTATTTTATTGTATGAATACTGTACAACTTAATTTGCTCTCCCTCTTTTAGTTATCCTCTGACATTTCCGTCACTTTCCTATCCCACTATCCTTAACCATCTCCTAATAATTATTTCTTTAATTTTTTTTCTCTTCTGTGTGTTAAAAATTATATCAGTGGATATACATAATTGGATGGCTGGCCTAGCTATATATTGTACCACTTAGCATTTAAATTTTAATGAATGTAACCTGTACATCTGTGTATACCCCCAATAAAATAAAATAAAATAAAATAAAATAAAATAAAATAAAATAAAATAAAATAAAATAAAATAAAATAAAATAAAATAAAATAAAATAAAATAAAATAAAATAAAATAAAATAAAATAAAATAAAATAAAATAAAATAAAATAAAATAAAATAAAATAAAATAAAATAAAATAAAATAAAATAAAATAAAATAAAATAAAATAAAATAAAATAAAATAAAATAAAATAAAATAAAATAAAATAAAATAAAATAAAATAAAATAAAATAAAATAAAATAAAATAAAATAAAATAAAATAAAATAAAATAAAATAAAATAAAATAAAATAAAATAAAATAAAATAAAATAAAATAAAATAAAATAAAATAAAATAAAATAAAATAAAATAAAATAAAATAAAATAAAATAAAATAAAATAAAATAAAATAAAATGAAATAAAATAAAATAAAATAAAATAAAATAAAATAAAATAAAATAAAATAAAATAAAATAAAATAAAATAAAATAAAATAAAATAAAATAAAATAAAATAAAATAAAATAAAATAAAATAAAATAAAATAAAATAAAATAAAATAAAATAAAATAAAATAAAATAAATAAAATAAAATAAAATAAAATAAAATAAAATAAAATAAAATAAAATAAAATAAAATAAAATAAAATAAAATAAAATAAAATAAAATAAAATAAAATAAAATAAAATAAAATAAAATAAAATAAAATAAAATAAAATAAAATAAAATAAAATAAAATAAAATAAAATAAAATAAAATAAAATAAAATAAAATAAAATAAAATTAAATGAAATAAAATAAAATAAAATAAAATAAAATAAAATAAAATAAAATAAAATAAAATAAAATTTAGTGGAAGTGAATTGAAAAAATGTGAAATTCCAATATTACAAAAAAATAAAAAAAACAAACAGGGTAGATATTGAGAATAAATATTTTATAGCAAAAAAAAGGATTCGAAAGGGACAAGGAAAAGAAATCGGGATTTGGTATTCACGGGTAAATATTTCTTCTTTGTTTTTCTTAAAAAATACAAAGTGATTTAGACGACGCAATATCCGGATCCAGACTATTCCATAGCCTTGTTGAATGTTCTTAGAACGACGAGCTGAGAAATTCTGTGTTATGGATAGTGCTGTGTAACTGTGTATTGAGCAGATCAGAGTGGAAGTAATTCAATTTTTTCTTATCGTAGCTTTTTTGTGTAATCTGTCTATTTATTGTAGTTTTTAATTTACATTTGGGTTAATTGGAAGAGATTGCCTCATGGTAATCAGCCTTTTTAAAACTTTTTTTGAGTTACAAGAATAATATTTTTGGTAATTTAGCGCAAAAGGATGATAGTCAATTACTACAACGCGATATCAATAGACCATCAAAAAGTTCATATTATGAGGTGAATATAGTTCATATTATGAACTCTCAAGCATATTGAAAGAGTTTTTTATCATTATTTATTTATTTTATTTATTTATGTCAAACAAGTCGCCTACATACACTTTTTATTCACAATCAGACCTTCAAATGTACTCGTATTACCTCGAACTCCTATTTTGATTTTATTTTGGTATATTGATACGGTAATAATAATTATTTTTTTTGGATTTGATTTCCATTTTCAAAAGACATTATATTTTTCCGAGAAAAAACTTCGGAAAAAACACTCAATACTTTACTGATGTTAAAAATAACAAAAAAGGATAAAATATTCTTGGATTTCCCAAAAATAACTTGTTTCAAACTGAGCCTTTCTTTAAATATTCTTCCGTCTAGGTGAGTTTATTGCCAACGTCTCCTAACCGGAATTTTGTAAGAAAAAATCGATAATTATCTTTGCTGCTGAGAATCGAAGCCAGAACACCGACACAGGAACCGCAGTGGTCAGAGAATGATCAACTTAAAAAATAAATAATACCTACATTAATTTTACAAAAGAATACGCCATTTTCATAACGTTTTATAGCTGAAAAATGACAATTTTTCAACACAATTATTTTGATGATTCGGTGTTATTCGGTATTATGTCATGACAAAATGGTATTGTAGCATAATGCTGACGAAAACCTTTCCTTTTATAACTTTTCTACAAAAATCGATACTGTCAACAGCATTGCAAGATTTAAAAAAATCAGTCAAATATTGAAATACTTTGTCCCCAACGGCTCTAACAAAATTACTATTGTATTATGGAAAAGAAAAATTAAATTAAATTAAATAAAAGTTTGAGTACATAACAAAAAATGTTAATCGAATCTTTTTGTAGTTGCATATACGCAAACATTGGATTTTATTTATTTATTTATTCATCTTTCTGTACCTACATAATATAAACAAATATATTGTAATACTGGCGGGATTTTATTGCCATTAGGCAATTTATCAAAAAATTTTAACATCTCAATAGAGATGAAGTTGGAATATTATTGAGAATTTAAATTTATTTACATAGACATTGGATCAAGCAAGTAAATGCCAAAAATGAAATTTAATTAGGCACTGGAACGGTTCAGGGGTGACAACTGTGCGAAAGCATTGTTACCTCATGTATAAGGACAGTTGCCTTCATTGTTTACAAACCAATTCCTTAATAGATGGCGTTTCAAAGGGTTTCTTCTTTAACTAAGAGATTTTTATGATTTAAATAGACCTTTCAAATATTGTATTGGTAGGGAACTCAATAAGAAGGCATAACAGGTAAACGTTGCGCAAGCGCATAAAGTAATCACGTATACCAACCTATGACAAGTCGTAAGCCCGTAGGTGCCTTGGGTTCATGGTTCATTTATAATATTACAACTGTTCTATATAGAGGTGTTAATAAATTGTCATGTAATATCAGATAAAAAAATAAAATATTAGTTTACTTCGTGTCATACAATAATGAACCAATGCTAGTCGTGTAGGTATATCTGTCAAACGTATTATAAATTGGTGTTTATTACTAAAGACAATATTAAATAAGCAGAGTAACATTTTATGCGGCCGAAGTATAACATAATCTTAAAAATAAATTTTTATTTAATACACCGCCATTATGTTTGTTTAGTGTGTAAAAAATACAAACTTTTCCATAACAAAGTCTTCGTATAGTTTATTCATTTCTAGATTTGACACCAAGGATTCCGGTTGATACAAAACAATTACAATATGACTTGTCACAAAAAAAATATGATATGAAACCTAAAACATGTCTTAGGATAAGTTGTTTGATTTCAGAATGTTTTTTATGACAACTCATATCACAATTCGTTTATACTACAAACTTCAAGCAAACCAAAACTTTATATTGATATCATTGTAATAACATTGTGTACTTATGCATAAACAATAATGCATTCAGAGAAGAACTCTTTTTTTATTTTTTGAGTTGGTAAGCCTGCATAGTTTTTGTGTTGGTAACAATCTGGCGAGTTCAGTTCTCAAATTTAAAACACATTTTATTGTTTTCTGGGAGTATGTCAAAAAACAACTTTAATTATCCTTAATTTAGATAACTACTATACATATTATGAGAAGTCTCTAGTGCAGTTTAATTACAGTATGGCGCTGTTGTCTTTTCATTATATCTTGGCTTATATTATTGCATACGAATAATTAAACTTGAAGTATTTAAAATAACGAAATTAATTAAACATGCTTCTTAGCAGAAATGAAAAAGTTAAACAATCCTTCCAAATTTACATAAATTTACAAGAAGAAAAATAATTTTATGATTGTATTCCTCTAACCTCCGAATATCAAAAATACAAGAGGAAAAATAACATCTCACACACTGCATCAATGAGGTTTACCACCGATTCTGAATAAAGTGCTTTTTTAGGTGAGACAAGACTGGTATTTGTGGATGCACGCATGTGTCTTGCGTCCTCTTATAAGGTAATGAACACCCTCACACCTGTCGCTGGCTACCCCACATTGTAGGTTGTATGAATGAGTTTTTTCATCAATAAGGTAGGTATCTAAATAAATCGAATCATTGAGATTTTTTTATCGATCCAGATTCGCTGATGTTCTCGAAAAGTTTAAAGCAGTCCAAGATGACTCCCAGATTCCAAGGTGGACAAAATGGGTAGTGGAATTGAAAACTCTCGAAAATAAAAGAAGAAGAGAAAAACGTCTGACGGTCTGAGGACAAAAATAATTTCTGCTGACTGAATGCAATAGGCAGTCCAAGATACATAATGGAGAGATATTATGAGGGAGTCTTACGTTCAGTTGTGGACAGGAGAGGATTAAGCTGATTATTATTAACGCCTATTACCTTGGGCATACGGGACGTATATTTGTGTAAATTAAAAAGTTTTATATGAAAAGTTATTTTACAAGAAAAATATATAATTTATTTAAATTTCAATAAACCCACGCGATAGAATAAGATGTAAATACTATTGTTATCTGATTATTGTTAAAGTACCATTAATATCTGATTAAAACTTATGTATTTATTATGTTGTTAATTATTCAACGATATATAATATGCATACATTACGGTGTATAATTTAATGGTTCAAAGGGACGTTTCCAAACAGAAATAAAATCGCATGTTTTACTAACCATCATTCACAATATTTATTGAATGTAATGGTACACAATTCAACACTCAAATGGACAATTACAATTTTAATGGGTCGGAAGTTTTATGTGACACTACACTACACTAGGACACGGAAGTTTTATGTGACACTACACTACACTAGGACACGGAAGTTTTATGTGACACTACACTACACTAGGACACGGAAGTTTTATGTGACACTACACTACACTAGGACACGGAAGTTTTATGTGACACTACACTACACTAGGACACGGAAGTTTTATGTGACACTACACTTCACTAGGACACGGAAGTTTTATGTGACACTACACTTCACTAGGACACGGAAGCATTTTTGAAATAACAACAAATGTGAATAATTCATACGTGAATGTCGATGAAACCAAATGATTGGTACAATTTTATCGTTTTTGTAATGTGTCCACAATATTTTGTTTGTGTATGGATTCAAAAATATTTATTGTAAAGGTATTAAAATTTTCCAACTGTAGATTCGTTCAAGAGAATTTATTTCAGCTTAATGAAACGATAGTATAATGCCAAGATACGCGAGATTTGTATGGCCAGGTCTATATTTTTCAACTTTGAAGTCAGTAAACATCAACATAGAGGCTTTGCAGCATATTTGTTCCATACATGGAATTACTAAATAATAAATAAATGAAAAAAACATGGTTTTACTCAGAATTTGAAGTAGAACATTTAGGTCCGAATGCAGAGTCCGACCTAAATACTAAATTCTAAATAGGTTAGATAGGTTAGGTTAGTTTTGGTCCCCCCTTATATATTTTGATCCGCTTGATTTACAGAGCCAAAAATATAGATAGTATTGCTAAATATTTTTTTTTCCTGTTGTATTGTCAACTACCTGGCTTTTTCGGAATACCCGAAAACTTTATATTTTTTTCCTGTTGTATTTTCGATTACCTGGCTTTTTCGGAATAACCGAAAACTTTATATTTTTTTCCTGTTGTATTTTCGATTACCTGGCTTTTTCGGAATAACCGAAAACTTTATATTTTTTCCTGTTGTATTTTAGATTACCTGGCTTTTTCGGAATACCCGAAAACGACATTAAACAAAAAGAGTGGAAGCACTATTCTTTACAGATGCTTCACAGCGAAATTTTCAGTTTTATTAAAAAAACTTTTTCAATTTTATTGCACACACTTTCATCGTTAAGCCACTTTTTTGACATCCAACGATTATCTCAAGCGAGTTTGATGATTTTATATAAATAGATTTTAAAGTTTTCTTTAGCAACTTCCTCTAACGGTAATCTGTTTTGATGAAAGATCAAGCCGAGAAAAAAGTTAAAATTTATTTCTTGTTAAAATGGAGAATTATTCAAGAAAAAAAGCTATCTTAGTTTTCAAAAGTGTCACTGACAATCTATTCCATATTATAGTCATATTTTTTATCGTAATTTTGAATATTTAAAATGAATATAACTTACATTATTATTAAACTTACTAAATATTAAATTTTATTGTTGGATTTATCAAAAGCCTTCCATTTAACATTATTGTTACAGAATTTTTTGGTATCACATAGCAGCATTTCCAAATTATTTGATTGGTTGAAATGTTCAGATGGAATCAATTACACAAACGTTTGTGTAAGCATTCTTAATAATCTCATAAAAATTATCCTAGGAGAAAGAAATATCAAAATATTCATAACATAATCCTCATGTGACTCCATGATACCAACCTATTGTTTTAATTTTACTTCTATTACTATATCATTGAAGAAAACTGTGGACCATTTAATTAGATTAATTGAACTTTTGGTTCCGGGTTCTATTCTCGATTGAAAAACAGTTTGTATTGTATTTTCAGTCCGAATTTGTAAGACGATTAACATCATAAATCTCTAAAATCTGGAAAATTGTTATTGGATGCTTGTTCATCATATTAAACATGCATCGTTGTTAAAGAAGAGATGAGACGTATGGCAAACAGAAATAAGTCCCTAGAATATTATGTTACTTCAATTATTATGGTAAATTTAGTTGCAAGAGAAGCAATACAAAATGAAAAGTAAAATTATTTAAAAGCTCTTGCCCAGCCTTGAATAATATTTGTAATCAGTACTTTGGCCTGAATGAAATATGAGTCCAACGACTTTCGTTCTTTTGACGTTCAAGTACATATTATATTAAGCTTGTTATGTTGCTGTTTGACGAATGAACTCTATTGGCATGTTTGATAAATAATTGGTTAAGTTTGGAATAACTTTCAGAAAGTTTTAGTTACCTCAGTGATGTGCAGAATGCTTCAAAGCGTAAAAAATAAATAATTCACCTATCATCAATCCATTAAAAACTTTAACGAGTATTCATCTATGAGGGGTACATTATAAATGCAATCGAATTACAATATAATATGTAGTTTCAAAGAATATAACTAACTGTTGGCCGATAGTATTTTGAAAAAATCAATTTGACCTGCCTCGAAACACACATACCATAATTTCTTAAATGTCGTGAGATGGGAGGTCTATAAAAACATTCGGGGAGTGATTTATACAATAACAAATAATAATTATTTAATAAGTGATACAATATCATTCCAAGGCACTATTATTTAATTGGTTGCTCAACGAAACAAAATATTTTTTTGAAAAGGAAATTGATCTGAATATTTGTCACATATTATAATGATGTAAATAACTCAGGGATTGTATGGTGTTGGCGGACTAACGTGTTTTCTTTTGTGATTTTTGATCATACCCTTATTGTTCTAAACTGTCTTTAAGTTTGAGTTTTGTTTTTTTTAATATCTTCTGTTTCTACTTTTGAATAGACATTCGTTGATTGTTTTGTTTCTTATTTGTAATACACTTTTTTATGTATTTATTTTTGACGTTATTTCTAATTTTGTTATTGCATGCTATTTATATTTGGAATGCAATTTTTACGCATATTTTGTTAGTTGGCATTCACTGTTAAAAGTATCATAATTTAAAAATAGGTACTTTAGCCCCGGCACAGGTTTTTTACCTAGTGGGGCATTGCAGTTAAGTATATTCTTTGTCAATTATGTACATATAGTTATGTAAGAATAAATAATTAAATAAATAATAAATATAAAAGCATTTTTTAAACCCGTTTTACTGAAACTGAGATCATAGTAAGCCACGTAAATGATTCCATCTTATCCCTTAAATGGATTGGTAGGTACTCTGTGATCCAGATGCTCTCAATGTGACATAATTACCCAAAGGGACATTTTCAAAACAGTTCTTCAATTTGGTGTCATTACAAAACAAAATATTGATCAATTAAATAAACAAAAATTGAAAAATATTTATTTCAATAAAATGCTGTGAGGAGTCATTGTTGTCATCAATTACCTACCACTTTTCACAAAATCTTATATTAATTTATTTTTTTAATATCTTTTTGTAGGTACGTAATATATATTTACAAATATACTGGACACTGGTGGGATTATTGGCATTAGGAAATTTCTTCCAACCAACCAGATAATAAAGTATGACAAAATTGTATATCAACGAAAGAATGAAAGCAAAAATTAAGTAAAAGATATATAATACTAATAGAACAATTACTAAATCAAAACAATGAAAATACTTCATAGCAAAAAAAGGACAGGGAAAAAGACATGGAGAGGGAATCATGATCAGTTTTTTTCCATAAACAACTGTTGTAAGGGATAATTATTATATTCGGGCCACCACAATCTACAGTTACAATCTTCACATGAAATGTGTCATTGTAACATTTAATATTCACTTTAAAGTATAAAGTTAAGTGTCATACTGAATATAATATTCCCTGGGATAAGGATAACTCACGTAGAATGTATTAATAATCTGTCCACAATACGTCGCGTCGTCGAGTAGCCTCAAGGTATGAAGAGATGGTACCTACATATTATTATACAATGAAGGTTTTTTCTTTTCAAAACAACAACACCAAGTCTCTGATGCTGGAGAAATCCACTAGAGACCATAAACCTATCTACCTTGAGATATAACACATGAACAAAGCGCTACTTGTTCATCAGCTTTGATCCTTTCATATAACAAATTTGTCTTAAGGGGGCATATAAACCTAAACGCCCAAATTTGAAATCAAATTTCTCAAATATATTAAACAGTGTGTTTTTAAAATATACCATAGCCCATATACATACCAAAATATATTCGCCTTGTGGGGGCTTTAATGGAAGCTTTTGAAGTAGTTATGTAATTTTAATCTTAAATTAAGATAAGCAGTGAAGGATCTCACATGAGAGAGAGAAATGGAAAGGTTCTGTTACTTATTTTATTATTTTTATTTTATTATTTAAGAAACACTAACAGAGAAATTGACATTAAAAATACAAAATATATAAATACAAAATAACATGTAAGGTCAACTCTCCAATTACGAGTGCCTGCAGCATGTTATATTAAGATACCTATGATAAGGTGGTAGGAGGAGAAAAGGGGATAAATTCAAGGACCACAGTTGATTCTAGGATTGCTCTTGTGAATATAATAATATAATATCTTTACTCAATAGCTTAAATTTTGCATACTTTAAATTAAAGATGACCAACTCAGTCAAAAGTCTATTGTAGTCATCACAAATTCTACGAATTATTTCATTCTTGCCAAGGTTTGTACGAAATGGTGAAATTTAAAATACATTGTGTTGTCTACTATTAAACGATTGTACTCTAAAATTAATTACATCAAGTAAGTTAGGACAGTCTGTTAAATTATGTAAGATTTTGTACAGAAATAAACTTCCAATGAGAGTTCTACGATCACTGAGGGTTTTTATATATGTGTATATTTACTATTGACAATTAAATAAATGTGTATACCACAATATCTACTTTAACGTTTAATAAAGAACAATTAAAAATTTATCAATTTTGAAATGTAAGCTTTCACGGTAGATGTAAGTATCTACGATGATCTGTCAAGCGCTGCCTGTCCTTTTATACCATCGGAGAGGTACTTATATGATTACATGCCAGGTCAATGTCCATGGTGGTTCTCGAATATTCTTCCCTAGATTAGTACCTCTTGAAATTTGTATTGTTGTCTATATTTCGGTAGGTTATTGACCTCGCCCTAGTGCAAATTTCACGACAAGCTGTAGGTACTTGCGACGAATGTGTCTATTCGCCGCAGTATTTTCAACATTTTTCTAGTTAATGTTTGTTAAATAATTTATAATTTTAAAATTCAGCATATATTCTCCTAAAAAAACATTTAAATAATATCGTTTTTTACAACATTTTTTTAAAATTACTCCATATCTATGTTATGGCGTAGAGAAATAAATATTTTATATGCTAAATAGTGTATACAACCAAAGTGAATGATAGATATAGTTTTTTCATTTTAAGGCAAGTTTATTCTAAAAATTCAATAAATCAAGAATTAATTTTTAGATTTACGATAGTTTAAATCACATATAAACCATTTTTAATGCACGCGACAGTTACCCTTACTAATACGTAAATTCATAGTGCATTAAGCGGTTTTGATATATCATATTTTCGGTCACTAGATTTGGAATTATAATATGCATGAAAACAAAATGAAAACAGAAATTCGTTGCGATTCAAAATAGTATTCCAATGACCCAGATTAAAATAAAACTAGTTGCATGTAACACATGAGATCCAACTGTCGATAGCGATAGTATGTATAGTTGAAGAATAAGTACCAAACTATAAACTCATAAATACAAATTATTGAATATTTTCAGATATTTTGTTTTCTATACAACATATGTAGGTATGTATGTCAAGATAGGATAGTATGGAGGAAGATCCTTTTTTCCTACCCAGACTATGAAAATAGCATGATGGTATTTATGTATGTATGTTTGGAGATGAAGTATCAAACTATTAAGTCTTCTTGCATATTGTGTATAGGCGACTGCCATACAAAATGTATGAAGCGATGTCGTCACTAAAAACAATTTTAAAAAAAGGTTAAAAAAAATTAAGATCTTTTACTACAATTTAAATATTTTTTATAGAAAATTAAATTATCTAGTTGGGGTGTTTCGGCTTTTTTCGATAATTGTAAAAGTTTTGGAAATATAGGCAGTTAAACTCATAAATTTATCATAAAAAAATATTTTTCTTAATAAAAAATGTTTGAGAAACCCTGGAATTTTTTTGAATAAACTTATTTGAGATTTTGTATTTTTCTATATTTATACAAATTTTCAGCGTTCTAGCTTTTATGGTTTCTGAGATATATTGAAAAATAAAGTGAAAATTCTAAAGTTGATAACCCCTGATTAAAACACAAAATTCGAAATTCTGAGTATAAAACTTTTGTAAGCCAATAACTGTTTATATATTCTGAAATTTTGGGCTCTGTTAATTGAGCGGATCAAAAGTTATAAGGGGGGGACGGACACACAGACACACGAAATGTTCTACTCCGAATTCTGAGTAAATCCGTGTATGGAACATATATGCTGCGAAGCCTCTAAGTTGGTGTTTTTTGACTTCAAAGTTGGAAAAGCCGTGAAAAAAGTAGACCTCTCCATACAATTCTCGCGTATTCTGGCTTGATACATTGTCGATATGTTAAGAGAACAAAGTTCTCCTGAACAAATCGACAGTTGGAAAATCAATGTTGTTATTGCATCAATATTGTATTCAATCAGTAGTGTATTGTATTCCAACTGTCGATTCGTTCATGAGAATTCAATTCTCTGAATGAATTGACATTATCCAACTGTCGATTTGTTCAGGAGAACTTTGTTCTCTTAATATATCGACAATGTTTCAAGCCAGGATACGCGAGAATTGTATGCAGAGGTCTACTTTTTTCACGGCTTTTCCAACTTTGAAGTCAAAAAACACCAACTTAGAGGCTTCGCAGCATATATGTTCCACGGATTTACTCAGAATTCGGAATAGAACATTTTGTGTGTCTGTGTGTGTGTGTCTTTTATACTCAGAATTGTGAATTTTTGTTTCAGTCAGGGGTTATCAACTTTTGAATTTTTGGTTTATTTTTCCATATATCTCAGTTACCATAAAAGCTAGAATGCTGAAAATTGGTGCAAACATAGACAAATACAAAATCTCAAATCAGTTTTTTCAAAAAAATTCCAGGGTTTCTCAAACATTTTTTATTAAGAAAAATATTTTTTTTATGAAAAATTTATGAGTATAACTGCCTATATTTCCAAATCTTTTAAAAATATCGTAAAAAGCCGAAACACCCCAACTAGATAAAAAATATTAACATTGTAGAAGTATATATCTCAATTTTTTTGTAACAATTTTTATAAAAATTGAATTTAGTGACATTGCTTCATACAATTTGTATGGCAATCGCCTATACACAATATGTATGTAAGAAGACTTCATAGTTTGATACTTAATCTCCAAACATACATACAGAACCATCATGCAGTTTTCATATTCCGGGTAGGAAAAGAGGACTGACCTCCATACTATCCTATCTTGACATACATACCAACATGTGTTAAAATTTTCTATAATTTGGAATTATTGGTTTATAGTTTGATTATTATTCTTCAACTATACATACTATCGCTATCGACAGTTGGATCTCATGTGTTACATGTAACTAGTGTATTATATCGTCCGTAGAGCCATCTGGGCATCCGTTCACAAAACATATTTTCATTATTATTTGTTTTTTATTTTTTATAAATATCATGTTCTCGGGCAGCAAACAGGTACTGGGTCAAATATTGATCCAACATGCACCCAATAACAAGTTACCACATCTGGAGACTTACGATATTTATCGTCTCACAGATCCAGACTGAAAACACATTTAAAAACTATGTCTCCACCGGGAGTCGAACCCGGGATCTAATTTACCTAACCAACTGAGCTATGAAGGCCGAAAATTATCATAAATTAGACGCGATCGAATATAGATGTTATTATTGCAGACACACTAAATGGTTACCACGTGACTGATATTAATTATTACGGTAGAACTAGAACATAAACAAATTGTTTTATTTAACCAAGAACATTTTTTTGCATTTTTATTGTGTAGTTTTATCAATAATTGTCCGATTAAAAGTTGTGTGGAATATTATCAATTTGCTATTAACACAATAAGTGACGTCCAAAAGTCTTGAAGTCTTGGTCTTGTGAGACTTCATGCGAAAATTGTGCAGTGTCGAAAATTTTATTTTTTTGTTATTTATTTTTATTTAATAAGTAAGCTATAAACTTTGTATGTACCTACTATAGACATACTGCTATATTTCATTGCATTTACTGAATTTTTACAGTTTTTTAAGGTTGCAAAACTTGTAAGACCAAGAATACGTTTGCAAGGCCAAGACCAAAAATCGACCACACCTGTAAATGCAAGATTTGCATGGCTCATCACTAAACACGATCTCTTATACAAACATCACTCAAATGAATTCTCACTATAATTCTATTTTATTTTAGGCTATACATATATATTTAGTATAATTAATTTCTCATTGTGAAGATCAATTTATAAGATATCGATATCAAAACTATTGTTTATAATAACTTTGATACGTATGGAATAAATAAACAATATGAAATGAATATTGCTTCAAGTTGTGTACAATGTTCTTACCACAAACCTCATTTTGGTACTTGTTATAACCTATCAAGTAATTGAAAAGAAACTTGTATATTTAATATCATTAATCACTTTCTAATCACTACATAAAGTAATACAATGCAAACTGCCTAATATTAAATTTAAAATCCAAGTTAACATTAAAACCCTAGTACTTTCCAATATTAGTTATTTAAATTCTTAATCAGCTAAAACTTTTTGAAATACTGAACTTCATCGTACTCGTAAAATACATTTATATTTTTTTACGATAAACGAAAGTTTAATCTTTATAAGTATGTAAATCAGAAAATACCACCATATTAACTTTCACGATATTTCAAAGAAGATTGATTGAGAGAAATGTTTTTTTTATAAATTATTATTTTACTTATGACAGCAGATGGCGTGAAAAGATAAATATCTACAAAGAGTGCACCTTATAACGAAAAATAAATAAAATCAGGGTTTCGACAAATTTTTGAAACTAGCTCAATTTAGGTTTCAAAATAGAAAAAAAACATTGAGTAGCAACACATGTCATATTTTACTGTATTAAATGTATATTATGAATGTAAGCAATAGCCCATAATAGGGAGTTGTTATGGCTAAATTAGCATTATAGTAGCCATTTATTTATTTATTAAAAAAATTTTGAGCACATATGCACATTTATTCGCCATCGGGCACTTAGCAAGTAGGTACTATGTCAAATATTCCAAGTTGCCACATTCTGGAGACTTACACAATGATGGAAGATATTGACAAATGGCCAATCATGTTCATTTGGTGAAAAATATTGTATTTACGATAAGTAGCAACAATTTTTATGAACACAACATATAATAAAAATATAATTACATATAAAACAAAACAATAAAGAAACGGAGGGGACAGAAGAGGGGGAGGGGCCGGGGGGGGGGGGCAAGGATAGGATAAGGAGACAAATTTAAGTGTTATATCTAAGGAAATGATTCCTCAGATTTCTTTTCAAGGCGGGAAGTGTAAATTAAACTCTTGCGATTCCAAAGACGAGCTGCTTGTACGGAGAAAGATGTGGTGAAAAGGAAGTATTGTGTACTGGGATACTGAGCGTACTTTCAATATTTGAACGAAGAGACAACCCGTGTTCTGAGAGGAAGTGAAATTGAATTCGTAGATATACTGGAGCGTTGTGATTGTTTAAGACCTATAGAAGTGTGAGGTTATGTAGGTCCCTACGCTGCCTTAAAAGAGTTCGATATTCCGATACGTGGTCAAATCTTTTCAATTTAAATTCATGATGTTAATTATTTTTAAATAATGTATTATACTTATATAGGTAACATAATAATAATAAAAACTTCCCTGCACCCTGCGCAAGTAGCGAGTTTACTGCCATATGTCAATTTCTTCCAACTAACTGGTGTTGTAGGTATGTGTAATAATATGTTTTTGCATAAATAATTACTCTGAATGTACTTTTGTCATTTATATAATAAGAGTTGTCCAGCATCATTAAACGATTCCAACTATCCAGTGCTTCTAGTCCAGAGAACCAATGTTGGCGTGAAAAATTAATTTAAATAAATTTATCCTCTGCCAGGGATCGAACCGGTCGATAAATTTATATTGTTATATATGAAATTATCTTCAGTTAACTAAATTTTTCAATCGAATTTTAATGCACGTTGTGTGTACTGTGTATAGCCCTTTTTCCAGTATTCATTTTTGCAAAATGATTCCGGTTTTTAATTTTAAAACTCAAAAAAAAGAGCAGAGTAGATTAGCAAATGTATTATTTAAAATATTTTTTTTTTAATATGATTTTTTTATATTTTGTATTGCTTTTCAGCAGACAACTTACATATTTAATACCAAAAATTAATTTAGCACGCACCCAATAACAAATGCTAAATTTTAGACATTACATATGATCTCCCTGTCTCACAGATCCATTCTGAAAAACAATTAAGTAGGTAGGTACTGTTTCTACCCAGAACCTTTAGCTCAGGAGTAAGATACGTATCAAACCAATAATCTATGACACGAATAAAATAGAGATTAAAATGTTTTTATTATTGGTTCTCTTATATCGATTATTCTTTCTAAGAAGTATTTCAATCATTGAATCAATTTAAATAAATATGAAGTGTAATAAAGATATAATTCTTACTTTTCTTTTCGATTTGGCCATCCTTTTATCTCTGGAGTTTTCAGCCTCTCCAGGTGGTCTCTCTCCCCATACAGCTATGGCGATCCTTGTGTACGTAAAGACAAGCACCAGGAGTGGAATAACAAACTGTAGAGCCATCAGCGCCATTGAATAGTAATAGGACTGCTCTGGATGAGGCCACTCCTCGCGGCAGATACTCCTGAAAATACATAAAGCATGAACTCATGATATAAAAAATAAATTCGCCAAAGGTTGTCAGCAAGTGAAAAACTCAATATCAATAATAGAACTATGTGACAGTTTGAGTGCAAAAAATATCTTTTTCGTTTTCTAAATCTTTTATCTTTTCTTTAGTCAAGAAAAATAAAATTTGCTATAACTGAATTACGACGGGTACTAAATTATTCATAATGTAGTTAATATTTTTTTTACAAATTACATTTTATTGCTTTGTATAAGCCACGTAATTCAAATTGCGACCGGCTTGGAAATAACCGTTCCCTCTTCAGGCAGATTTTCAAGTTTACTTCTATATTATCTGTGACTAACACAGAATATGACGATGTGCTTAAAAGAATACTTTGGAGTTTGAGACATTGGAGGGACTGCGTAGCCAGGATGGACAGTGATAGACTGGCGTATATAAAAATTGTGACCACCGAACTGGCTACCTGAGTTTTTAGCCAAACTTTTGATATTAGTAACAAAAGTTAATCCATTTATGACTGTACTGTTTGGTTATGCACACAAAATATTTAGTAGCACAAAACGAATTGTTTTGTAGTAACTATAGTTCAGTTAATTTTAACATAACTTTTTTTTCAGTGTATAGCGGCGAATAAAATCCCCTCAGGCCGCCGCCCACCCGGAAGACCACACATGAAATGGAAGGACAGTTGAACTTTGTTATCCCAGGAGGCATAGTTCCTGAAGAACAGCCCAACTAGGTCCACTAAACGAAGAAGAAGAAGAAGAAGAAGAAGAACAAGAAGGAATTTGAGGTTGGTGGGTGGTCATTAGGGGCCGGTCTTGGCTTTGATTGGAAGGACTAAATTGAGAGGAATATGCACATCTGCCTGAAGAGGGAATGTTTTCTTCTGAAACTGGTCAAAATTTCAATTTCAATAACACGGTTTACATAAAGTATAGATTAAAAAAATATTACTTTGTGCGACAAAGTAAATAATTCGATATTTGAGAGTATTTTTTAATATGATCAATTAAAATACCTTTGCATTAATATCGAATCAATCATTTTGTAATATATTCAAGAAATAGAATACTAAAGAAGAGCGAAAGTAGCAGGTTGCAGACAAAACAATGAAATCATGAAATTAAGTGTAGAGCTACAAGCATCTCTGCTCAGGTCAAATGATTCAAATTGCATCTTTGGGTCCGTAAGTTGATACCAATTGATTTAAAAAAATATTAAAATTATAACAATTTCGTTTACACACACTCTATATTCTTTTTTGGCACACAACTAGCTAGTTAACTATCGTTCCCTTCTTCAGGTGATTTTTAACTAAAACTAATTAGGTGCTGTGCACGCCAGTGTCATGGGTATGGATGTTATCTGAAGAAGAGAACGGTAGTTCTTGAAACTAGTTGTGTTATAAAAATAATAGAGTCGAAACGAACAAAGTTATGCTATTATATACCTAAATATATTTTAAAAATGCATTTTCGCAATGTAAATCCCTTATCCATAGATTATTTGTCAAGTGATATGCATAATTTTTTTTCAATGTTTGAAACTGTCACTTCATGATAGAACTCCATAATAATGCCGCGTTGACACAGACAGATCTGTTGCTGCAAGGTGTCGGAGTTCTTGCAGACACATTAATTAAAGAGTTAGAAAACCACTACAAGGAAAAAAATAAGCAACGCAAAAGGAAAATTTGGAACCGTCAATGGATTTTAAGGCGTACAAAGCAGGACGCATCTGAAAATTTCCTTCGTGAAGTACAAAATGGCAATGCCGCGTTCCTTGCGTCTTTATTTTTATAATCTTTCCATAGAACTTCTTCCGCTTCGTATAATTCTAAAAAAATAGAGGTATCGCGCTCTGACCAGTATTTTTACCACGCGATGACTTATGTTTGTTGTTGTCCGCCATTTTGTTTGACTACTCCTATACGAGCTAACTCGGAACAATAGGACGTGGTCCGAGTCTACACGGATCGGACGCCGTCATCCGAGCGGGCTCGTATTACCGGTTGACATAATACGAGTGGCGTCCGAGTAGGTATCTGAGTGTGCTCGATCCGAGCGCACTCCGACTGTGTCAACGCGGCATAAGTAGAATTATGAAAAATTTTATATTTATTTCCTATTTTCAATTAATTTCCATATACCTAGGTATAAAAGATACAAATATTTTTTATTTCCCTACGTAATAAAACTTATCAAAGTCGTCAAACACATTGATAAAATTTAAGGGTAAATTTCATACATTTTCCTGACACACATTAAAGCTTTATCCATCCACATTTACCTATTGATTGAAGGTAATAAAAGTATTTATTGGCAACTCGGGCATTATGTGGACGTGAATAGGGCATTAAAGATGGATGGTTGACTTGGTCACAATAGAGTCAAGTAGTATTTTCTCAGATAATGCTCGATGTGAAAAAGATGTGAAAGTTGTAAATGTGAAGGTACCAGTGGGCCATGATCAACTGAAAAGCCAAAAGTCAATAATTCAACGTACTTCATCATAAAACAGCTTTTAAAAGTTTTATTTTCTGATTTCGCTATCGTGATTGTGTAAGGTACCTACATTATATTTTGATAACAAACACTGTCAATTTACACTAGGTACTCTGTAATGACCATACGGACACAAAAGACAATTAAGTAGTTGTTTAAATTTTAAAAAAATGTCGACCTTCGTGGTTCAGTTGATTGTGTATCTGACTGCTGATCTAAAGGTCCCGGGATCGATTTCCGGTGGAGACACAGTTTTCAATTTTGTCTTCAGTCTGCAGAATGTTGCAACTTTTTATAAGGTGCGTGTTAAAAAAATATTGAACATACTCGTAGTACCTGTTAGTTGCACGAGAGGCAATATTAAATAAATAAAAATACATTTTTACTCCTCTCTACGCCAAGAGTGGAGAGTTATGAATTCTTATTTTACTATGGTTATTTTTCTATTGCATATTATCAACTATTATCATGCTGAGAGTGTATTCTGAATGTATAAGTGTGTGTGTGTGTGTGTGTGTGTGTGTGTGTGTGTGTGTGTGTGTGTGTGTGTGTGTGTGTGTGTGTGTGTGTGTGTGTGTGTGTGTGCTTTGATACCTGATCAGTGCTTCTCATTTTTTTAACTGTCAAATATTCCAAAGTGACCCCAAGCACAGGAAACTTACTTGAAGAATTTTCAAGTTTTCATAATAAAATATTTTAATCAAACATAATTTATCAAACTCATTTCATGAGAATGCTGAGTAAAATACAAAATTTTAATAATTTGTGGAGTGACTTGTTAGTGAGGAATTTAGCCTTGGCCACAACCCACTTGTTTTTACTAAATTTATCAAACTCATTTCATGAGAATGCTGAGTAAAATACAAAATTTTAATAATTTGTGGAGTTACTTGTTAGTGAGGAATTTAGCCTTGGCCACAACCCACTTGTTTTTACTAAATTTATCAAACTCATTTCATGAGAATGCTGAGTAAAATACAAAATTTTAATAATTTGTGGAGTGACTTGTTAGTGAGGAATTTAGCCTTGGCCACAACCCACTTGTTTTTACTAAATTTATCAAACTCATTTCATGAGAATGCTGAGTAAAATACAAAATTTTAATAATTTGTGGAGTGACTTGTTAGTGAGGAATTTAGCCTTGGCCACAACCCACTTGTTTTTACTAAATTTTAAATTATAAATACACATTCCTCAGATTTGACACCGTCGTACATCCTTTTTTACTCATACCCTTGCATCTCCCTCTTACACACACTAACCCTCAAAATATTACACCTTTTCTAATTTTTTTATATTAATTTAAAGTTTTTTTTGTGTTCAATTTATTAATTTTTTATCTGTATTAAACCTTAAAGTTTGTTATATTTGCACACACTATGTAGCTAATTTGTAACATTATTGTTAGTACTACCTCGAAACAGGCTTTTACCTAGTGAGGTTGTAGTTCCATTGTACTGTATATCTTTAAGAATTATTGTATTGATTTTTTTATGTCATGGAAATAAAGATAAAAAATATCATAGTAAAAAAATATTTTAAAGAGAGGGCTGAGACTCGTAAGAGTATTTACATATACCTACATATCATTGAAAATCAGTACATATAATACAGGGACCTCGGTTCTTGCAAAATAACGAGATGGTTTGAATGAAATAAAAAATATAAAATGCATTATAAATGAAAGAGAGATCAAACGACTTTAAATTCAATCTGGTCATCGCCCCCACGTTTAAAATCTGGTATTACGGATTGTGTGTTTTATGTTTTTTTCCCCTTACGCGAATAAATTTGAATACGTTGAGAATAGAGATAGATAAGTGGTTGTCACTTACCATCAGATCAGATAACGGTGAAATGAATTTATTATTTTTTTGAACTTCAAAATGTCATTATGATATCATCTCTAGTGTGACTGGGGATCGACATTGTAAACAGACATTTTCTTTTGAACTCAACAAGGGTCTACAAGAAAATCAGTCAGTAAAAAATATTGGAAAATTTTCTTTCTCATAAATTTCCATAAATCCTAAAAACAACTCTCACTATTTAATATAAATTTTAACATAAATTTATTTTTATTTCATTGTATACTTAATATTTTATACTCGGGCAACTAACACGTACTATGTCAATTATTAATTTAATATTCATCCAATTACAAGTTGCCATATTCTGGAGACTTGCGATAGTAATCGTCTCACAGATCCAGACTGAAAACACAATTAAAATCTGTGTCTCCATCGGGAATCGAACCCGGGATCATTGGATTAGCAGTCAGATACCGAACCAACTGAGCCGCGAATGCCGACAAAATTGTAATGTGAATGAATACCTACTATTATATACTTGGATGATTTCTATAGCGCCGTTTTCGTGAGAGCTCACGTCAAGGGCGCTTTACATGGGTTTTTGCATGGGTTAGTGGTGGCTTAAAATCTAGTTTATGTTAGGTTAGGTTTATTAAAATATATATTTCTATGACACACTTAAATGCTAACATAAGAAAAAATTAATATTAAGGATTTTTTTTCGTAATTCGTATATATTGAAATCATTTATGTACATTTTATTAAATTGTCATTGCTTTTGCAAATAATTGTAGTGACGTTGATGCAGGTAGAATATTTGGTGGTACCCTGGTGACATCAATTGTCTCCCCTAACAATAGCCCCGAATATAATTTTTAAACATTTCATATTGTTTTTAACCTTGGCCTTCGTAAATATTTTAAAATATATTAATTCTGTTGTTGGTTCAGGTATTTTCGGTTTTAACTTTCATAATTTTATTCTTTTAATCTGTACCCAGTTCGAAAACACAATACATCACCATCATAAAATAACCTTTTTTCAATACCGCGCAAAGACCATTTATTTGGGTTCTGCAGTAAAACATGGTCAGCAACTTATTGTCTCAGAGATTTGGATTTTTCCGCACTTAAATATTTCAATGTTTATTATTCAAATATAGATTCAGGCTACCTGAAAAAAATCGAACCCTTTTAACCTTCATCGATCGTTATGTAAATCCCAGCCGACGGTGCTTTCAGATGTTTTAAATCCGGTTTCAAATATTCAAAATAAATAGTTTCAGTTTTACATTTCCGTTAATTTTATGTCTCTTTCCTCAATTGTTGCTCTAACGTCGTATTGTCCTCTAGCGAGATACACGGAGGTTGATTTTGCGCAATCCGGGTCTAGCCACCGACGAATTCACTGATGCCGTATTGCTCATAATTCCCGGGGTGGATCTGGTTGCCGAAAGAAACAAACGTGTAAACCGCGAAAGGATATATTCGCGTTAGGCAATTTTACCTTTCAATGAAAATGTTTACAATGTACGCGCCGGACACGTGACTTTTGATAAACGTCATATATCGCGCGTTAGGGGCTTTAATACGCTCTCGCGAGTATGAGTTTTGATAAATCAGTGTCTGACGCTCGTCATTGTAAAATTACTTCAAGACAGTCACGAAAAACATTTTTTTTTCCATGTTGGTTGTATCTCGCGCGTCACTTCCGATAAATGTCACACATCGCGCAATAGTGCTTTCATACAGCCCTCGCGAGTGTGAATTTTGACGGAATTGCGCGTGTGATACTTCTCAATATAATTTCACTTCAAAATAAACGGTTTAAACACTGAAAACACTGTCACCGATTGTACCAGCTAAAATGTTACGTGGCCAGGGTTAATTAACTTAATTAGAGTAAATGTATTTATGTTAGTCTCGATCCCACGCAGAATGCAAAATTATGTAATTGTAAATTTTAAGATATTTTTATGTTAGTGTGCACAAATAATTTGCGTGCCAATAGTTTTGAATATTGTATACCCCTGTATACCCCCTCCCTTCGGAACAGGGGTACTTTATGATATAAGGTAGAATCTTACTACCTGGACAGTCAGAAAAAGTTAGTCAGTAAGAGAGTTAGTCTAGTTGAAGCCAGTCAGTGGAAAATCAGTGAGTTGAAAGTAACAGTCTATCACTATAGTGAGGCGGTCAGGGCTTACGCCCTGACCGCCGCCTTCAAAGTTTTAAGTGTAAGAACAAAGTTATTTTTAAAGGAACATTAATATTTAAAAAAAGAATCAGTGAGTCGAATCTACGTAATGATCGTTCGGTAGCTTTAGTAAAGTTTAAATTTTTATAATAATAAAAACAGAGTTCAAGTTAAATCAGTAACCAGTCTCGCCTACGGGCCTTGGCAAGACCAAGTTGACTTCGTCGATATCGAAAATTCTATTCGCCATTATCTGACCCAGGAGGCAGTGTGGGAATACGAAAGACTAAATATAGTCACCCATCCATCTGACCAAGTGGCAGTGTGGGGGCGTATTTAGGGCTTACGAGCCTAATCGACAAGGATATTAATTTAATTAAGAATGAATTAGAAGTAAATTCAAAAATATATCCAGCGCCGAACGATAATAAGTGGACATCACGCACCGCAGAACACGGAACGAGCCAACGCGATCTTCCAGAGGATTGTGCAGAACGAGCGCCCAGCGTTATCGCGAACCGCGAAACGTTGCGGGCGCCTAGACAATAACAGTCGCACCGCGAACTTAACTTTGACCTCTGCAAACAAGGTACAGTGAACTTAAGTTTCAAAGTGAAAGACGAACAGAAATGTGAAAATCGACGATTATTTTATTTCTGAACTATTTATTATAATTTTAAATGTAACCATGTGTATTCCTATTGTAGTGTCATGGCCATGTCTACGCACCATTATAATTTATTGTCTTTTTTATGTATTCTGCGATTGGGATCGCATTTGCAAATTTATTATATTTCGTATTATTTTTTTGTATGTCTATAATATTTAAATTGATTTTTTGTTTTGAAGAATATAATTAAACCGACAAGAGAATTAACTTAAAAAAAAAAATCTTTTATTACTGGAGTGAGCCCTTGTCATTACGATACGGCACGGTGAGAAGGTGGAAGCGTCAGGATCTTGTACTCTCCGCTTGCGAGAGAGTCAAATCTGGAAGGCGACTTCTACTAAATTCTCTACCCCCCGGTATCAGATGGCGCCCAACGTGGGGCTGGATGAAATATCACCTGGTTGAACCAGATGATAAAGAATCTAGTTATATACGAGGCGTGTGGGCACCAGCGCATGGGGAGTCTACGGATTTTACATGCGTTCGGAGGATCGAGTTGTGATTCCGAACCTACCGTTGAGCTAGTCGGAGGTTTGGTGACAGTAGCATGTCACATGGTAACCATCAGGCAAGGTCCACTCCAGTAATTTGCTTATAATCACACAGCATCCCACTCGTACGCGAGAGTGATGCAAAATTTTATAGTGGAAATACCACTATTGGCGCCCGGCAATTAATTAAAAAAAAATACAATAATGCATTCACTGTACATCCAGTAGAATGTAATTATTCATCAATTTTGTGGACGAATTACTCCAAGAGGTTCGTTCTAGAAAGAAAAATAAATCTTGTATACACCTACATACTCGGGACCAAAAGGTCAGCTGAGTTATTTTCTTGTATATTAAAAATCATATTTTGTTTTAAATTAGGGCGTTGCTAGGGTAAGACAATAATGATCGTCAAAGAAACCGGGAGCAATTGATGCAGGTAGAATATTTGGTGGTACCCTGGTGACATCAATTGTCTCCCCTAACAATAGCCCCGAATATAATTTTTAAACATTTCATATTGTTTTTAACCTTGGCCTTCGTAAATATTTTAAAATATATTAATTCTGTTGTTGGTTCAGGTATTTTCGGTTTTAACTTTCATAATTTTATTCTTTTAATCTGTACCCAGTTCGAAAACACAATACATCACCATCATAAAATAACCTTTTTTCAATACCGCGCAAAGACCATTTATTTGGGTTCTGCAGTAAAACATGGTCAGCAACTTATTGTCTCAGAGATTTGGATTTTTCCGCACTTAAATATTTCAATGTTTATTATTCAAATATAGATTCAGGCTACCTGAAAAAAATCGAACCCTTTTAACCTTCATCGATCGTTATGTAAATCCCAGCCGACGGTGCTTTCAGATGTTTTAAATCCGGTTTCAAATATTCAAAATAAATAGTTTCAGTTTTACATTTCCGTTAATTTTATGTCTCTTTCCTCAATTGTTGCTCTAACGTCGTATTGTCCTCTAGCGAGATACACGGAGGTTGATTTTGCGCAATCCGGGTCTAGCCACCGACGAATTCACTGATGCCGTATTGCTCATAATTCCCGGGGTGGATCTGGTTGCCGAAAGAAACAAACGTGTAAACCGCGAAAGGATATATTCGCGTTAGGCAATTTTACCTTTCAATGAAAATGTTTACAATGTACGCGCCGGACACGTGACTTTTGATAAACGTCATATATCGCGCGTTAGGGGCTTTAATACGCTCTCGCGAGTATGAGTTTTGATAAATCAGTGTCTGACGCTCGTCATTGTAAAATTACTTCAAGACAGTCACGAAAAACATTTTTTTTTCCATGTTGGTTGTATCTCGCGCGTCACTTCCGATAAATGTCACACATCGCGCAATAGTGCTTTCATACAGCCCTCGCGAGTGTGAATTTTGACGGAATTGCGCGTGTGATACTTCTCAATATAATTTCACTTCAAAATAAACGGTTTAAACACTGAAAACACTGTCACCGATTGTACCAGCTAAAATGTTACGTGGCCAGGGTTAATTAACTTAATTAGAGTAAATGTATTTATGTTAGTCTCGATCCCACGCAGAATGCAAAATTATGTAATTGTAAATTTTAAGATATTTTTATGTTAGTGTGCACAAATAATTTGCGTGCCAATAGTTTTGAATATTGTATACCCCTGTATACCCCCTCCCTTCGGAACAGGGGTACTTTATGATATAAGGTAGAATCTTACTACCTGGACAGTCAGAAAAAGTTAGTCAGTAAGAGAGTTAGTCTAGTTGAAGCCAGTCAGTGGAAAATCAGTGAGTTGAAAGTAACAGTCTATCACTATAGTGAGGCGGTCAGGGCTTACGCCCTGACCGCCGCCTTCAAAGTTTTAAGTGTAAGAACAAAGTTATTTTTAAAGGAACATTAATATTTAAAAAAAGAATCAGTGAGTCGAATCTACGTAATGATCGTTCGGTAGCTTTAGTAAAGTTTAAATTTTTATAATAATAAAAACAGAGTTCAAGTTAAATCAGTAACCAGTCTCGCCTACGGGCCTTGGCAAGACCAAGTTGACTTCGTCGATATCGAAAATTCTATTCGCCATTATCTGACCCAGGAGGCAGTGTGGGAATACGAAAGACTAAATATAGTCACCCATCCATCTGACCAAGTGGCAGTGTGGGGGCGTATTTAGGGCTTACTTTTAATAAATCTTGTATACACCTACATACTCGGGACCAAAAGGTCAGCTGAGTTATTTTCTTGTATATTAAAAATCATATTTTGTTTTAAATTAGGGCGTTGCTAGGGTAAGACAATAATGATCGTCAAAGAAACCGGGAGCAATTGATGCAGGTAGAATATTTGGTGGTACCCTGGTGACATCAATTGTCTCCCCTAACAATAGCCCCGAATATAATTTTTAAACATTTCATATTGTTTTTAACCTTGGCCTTCGTAAATATTTTAAAATATATTAATTCTGTTGTTGGTTCAGGTATTTTCGGTTTTAACTTTCATAATTTTATTCTTTTAATCTGTACCCAGTTCGAAAACACAATACATCACCATCATAAAATAACCTTTTTTCAATACCGCGCAAAGACCATTTATTTGGGTTCTGCAGTAAAACATGGTCAGCAACTTATTGTCTCAGAGATTTGGATTTTTCCGCACTTAAATATTTCAATGTTTATTATTCAAATATAGATTCAGGCTACCTGAAAAAAATCGAACCCTTTTAACCTTCATCGATCGTTATGTAAATCCCAGCCGACGGTGCTTTCAGATGTTTTAAATCCGGTTTCAAATATTCAAAATAAATAGTTTCAGTTTTACATTTCCGTTAATTTTATGTCTCTTTCCTCAATTGTTGCTCTAACGTCGTATTGTCCTCTAGCGAGATACACGGAGGTTGATTTTGCGCAATCCGGGTCTAGCCACCGACGAATTCACTGATGCCGTATTGCTCATAATTCCCGGGGTGGATCTGGTTGCCGAAAGAAACAAACGTGTAAACCGCGAAAGGATATATTCGCGTTAGGCAATTTTACCTTTCAATGAAAATGTTTACAATGTACGCGCCGGACACGTGACTTTTGATAAACGTCATATATCGCGCGTTAGGGGCTTTAATACGCTCTCGCGAGTATGAGTTTTGATAAATCAGTGTCTGACGCTCGTCATTGTAAAATTACTTCAAGACAGTCACGAAAAACATTTTTTTTTCCATGTTGGTTGTATCTCGCGCGTCACTTCCGATAAATGTCACACATCGCGCAATAGTGCTTTCATACAGCCCTCGCGAGTGTGAATTTTGACGGAATTGCGCGTGTGATACTTCTCAATATAATTTCACTTCAAAATAAACGGTTTAAACACTGAAAACACTGTCACCGATTGTACCAGCTAAAATGTTACGTGGCCAGGGTTAATTAACTTAATTAGAGTAAATGTATTTATGTTAGTCTCGATCCCACGCAGAATGCAAAATTATGTAATTGTAAATTTTAAGATATTTTTATGTTAGTGTGCACAAATAATTTGCGTGCCAATAGTTTTGAATATTGTATACCCCTGTATACCCCCTCCCTTCGGAACAGGGGTACTTTATGATATAAGGTAGAATCTTACTACCTGGACAGTCAGAAAAAGTTAGTCAGTAAGAGAGTTAGTCTAGTTGAAGCCAGTCAGTGGAAAATCAGTGAGTTGAAAGTAACAGTCTATCACTATAGTGAGGCGGTCAGGGCTTACGCCCTGACCGCCGCCTTCAAAGTTTTAAGTGTAAGAACAAAGTTATTTTTAAAGGAACATTAATATTTAAAAAAAGAATCAGTGAGTCGAATCTACGTAATGATCGTTCGGTAGCTTTAGTAAAGTTTAAATTTTTATAATAATAAAAACAGAGTTCAAGTTAAATCAGTAACCAGTCTCGCCTACGGGCCTTGGCAAGACCAAGTTGACTTCGTCGATATCGAAAATTCTATTCGCCATTATCTGACCCAGGAGGCAGTGTGGGAATACGAAAGACTAAATATAGTCACCCATCCATCTGACCAAGTGGCAGTGTGGGGGCGTATTTAGGGCTTACGAGCCTAATCGACAAGGATATTAATTTAATTAAGAATGAATTAGAAGTAAATTCAAAAATATATCCAGCGCCGAACGATAATAAGTGGACATCACGCACCGCAGAACACGGAACGAGCCAACGCGATCTTCCAGAGGATTGTGCAGAACGAGCGCCCAGCGTTATCGCGAACCGCGAAACGTTGCGGGCGCCTAGACAATAACAGTCGCACCGCGAACTTAACTTTGACCTCTGCAAACAAGGTACAGTGAACTTAAGTTTCAAAGTGAAAGACGAACAGAAATGTGAAAATCGACGATTATTTTATTTCTGAACTATTTATTATAATTTTAAATGTAACCATGTGTATTCCTATTGTAGTGTCATGGCCATGTCTACGCACCATTATAATTTATTGTCTTTTTTATGTATTCTGCGATTGGGATCGCATTTGCAAATTTATTATATTTCGTATTATTTTTTTGTATGTCTATAATATTTAAATTGATTTTTTGTTTTGAAGAATATAATTAAACCGACAAGAGAATTAACTTAAAAAAAAAATCTTTTATTACTGGAGTGAGCCCTTGTCATTACGATACGGCACGGTGAGAAGGTGGAAGCGTCAGGATCTTGTACTCTCCGCTTGCGAGAGAGTCAAATCTGGAAGGCGACTTCTACTAAATTCTCTACCCCCCGGTATCAGATGGCGCCCAACGTGGGGCTGGATGAAATATCACCTGGTTGAACCAGATGATAAAGAATCTAGTTATATACGAGGCGTGTGGGCACCAGCGCATGGGGAGTCTACGGATTTTACATGCGTTCGGAGGATCGAGTTGTGATTCCGAACCTACCGTTGAGCTAGTCGGAGGTTTGGTGACAGTAGCATGTCACATGGTAACCATCAGGCAAGGTCCACTCCAGTAATTTGCTTATAATCACACAGCATCCCACTCGTACGCGAGAGTGATGCAAAATTTTATAGTGGAAATACCACTATTGGCGCCCGGCAATTAATTAAAAAAAAATACAATAATGCATTCACTGTACATCCAGTAGAATGTAATTATTCATCAATTTTGTGGACGAATTACTCCAAGAGGTTCGTTCTAGAAAGAAAAATAAATCTTGTATACACCTACATACTCGGGACCAAAAGGTCAGCTGAGTTATTTTCTTGTATATTAAAAATCATATTTTGTTTTAAATTAGGGCGTTGCTAGGGTAAGACAATAATGATCGTCAAAGAAACCGGGAGCAATTGATGCAGGTAGAATATTTGGTGGTACCCTGGTGACATCAATTGTCTCCCCTAACAATAGCCCCGAATATAATTTTTAAACATTTCATATTGTTTTTAACCTTGGCCTTCGTAAATATTTTAAAATATATTAATTCTGTTGTTGGTTCAGGTATTTTCGGTTTTAACTTTCATAATTTTATTCTTTTAATCTGTACCCAGTTCGAAAACACAATACATCACCATCATAAAATAACCTTTTTTCAATACCGCGCAAAGACCATTTATTTGGGTTCTGCAGTAAAACATGGTCAGCAACTTATTGTCTCAGAGATTTGGATTTTTCCGCACTTAAATATTTCAATGTTTATTATTCAAATATAGATTCAGGCTACCTGAAAAAAATCGAACCCTTTTAACCTTCATCGATCGTTATGTAAATCCCAGCCGACGGTGCTTTCAGATGTTTTAAATCCGGTTTCAAATATTCAAAATAAATAGTTTCAGTTTTACATTTCCGTTAATTTTATGTCTCTTTCCTCAATTGTTGCTCTAACGTCGTATTGTCCTCTAGCGAGATACACGGAGGTTGATTTTGCGCAATCCGGGTCTAGCCACCGACGAATTCACTGATGCCGTATTGCTCATAATTCCCGGGGTGGATCTGGTTGCCGAAAGAAACAAACGTGTAAACCGCGAAAGGATATATTCGCGTTAGGCAATTTTACCTTTCAATGAAAATGTTTACAATGTACGCGCCGGACACGTGACTTTTGATAAACGTCATATATCGCGCGTTAGGGGCTTTAATACGCTCTCGCGAGTATGAGTTTTGATAAATCAGTGTCTGACGCTCGTCATTGTAAAATTACTTCAAGACAGTCACGAAAAACATTTTTTTTTCCATGTTGGTTGTATCTCGCGCGTCACTTCCGATAAATGTCACACATCGCGCAATAGTGCTTTCATACAGCCCTCGCGAGTGTGAATTTTGACGGAATTGCGCGTGTGATACTTCTCAATATAATTTCACTTCAAAATAAACGGTTTAAACACTGAAAACACTGTCACCGATTGTACCAGCTAAAATGTTACGTGGCCAGGGTTAATTAACTTAATTAGAGTAAATGTATTTATGTTAGTCTCGATCCCACGCAGAATGCAAAATTATGTAATTGTAAATTTTAAGATATTTTTATGTTAGTGTGCACAAATAATTTGCGTGCCAATAGTTTTGAATATTGTATACCCCTGTATACCCCCTCCCTTCGGAACAGGGGTACTTTATGATATAAGGTAGAATCTTACTACCTGGACAGTCAGAAAAAGTTAGTCAGTAAGAGAGTTAGTCTAGTTGAAGCCAGTCAGTGGAAAATCAGTGAGTTGAAAGTAACAGTCTATCACTATAGTGAGGCGGTCAGGGCTTACGCCCTGACCGCCGCCTTCAAAGTTTTAAGTGTAAGAACAAAGTTATTTTTAAAGGAACATTAATATTTAAAAAAAGAATCAGTGAGTCGAATCTACGTAATGATCGTTCGGTAGCTTTAGTAAAGTTTAAATTTTTATAATAATAAAAACAGAGTTCAAGTTAAATCAGTAACCAGTCTCGCCTACGGGCCTTGGCAAGACCAAGTTGACTTCGTCGATATCGAAAATTCTATTCGCCATTATCTGACCCAGGAGGCAGTGTGGGAATACGAAAGACTAAATATAGTCACCCATCCATCTGACCGAATGGCAGTGTGGGGGCGTATTTAGGGCTTACGAGCCTAATCGACAAGGATATTAATTTAATTAAGAATGAATTAGAAGTAAATTCAAAAATATATCCAGCGCCGAACGATAATAAGTGGACATCACGCACCGCAGAACACGGAACGAGCCAACGCGATCTTCCAGAGGATTGTGCAGAACGAGCGCCCAGCGTTATCGCGAACCGCGAAACGTTGCGGGCGCCTAGACAATAACAGTCGCACCGCGAACTTAACTTTGACCTCTGCAAACAAGGTACAGTGAACTTAAGTTTCAAAGTGAAAGACGAACAGAAATGTGAAAATCGACGATTATTTTATTTCTGAACTATTTATTATAATTTTAAATGTAACCATGTGTATTCCTATTGTAGTGTCATGGCCATGTCTACGCACCATTATAATTTATTGTCTTTTTTATGTATTCTGCGATTGGGATCGCATTTGCAAATTTATTATATTTCGTATTATTTTTTTGTATGTCTATAATATTTAAATTGATTTTTTGTTTTGAAGAATATAATTAAACCGACAAGAGAATTAACTTAAAAAAAAAATCTTTTATTACTGGAGTGAGCCCTTGTCATTACGATACGGCACGGTGAGAAGGTGGAAGCGTCAGGATCTTGTACTCTCCGCTTGCGAGAGAGTCAAATCTGGAAGGCGACTTCTACTAAATTCTCTACCCCCCGGTATCAGATGGCGCCCAACGTGGGGCTGGATGAAATATCACCTGGTTGAACCAGATGATAAAGAATCTAGTTATATACGAGGCGTGTGGGCACCAGCGCATGGGGAGTCTACGGATTTTACATGCGTTCGGAGGATCGAGTTGTGATTCCGAACCTACCGTTGAGCTAGTCGGAGGTTTGGTGACAGTAGCATGTCACATGGTAACCATCAGGCAAGGTCCACTCCAGTAATTTGCTTATAATCACACAGCATCCCACTCGTACGCGAGAGTGATGCAAAATTTTATAGTGGAAATACCACTATTGGCGCCCGGCAATTAATTAAAAAAAAATACAATAATGCATTCACTGTACATCCAGTAGAATGTAATTATTCATCAATTTTGTGGACGAATTACTCCAAGAGGTTCGTTCTAGAAAGAAAAATAAATCTTGTATACACCTACATACTCGGGACCAAAAGGTCAGCTGAGTTATTTTCTTGTATATTAAAAATCATATTTTGTTTTAAATTAGGGCGTTGCTAGGGTAAGACAATAATGATCGTCAAAGAAACCGGGAGCAATTGATGCAGGTAGAATATTTGGTGGTACCCTGGTGACATCAATTGTCTCCCCTAACAATAGCCCCGAATATAATTTTTAAACATTTCATATTGTTTTTAACCTTGGCCTTCGTAAATATTTTAAAATATATTAATTCTGTTGTTGGTTCAGGTATTTTCGGTTTTAACTTTCATAATTTTATTCTTTTAATCTGTACCCAGTTCGAAAACACAATACATCACCATCATAAAATAACCTTTTTTCAATACCGCGCAAAGACCATTTATTTGGGTTCTGCAGTAAAACATGGTCAGCAACTTATTGTCTCAGAGATTTGGATTTTTCCGCACTTAAATATTTCAATGTTTATTATTCAAATATAGATTCAGGCTACCTGAAAAAAATCGAACCCTTTTAACCTTCATCGATCGTTATGTAAATCCCAGCCGACGGTGCTTTCAGATGTTTTAAATCCGGTTTCAAATATTCAAAATAAATAGTTTCAGTTTTACATTTCCGTTAATTTTATGTCTCTTTCCTCAATTGTTGCTCTAACGTCGTATTGTCCTCTAGCGAGATACACGGAGGTTGATTTTGCGCAATCCGGGTCTAGCCACCGACGAATTCACTGATGCCGTATTGCTCATAATTCCCGGGGTGGATCTGGTTGCCGAAAGAAACAAACGTGTAAACCGCGAAAGGATATATTCGCGTTAGGCAATTTTACCTTTCAATGAAAATGTTTACAATGTACGCGCCGGACACGTGACTTTTGATAAACGTCATATATCGCGCGTTAGGGGCTTTAATACGCTCTCGCGAGTATGAGTTTTGATAAATCAGTGTCTGACGCTCGTCATTGTAAAATTACTTCAAGACAGTCACGAAAAACATTTTTTTTTCCATGTTGGTTGTATCTCGCGCGTCACTTCCGATAAATGTCACACATCGCGCAATAGTGCTTTCATACAGCCCTCGCGAGTGTGAATTTTGACGGAATTGCGCGTGTGATACTTCTCAATATAATTTCACTTCAAAATAAACGGTTTAAACACTGAAAACACTGTCACCGATTGTACCAGCTAAAATGTTACGTGGCCAGGGTTAATTAACTTAATTAGAGTAAATGTATTTATGTTAGTCTCGATCCCACGCAGAATGCAAAATTATGTAATTGTAAATTTTAAGATATTTTTATGTTAGTGTGCACAAATAATTTGCGTGCCAATAGTTTTGAATATTGTATACCCCTGTATACCCCCTCCCTTCGGAACAGGGGTACTTTATGATATAAGGTAGAATCTTACTACCTGGACAGTCAGAAAAAGTTAGTCAGTAAGAGAGTTAGTCTAGTTGAAGCCAGTCAGTGGAAAATCAGTGAGTTGAAAGTAACAGTCTATCACTATAGTGAGGCGGTCAGGGCTTACGCCCTGACCGCCGCCTTCAAAGTTTTAAGTGTAAGAACAAAGTTATTTTTAAAGGAACATTAATATTTAAAAAAAGAATCAGTGAGTCGAATCTACGTAATGATCGTTCGGTAGCTTTAGTAAAGTTTAAATTTTTATAATAATAAAAACAGAGTTCAAGTTAAATCAGTAACCAGTCTCGCCTACGGGCCTTGGCAAGACCAAGTTGACTTCGTCGATATCGAAAATTCTATTCGCCATTATCTGACCCAGGAGGCAGTGTGGGAATACGAAAGACTAAATATAGTCACCCATCCATCTGACCAAGTGGCAGTGTGGGGGCGTATTTAGGGCTTACGAGCCTAATCGACAAGGATATTAATTTAATTAAGAATGAATTAGAAGTAAATTCAAAAATATATCCAGCGCCGAACGATAATAAGTGGACATCACGCACCGCAGAACACGGAACGAGCCAACGCGATCTTCCAGAGGATTGTGCAGAACGAGCGCCCAGCGTTATCGCGAACCGCGAAACGTTGCGGGCGCCTAGACAATAACAGTCGCACCGCGAACTTAACTTTGACCTCTGCAAACAAGGTACAGTGAACTTAAGTTTCAAAGTGAAAGACGAACAGAAATGTGAAAATCGACGATTATTTTATTTCTGAACTATTTATTATAATTTTAAATGTAACCATGTGTATTCCTATTGTAGTGTCATGGCCATGTCTACGCACCATTATAATTTATTGTCTTTTTTATGTATTCTGCGATTGGGATCGCATTTGCAAATTTATTATATTTCGTATTATTTTTTTGTATGTCTATAATATTTAATTTGATTTTTTGTTTTGAAGAATATAATTAAACCGACAAGAGAATTAACTTAAAAAAAAAAATCTTTTATTACTGGAGTGAGCCCTTGTCATTACGATACGGCACGGTGAGAAGGTGGAAGCGTCAGGATCTTGTACTCTCCGCTTGCGAGAGAGTCAAATCTGGAAGGCGACTTCTACTAAATTCTCTACCCCCCGGTATCAACGTGAGTCATAATTTATTTAAAAATATGTTTTTGTACGGAGTACAAAAAGTACGCGATGTTTTTGTTTTAAACGATTTCTAAATAGCGTGATGTCATCGTTCTATAAAACGTATTTTCTCACTAGGGATCGTATAATAAAACTGAAATGATATTGTGTAGATATGTCGAAGACCAATTGTCCAATTTGGGGAGTTATGATATGTCTAGGTATTTCATATAACTGCGGCCCTTCATAAAATAAAATTAACACTCCATAATGTCCCTGTATAAAAATCCAGCTGGATAATAATAGAAATACAAACTACAAATAATTTCGATGTATTGCATTTTAATTTGTTATAAATAATCGCTTAAAAATGCACCAGATATTGGGTTATGAGTGTTTATTTTACTCAGTAATTTTTTGAACAAGTAGGTACACTGGGTATTAGATCATATAGGTGAACAGCCACCCTAAGATCATTGACATAATTTATTTATAAATTTTTAACTTCTTTTATAAGAAATATACAATACAATGTATAGGTACTATGGCAACAAGGTAATGACATGACAAAAATAAAATAAAGAATAGAAAGATCAAATAAAAGTGAAAAAGACAAAAAATTAATATAAGAACTATATTAAAATAAAAAAAATATGTTTTTAATTCTACGTATATTTTTTAATTCGTCGATAACTATTTCGCCTTGTTAGGGCATCAAGACTATGCCCCAACAAGGCGAAATAGCTATCGACGCATTAAAAATATACGTAGAATCAAAAACATATTGTTTAATTTTAATATAATTTAATATGGAATTCTACTACGTAAAATATCCACAAGTACTTAATATAAGAACAGTTCATAGCAATGATAGGAAAACAAAGGGATAAGGAGAGAGAGAGAAGCAATCAGGTATTATCAGATAGATATTTTTTCTTTAGCCTTTTTTTAATATGTCTAATAAGATAGTTCACGCAATATCAAGACTAAGACTATTCCATAGCCTTGCTGATTCAACTTTAAATGAAGAGCTAAAAATTTCAGAATTATGAATTGGAAAAGATAGTGAAGTACGGTTAGCAGATCGGAGTTGAAGTCCGTTCCTTGTATTATAAATGAATTTATCTTTGAGATACTGAGGTAAGTTTGGATTAGAAAGGACATTTTATAACAATGACAAGATATGTATATTACGTAGTTGTCGTATTTTAAGCCAGTTAACAATATTACGATAGTGAGTACCTAATGTAAATATTTTTTTCTTATACTTTATGATATTCGATTGCCAAAAAATGTTTACTTTAAATCTAAAATAGATTTTTCAAAAAAAAAATTCCAGAATAATAGATAGATTTCATATGCATTTTTAACACTACCAAAAATTAATTCATTTATAGATATAAATAAGATATACAATAGATATAATTCCATTAGTTTTTACAATCTGCTTTTATTCGTTCGGTAAAATTAAAGAACTTATCGTACTGCGTTTTTCACTACGTATCATAATTTTCCTTACTTTAACACAATGCCTAGACATATCATGATCTCTATGTTTTCATAATCAGCCTGCAACGTACACATACATGGTAACGTCGGTGTAATGATATCCATGCTGTCATCTTGTTCAGAATCTTGTTATCGTTTAAAGACTCTAAACCTTACAAAATATACTATAACATTTTGAAAATATCACGTTTCTACAAATGGAGGTTATAGACCTTTATCCAATGTTTTGAATTGTGAAGTCAACCTCAGTTCAACTTACAAAAAAAATCGTATTTTAAACTTGAACAAAAAAAATACAATAACAAGTAGGTATATTAATTTGTAAAAGGACATCAAGAAATATTCCAAATCCTCCAAAACGTAAGGAATAATCACTTTTGAATGACGTATTCAGAAATTTGTGTCGAAAAATATCTACATGAACAACATAAAAATTAAAACATTTAACCAGTGATATATTTTTATGGAAAGATATGCAACACCATACAAATTATTCGCAAATAAGTGTCGCGCACAATGTCTCACACTTGTTTAAAACAGTCACATTTTGTCCTTCTCTAATGCATACTTTTCTGCGCTCTTTCCTTTTCTAACACGGCACCTGATAACAGTTACAATAGTTTACTCCCTCCATCCCTTTTGTTTGCATACATTCGCTAATGTTCGCTATGACACATGTTTTTGAGTGCAGATTTTTGAATTCCATTGCATATCTTTCCATAACATATCACTGAATTAAACTAACATTCTTTAACTAAGAATATTAATTTCAAACAGTTTCGTCAGAAAAAAAAAATTTATAAACTCATCCATTGAGAATAATTATTGAATAAATCAACTTCGACCTAAAATATCTAATAAATACAATTTAAAACTACATTGTATTGTTTCAAAGGTCTGTGTGTTATATTGAAGTGTGAGTACATTTTATATTCTTGTTGAGTAATAGATATTTCAGCTTTGACTATATGTTTCCGTGCGAAGCCGAAACTTTACAAAAAATACCGTTTTGATCAAATTTAACATCATTTTCCATTGAATCGACAAAATTTAGTGGATACATCAATCTTCCTATATTTTTCCGCTATACCTTGTTTCAATTTCGCATTAAAATAATGGAATCGCTCACCGTTATTTATTTTTTACAGCAAAAGTCAATAAATTCCATTATCAGAAGCGATACTTGTTTGTTCCGAAAATTGATTGTTTTTTAACTCGTCAGCGATACAACCAAGCGCGGCTTCTCTTAGCTAATGGCTAAAAATATTCCGGAGATAAAACAATGTTAACATATAGGTATTCATTTTTGTCAAAACACACCCATACATGTTGAATCTCCCAAAATATACTTAAAAACAAACTAAAGGCTTTTCGTGTCCCATCCCCACCCGTTATCATTACACTACAGAAATGCATCTTAGAGATTCAAAGAGAATCATTAAGAAAAAGTACAGCTTCTGCATAGATTTTTAATGCAGGATATTGACATTTTAATACCATTGAAGTAGGTTTTACACAATGATTTAGGTTATTCAACAAAATCATCTTCTAATACTTAAAATAAGGGTAAATCGTGCATAAAAGTGCATCGTATTTGTGGCAGAAAGTCTGATGAATGCTTTTAATTTTTCCTGAGTAGATTGTAATTCTTCCCCTATGCTATAAAGAGCGCTTCTTCGGAAGAGCATAATGGACCCTAATCCTAATCAGTGGTGTCCCCTACATAGCCATTTTTAAATAAAATATATATTTTTTTCAATTTTAGTCAGGAGTTGCATACCATTGGATCCAAGGAAAATCCCTTAAATGCGTATTATTTTCGATGTCAGAAGTCTGTTTCGAGAATTGCGTATGAGGATGAATTGGATAAGGAAAATCGATTATTTTGAAAAACACAAATGTAGAATTTATTTCCAAATGGTATTTATTTATTTTTTTTCTTATACTTTATTATAAATGATAATAAAACATAAAAAAATAATAACAAAGATTTAATAAAAAAAAATTAAGAAAAAAAAGAACCCAGAAGATATTCGTCTCTAGAAGTATAATCATTTGAGAAATAAATAACATGCCTATTGATTTTATAATTAAGTTCTTGTCTTACGATTTAGTGTTAAATTTACTTACAACTAGTTGCATGTAACACATGAGATCCAACTGTCGATAGCGATAGTATGTATAGTTGAAGAATAAGAATTAAACTATTAACCCATAAATCCAAATTATTGAAAATTTTAACACATGTTGGTATGTATGTCAAGATAGGACAGTATGGAGGTCAGTCCTGTTTTCCTACCCGGAATATGAAAACAGCATGATGGTTCTGTATGTATGTTTGGAGATTAAGTACCTATCAAACTATTAAAACTTCTTACATATTGTGTATAGGCGACTGACATACAAATTGTATGAAGCAATGTCGTCACTAAATTCAATTTTTATAAAAACTAGTTGCATGTAACACATGAGATCCAACTGTCGATAGCGATAGTATGTATAGTTGAAGAATATGTACCAAACTATAAACCCATAAATACAAATTATTGAATATTTTCAGATATTTTGTTTTCTATACAACATATATTATGTAGGTATGTATGTCAAGATAGGATAGTATGGAGGAAGTTTTTTTTTCCTACCCAGAATATGAAAATAGCATGATGGTATGTATGTTTGGAGATGAAGTATCAAACTATTAAGTCTTCTTACATATTGTGTATAGGCGACTGCCATACAAAATGTATGAAGCGATGTCGTCACTAAATTCAATTTTTAAAAAAATTGTTAAAAAAAATTGAGATCTTCTACTATAATGTTAATATTTTTTATAGAAAATTAAATGATCTAGTTGGGGTGTTTCAGCTTTTTTCGATAATTGTATAAGTTTTGGAAATATAGGCAGTTAAACTCATAAATTTATCATAAAAAAAATATTTTTTTTAATAAAAAATGTTTGAGAAACCCTGGAATTTTTTTGAAAAAAATAATTTGAGATTTATTATTTTTCTATGTTTGTACCAATTTTCAGCGTTCTAGCTTTTATGGTTTCTGAGATATATGGAAAAATAAAATAAAAATTCAAAAGTTGATAACCCCTGACTGAAACAAAAATTCAAAATTCCGAGTATAAAAGTTTTGTAGGCCTGTAACTGTTTATATATTCTGAAATTTTAGGCTCTGTAAATTGAGCGGATCAAAAGTTATAAGGGGGGGACGGACACACAGACACACACACACACAGACACACAGACACACACACTGACACACACACACACAGACACACGAAATGTTCTACTCCGAATTCTGAGTAAATCCGTGTATGGAACATATATGCTGCGAAGCCTCTAAGTTGGTGTTTTTTGACTTCAAAGTTGGAAAAGCCGTGAAAAAAGTAGACCTCTCCATACAATTCTCGCGTATTCTGGCTTGATACATTGTCGATATGTTAAGAGAACAAAGTTCTCCTGAACAAATCGACAGTTGGAAAAAAAGTTTGAGATGTGCTAATACAATATTTATATTTTTCATAGAAAATTAAATTATCTAGTTGGGGTGTTTCGGCTTTTTTCGATATTTTTGAAAAATTCGGAAATATAGGCAGTTAAACTCATAAATTTATCATAAAAAAAATATTTTTCTTAATAAAAAATGTTTGAGAAACCCTGGAATTTTTTTGAAAAAATTTATTTGAGATTTTGTATTTGTCTATATTTGTACAAATTCTCAGCGTTCTAGCTTTTATGGTTTTTGAGATATATGGAAAAATAAAGTAAAAATTCAAAAGTTGATAACCCCTGACTGAAACAAAAATTCAAAATGCTGAGTATAAAAGTTTTGTAGGCCTATAACTGTTTATATATTCTGAAATTTTGGGCTCTGTAAATTGAGCGGATCAAAAGTTATAAGGGGGGGACGGACACACACACAGACACACACACACACAGACACACAGACACACGAAATGTTCTACTCCGAATTCTGAGTAAATCCGTGTATGGAACATATATGCTGCGAAGCCTCTAAGTTGGTGTTTTTTGACTTCAAAGTTGGAAAAGCCGTGAAAAAAGTAGACCTCTCCATACAATTCTCGCGTATTCTGGCTTGATACATTGTCGATATGTTAAGAGAACAAAGTTCTCCTGAACAAATCGACAGTTGGAAAATATTCGTTTTAAAATGGAAACAATCAAGAACCTATGTATATTACTAGTTGCATGTAACACATGAGATCCAACTGTCGATAGCGATAGTATGTATAGTTGAAGAATATGTACCAAACTATAAACCCATAAATACAAATTATTTATTATTTTATGATATTTAGTTTTCTATACAACACATGTACCTAGGTAGTCAAGATAGGATAGTATGGAGGTCAGTCTTTTTTTCCTACCCGGAATATGAAAACAGCATGATGGTATATGTATATTGTATGTTTAGAGATGAAGTATCAAACTATTAAGTCTTCTTTGATATTGTGTATAGGTGACTACCATACAAAATGTATGAAGCGATGTCGTCACTAAATTCAATTTTTAAAAAAATTGTTAAAAAAAAATTGAGATCTTCTAGTATAATGTTAATATTTTTTATAGAAAATTAAATTATCTAGTTGGGGTGTTTCGGCTTTTTTCGATAATTGTAAAAGTTTTGGAAATATAGGCAGTTAAACTCATAAATTTATCATAAAAAAAATATTTTTCTTAATAAAAAATGTTTGAGAAACCCTGGAATTTTTTTGAAAAAACTAATTTGAGATTTTGTATTTGTCTATGTTTGTACCAATTTTCAACGTTCTAGCGTTTATGGTTTCTGAGATATATGGAAAAATAAAATAAAAATTCAAAAGTTGATAACCCCTGACTGAAACAAAAATTCAAAATTCCGAGTATAAAAGTTTTGTAGGCCTGTAACTGTTTATATATTCTGAAATTTTAGGCTCTGTAAATTGAGCGGATCAAAAGTTATAAGGGGGGGACGGACACACAGACACACAGACACACACACACACACACACACACACACACACACAGACACACGAAATGTTCTACTCCGAATTCTGAGTAAATCCGTGTATGGAACATATATGCTGCGAAGCCTCTAAGTTGGTGTTTTTTGACTTCAAAGTTGGAAAAGCCGTGAAAAAAGTAGACCTCTCCATACAATTCTCGCGTATTCTGGCTTGATACATTGTCGATATGTTAAGAGAACAAAGTTCTCCTGAACAAATCGACAGTTGGATTAACACTCTGTTAAACAAACGTTGAAAATACAAAGGTTGCCTTTACTTGAATAAAGATTTTTGTAGAAATGCGAAAATATGTATTGCATCAAATTGTATGTACATTCCATCATCCAAAGTGCTACAAGTAATGACACAAATCTTAGAAAAGAATGAATGACACAACACATTTGAAAATGTTTATATATTTTTAACTACGACGTAAAAATATACGGTATTTTGTTTGCATGTCTTTATTATATTTATCTTTTTTTTTATATCTCATTGCCGGCAAAATTTTGTAAAGGCTTGATCAAAAATGTTAATTTGATATTATGTTTGTTGTTGACTTGTTATTGTTCATGTTTATCAACTAAAATTTTCTGTTTATAAACAAAATTCATCATTATGATTTGTTTTTATTTGAACGCAGAGTATTATTTTATTGACTCTGAGATAAAGATAAAATCAGATTTGATTCATTCCGAATAAATACAAAATATATTGAAGCGATTGAAGATTTCAGCCCATTTCATTAAAAAATAATAATTTGAAAAGTCGGTATCTGAAATCTACAGATTCCAGATGGAATGAGTGAGTGTATTGTTTGTAGATAAAAATCAAACGATCTTGATAAGAATTTTTTCCCTGTTGGGTGTCAATGATATTTGGTCCACGATGTTGAAAAATTATAGGTAGACCGGAAAATCAATATTTTGATAAGGGTACTCAATAAAAAGGTATATTTGGTGAACATTGCGCATGCGCTAGAGCCAGCCGGTGACAGGTCGTAAGCCCTGCAAGACCTGTAGGTGACTTGATTTCGCTGTTCTTCTATAAAATTCCAACATCATATCAATTGAGATATTTATTTATTTATTTTCTTTGGGAAGCTACAGCTCATTTACAGTTTAATGATACAAAATAATTTTTACATTGTTAGAGCCAAAAAAAGCATTCCATCAACATAATATAAAAACAAATAACAGTTTACAAGCCAAAAATAATTCATGCACACACATTCATACACACCCTCACACACACCCTCATACACACCATCACACACATACACATCATCAGATATTAAACATTCAAATAACTTTACGTTTTATTTGAACCATTATTCGTATTTAGGTATACTTCTTAAACTCTAAAGAACATAAACCTTACAAATTACAAAAATATTATTTAATTTAGATTTGTGTTCTGATTTCGTGTGCATTCATCAAAAATTCAATTTAAACGTGTCATACCTCTTGATAATTTTTTACTTCTTATTTCTTATTAAGGATACTTGATTTTTTCCAAATACATATATTATAAACAAAGAAATGGTTGACATACCTCAGTTCTAAATTGATTTACAAATGCGAGGAAAAATAGGTCTTCTAAACATATTGTTCGAGAGTGTTATCATAATATGTTACCCTTTTTCGCGACAAGACATTCTTCTTCAAAATTTACGACATCCTTCGTCACCTCTCGTATTGTACTTACATATTTATCGTTATGTCGTCTATGACGTATTTTCTGGAAAAGTATACATCATCTTACTATCTTGGGACCCACATCATATTCGTAAGTTTCAAAGTTCAAAGGGACTGGTTAGTTCAAGGTTACGAGGATGATTCTATATTGATTGGCGTTTATTCGACGCCTAACATTGGTAAAAAGGGAGCTTTTAAGGATGTTATATAAACTGACAGTTTTTGTGCAAATGTTTAAGTTGAAAACTAAAATAACGAGTTTTTAACGACCAGAAAAAACCCTCAAAATATTTAAAAGTTAGCTGTCTATATAAGTAATCTTTAGACGTTATATACAACTATGCTCTTTGTTTACGAAATGTTTTATACGTCATTCATCGATAACTGAGATTTGGATAAAAATTGCGTTGAATTGAAATATGCAAAATGATAGAAAAAATGCTGTATTAATAAGGACAAATAACCTTTATCGATTTTTGCGTACTTAATCAAATCTGAATAAAAAAATCTGGGATAGTGAAGTGAAAATGAATCGATAGTTCTCGGATGAAATGAGTAAATAGCTAAAAAAATATTTTGAAGTAGGTAGATAATATTAATTACTAACACTTCCTTGCACTGGCAATTTAATAATAAGAATAAAAATTATCCAGCATCATTGCACGATGCTTATTAAGTTTCTCATACCTTTATTGAACATAACAATAATTTATATACACATGCCATAAACAAAATTTCTTGATAACACCGCGTGACTCTGCCACCAAAATTTGGTGGTAATGAATATTTTCGGAATGGTTAGGAATGAAAATTCAAACAGTAGGTACCTACTTAACACTTATATAAAAAAAAGTACAAGCTCTGAACAAAGGGATTAAAATTTCGATAAACAAATACTTTTACTGCTACATATATAATAGCGTCATTCATATTATATCCAATTAAACATTGAATCTTTCCCATCTCACTTTGTTTACCTTTTGTCGAAGTTAATGTCAGCTGTGAATATTGCTTATTTTGTGGTAAATTTATATTTCCTACTCAATAACTTGTAAAATTTTCATAAAAATATCAGTACACAGCTTAAGTGCGAGTATATTATAAAAAACAACACTCAATATTTCACCCTAAGCCCGAAGAGTAGGTAAACCGCTTCTCATGAACAATATTTTGGAATTTATTAATATATCATGATGGTATTGAGTAATTGATCATAACGTTCTATAATAAGGTGGATGGGTCGGAAACAGAGCATTTTGATGAAATAGAAAATCTAGATTCGAATACCGCATCGATTGATTTTAATTAGGGACCTAGCACAAATATTTTGTTTCAAGAAATTAAGGAGAATTTATATGTACCTATGTATTTGGGTCAAAAATAAAAAAAAGTACTACTTAGGTACCTATTGATCATTTTTCGTTTTCTCAAAAAAAAATATTACATCAGGTTTCAGTCAAAATTAAGTTAAAGATAATAATACCTATGTTTAATTGTCATTGGTGTGCATGTTTTTATTCCTTTTACCTTTAAGTATATAAATGTTATATGTTAGTTTAATGTATGTTTTATTTTTTTGTACATGTACCACTTTCACCCATAATTGTAACAGATGTTTGTCGGGAAGAAATTGCCACTTGGCAATACAATGAAAAAAAGTTATGTTAAAATTAACCGAACTATAGTGACTACAAAACAATTCGTTTTGTGCTACTAAATAATTTGTGTGCTTAACCAAACAGAACAGTCATAAATGATAAACTTTTATTACTGATAACAAAGGTTTGGCTAAAAACGCAGGTAGCCAGTTCGGTGGTCACATTTTTTTTTCAGTGAAGTCCAATTGTACTGGAAAATGAGTTATGTACCATGAACTAATGTTAAATAAATATGTAAATAAATACCTTATAGGGGTCCAAATATTGACTAGTATGGAGAATCTTCAAAACGTTTTGCATGACCGTGTTCTCTACATAGGTAAATTACTTAATAAAGGAAAATTAAGTTTTTTATGTCTTTCTTAATACTTTTAACTGGGTTGTTTCGCAGTAGCGGAATTGCTTATAGAAGCCGAAAATATTGGCTTGCCTATGAATATTATGTTTAGAAATTCAAGTAATAATAATATTTATTTATTTGTTTTATTGCAACCATACTGCAAAATTTAAAATTAAACTGTTTGTAGATACGATGTAAATATAGAAGCCGAAAATATTGGCTTGCCTATGAATATTATGTTTAGAAATTCAAGAAAAAATAATATTTATTTATTTGTTTTATTGCAACCATACTGCAAAATTTAAAATTAAACTGTTTGTAGATACGATGCAGGGCCACAAATGTAAATATTATTTTGGAATGTGATTTTAAAAATATTTTTCATGGCCACAGAAATGAACAACGATGCTAATAAAACATAGATTTTTCGACATTTTCTAATTTTCCTCCAGGGTTTGCCTAGTCCGAAGGTTCTAATCTCGCCCCTGGTTGTTTGATATAAGTTACAATATTGTAATGGATATTTGGAATCTGTAATACCTATATTTTTTAATTCTCTTTACCGAGAAATCGATAAACAACCAGCACTAAAGCTAGTTAAATGAAAACAATACTATATTGTGTTTCTCAAAGTTTGACCAACCCCAGTAACCATGAACCATAAAAGTAAAACCAATGAACTAAGCCCGACTTGATTACATAGGCCAGGGGTCGGCAACCTTTAAAATAACAATTTAAAAAATTTCAATGTTTTTAAAGAATCACAATTTTTTTTCTTGCCAACAATAAATAGTACTCGCATAAATAAAGTTCAACTATACGTCACTGCCAAAGCACTGATGAAGATGCCAAATTGTCTTGCGTCGAAAGCGAATTAAAACCTACATAGAAACATCCGACGACAGCGTCATTCGTGAGCTTCCGATGGACTGACGACAGTGACGACGCGTGTCACGGGGGAGGGGTGCGGTGAAAAGCGAATACAAGTGATTCGAATCGATTCAGAACGATTTTTAAATGTTTTAATTGATAATATAAATAATATTTGCGTATGGAACTAAAGAACCTTCACATCTGTTGGCGCCAAAAATTGTCGTACTGTGCGAAAACCCCCTCCCGCCCCTCTCCCATCCTAATCAGTCAAGGTTAATCGCTCAAGATTAGCGGCCATTTGTGTACGTAGCGGTCATTATCCGTATACATTGTTTTTTGTTATAAACAGTTCGATCCCTCGTGTCGAATTGTTGAACATTATTGTGTTGTTAATTTGTGTGTGATAAACTGTGTTTCTATGTGAAATTAGGTATATATCTACAAGCCAAGATCTTAGGTTGGCCAACCTCGTAAGGGCGAGCAGTCTTCAGACCAGGTATGTAATCTTGACTGTTCCCATGTAATCATATATCGATCGTGTTCATCCCCATAATCAACACCCACATCCAGATACTGTCCACTGTTCTACTAAGCAGAATCCTTACAACCGTGCTGAAGCAATTTTGCATCAGCGGAGTCCCTCGCCATTTTGGTAGGTGTTTTTAACTAACAACATCCAAAGAGCCGCATGTGACTCGCGAGCCGCAGGTTGCCAACCCCTGACAAGGACTTTTATAATATCAAATGTTTTTTCTCTACCCAAAACAATCTATAATTGAAGGAACTCAATAATCAATATTATTAAACTTTAAATAAAGATATATAATTATTTTTTAGATACAATTTATTGTTAATAAACACATTATTTTAAGAAAAATGTTAATTTTTTGTCAAACCACAGTCTGCCTCTTCGATCTGCTTATCGTACCACACTAGCTATTCCCATTCATTCTACTGAATATCTCTGTTCCTCTTTTGAAGCACAATCAGTGGAGTGGCGCCCCCCAATAAATACTGAATACCCTCGACGCTGTCCAAAGGCGTGCTATACGTCTGATTGATGATCCATCACTGACTGATGGATTGCAATCAGTAGAACACAGACGCAAAGTCGGTATTTTAAAATATTTATTCTATAGATACTACCACGGGAATTGCTCAGAAAAACTTGCATCTTTGGTCTCTCCTCCACCCACTCGCAACAGAGTCACTCGCTTTACTTAATCGCAGCACCTATTCACAGTAGACCTTCAACATAATACGAACCAGTCGCTTCTCGAACTCCTTTATTAATACAGTAGCCCGACTGTGGAATGATCTTCCGAATTCTGTGTTTTCACCTTCGTACAACCCGGATCTTTTTAAAATCCGAATAAATAAACTCTTTTCTAGATTACAAACCCCTCCCAACTATATGTAGTGTGCTTCTTCGGAAGAGTAAAATGGACCCAATTCCTAATAGCTGGTGTCCCCTAAAAAGACATGTTAGCAAGACCATGGAATACCTTAAGTGATGATATTACGTCGTCTCAATCAGCAAGACCATGGAATACCTTAAGTGATGATATTACGTCGTCTCAATCAGCAAGACCATGGAATACCTTAAGTGATGATATTACGTCGTCTCAATCAGCAAGACCATGGAATACCTTAAGTGATGATATTACGTCGTCTCAATCAGCAAGACCATGGAATACCTTAAGTGATGATATTACGTCGTCTCAATCAGCAAGACCATGGAATACCTTAAGTGATGATATTACGTCGTCTCAATCGATTCAATTTAAAAAAAGAGACTAAAGCTGTGATACTTGCCTAATCTTGTCGGCCTTCATGGGTCAGCTGGTTAGAAGAATGTAGCAACTTGTTATTGGGTGCGTGCTAAATTAATATTTGACATACCTAGTATCTTCTGTTAATTGACCGAAAAGCAATCTAAAATAAAAAATAAATAAAATTCTAAATTAACTCTCCTTCTCCATCCTTTCTCACATCCCATAACCTCTATATTCCTCATTTCTTTGTTGCTGTAAGAAATTGGTTTGTAAATAATGAAAGAAACATTCATTGTAATGCTTTTGCATAGATGTCATCCCTGAAACACGCTAGAACGACTAGTTCATTTTTGGCTTGTTTACCTACTTGTAGATACTAGTACCAATGTGTATGTAAATCGAATATTTTTTAAGTTGCATATACCCAAATATTGGATTTTTTCCCTATCAGGTGTCAATGTTATTTTTATGTCATAATTTGAATTGAAAATTATTAGAGTAAAATTATCTTATAACGTTAATATAATAATTAATATAAAAATTAATAAATAAAATAATTAATTATATTTATATAATTAATTTATTATATAAATATAATAATAATAATAATAATTCATTAATATTATTAATTATTTCTTTATTTTTCATTTTAATTATCTAAAAAAATCATTGACTCCCGAAAGGGAAAAATCCAATGTTAGCTTAGATATATACAACTATAAAAATATTCGAAGTAGGTACCTAATCATTTGATTTCAATTAATATATTTTTTTTATTTAATTAAAATCAGAAGAATTCCAATAACAGACATTCAGTAAAAAATAAATATTTTGAAATTTCACAATAATAATAGAAAGAAAAAAACACAAAATATTTTTCTGAAAGAAGAAATACCCGAAGCAAAGAAAATGTCACACAAAAAGGGTGAATTTATTTTCTTACAAAAAACAACTTACTTTCCCAAGCAAATTTGCCGCAAAATATCTTAAAAATAATACAATTCCTTTTCAGACGTGTAAAGGTCCATGAGAATATTTGGAACAAAGGTTTGTGTTTTAGGCATATTTATCTGGTGCGACCAGAAATAGACGTACATAGGGAATAATACGATAGAAGCATCAATATCCATCCAAGTTTATGTTATTTTAGTTCATTAAGCAAATCTGGTGAAATATGTTTTTCAACAATATTTCATAATAATTTTATGAGAGAAATATTCCAGTCTAGAAATAGAATAATAAAGCATTAACTATACAATACAGTATGTTTGGAAGAAAAATAGTGATTTGTGGCTCTCGTCGAATTCTTCGTCTTTTGTGCAAGCCGTAGGAAAAGTGATTGAACTTACATTATATTGTAAAATTAAACTAGATATAGTATTTGATCAGGTCCATATTTAATTATAATAGGTGGGTACTTAAGAAGGATAATGATGGAAGGTTATTTTAATACCCTTGTAGAATTATAAAAAAGGAATAACATTTTGTAGAATATTAAATCTTGTCAGCAATATAAATATGGAATTATACAATTTAAAAGCTATCTCAAACGCTACTAAACAAAATTTGTGGGTTGTAGCCAACACTAAACTCTCCACTACATATACTAAGTGTACATACACATTATACGCAATATAAGCGGAGACTGTCAGTAGCTTTATATTCATATATACATATTATATGTAAAACAAAAAGCTGTTTACATATTCATCATAATAGGCACTACAGTCCGCTACGGACCCTGGCCACCTCCAGAAATCGTCTCCATCCCTCCCTATCGACGGCCAGTCTTCTCCAATTTATCAGGTCCATTTCTCTTATATCGCACAGCACGTCGTCCAGCCATCTCAACCTATAGGTCTGCCTCTACTTCTTCTGCCTTCGGGACAGGTGTCTAATACCTTTTTAGGAATACGGTCATCATCCATCTGGCAAACATGTCCAAGCCAACGTAGGCGCTGAATTTTAATAAATTGGACTACATTCGTTTCTTTGTACATTGCCTCTAACTCATGATTATACCGTATTCTCCAGGCCCCTCCATCGTTAGTTGGACCAAGGATATTCCTTAATATCTTCCTTTCAAACACCAATAGCATTTTTTCGTCCTTTTTAGTCAGTGCCCAACATTCTGCTCCGTATGTCAGGACTGGTCGGAGAAGAGTTTTGTATATAAGGACCTTAAGTATTTCGCGAGATTAGTCTTGACTTGAGATGTTTGAGTATCCCTTAGTAGTTTACATATTCGGGGTAGGAAAAAAAGACTGACCTCCACACTACCCTATCCGTCACATATGCATAGAAATCAAAATATCTTCATATTTAATAAAAATATTCAATAATTTCGATTTAAGGGTTTATTGTTTGGTATACAATCTAGTATTACTATCGACAATTGGATCTCACGTGTTTCATGCAACTTGCTAAATAGAATGTAACGAGCGTGTATAATTATTTTTAAAGAAACATCTTTATGTTGAATACATTTGTTATTTGCCTACTTCATTTCAAATCATATTATTTTAAACAAAATATTTGAACCAGAAAGAAACATGAAAAGGATCAAAGAGGTTTTGTATTATTTATAACATAATATTTTACGAACACACCTGCTACAACAAAATTCAAACGAATCTAGTAAATATTATTGAAATTTTAGACATAAGCAAATCAGCCATAAATGGTCGATAATTTTTACCAGCCTAAGTGCCTTTTCACACGTCCCGGTAAGCGCCGGGCCGGCGCGCGGCGCCGGGTAAGAGCCGGGTCATGCATGCCGGTGCGTGTGAAAGCTACCATACGTGCCCATACACTTGGCTGCCAGGTACCCGGCGCCGGCCCGGCCTTTACCGGGATGTGTGAAAAGGCACTTACGTTGTAAAATATTTCAATTAAGATTTGGCATATTTAAACAAGTTAGTAAAATTTTTTGTAATTCTAGTACCAATTTGTCTTTTATTGTTATTTTAACGTGTTTTGTAACGGATAGCAATATATTTGAATCCGCCCCCCCCCCCCCCCATTTTTTTGGAATCTTAAATGTAGAACAATTTTAAATTATGTTAAATTACATCAGATCTAAAATGACTAAGCGGGATTTTTTACATATACACTATCATTCCGAGTCTGTATCCGGGTACGCAAAGAGAACCGAGCGCCATACCTGAGAAGTTTGATTTATATGATTAACATTTTAGAATTTTAAGCGCCCCTTTTAAGACAACCGCCCTGACTTCTTGTTCCTGATTGTTCTATGATTTATCCGGCCCTGCTAACGGGTATCGTGTCAAAATTGTATAAAATATAAAATAACACAATTGTTAGACATATGAATGTTCATCGTAGACACCAAAAATCAACATAAATTTAGAAACGATAAAGTATCATTCGTGTGTAGGTATAGTATGAAATAAGTGCCTTGTTTTTTTTAATAATCCTAGAATTAATTCTGTAAATAACTTTCTACAATTTTGATTCAAAATGTGCATTGCGTTTAAGAAATCAATTTGGACGTTAATGCGTTTCCTTTATAAAAAAAAAAACTTTTTTTCATTTTATTGAGTTTTCTAAAATATATTTTTACTGAAAATAACATCTCAATATAGAGTCGAAGTTGGGATATCATAGAAGAACCAGGAACTCAGGCAGCTACAGGGCTTACGACCTGTCATCGGCTGGTTTACGTGATCACTTTATGCGCTGGCGCAACGTTCACCAATTATGCCTTTATTGAGTTCCCTTATCAATATAATTTTTGAAAGTTCTATATATTTGAATAATGTGTAAATATTTCACCTGAATAATACGAAATTATACTATTGCCATCTATGAGGTAACAAAGAAACCATTTTATGTAACGCCATCTATTGAGAAATTAGTTTATTTTTTAGAAGATATATCTATAATATAGTACAGACCTCTTGTAAACATTTTTTCAGAATTTAATGAATTTAAAAAATACATTTTCTTGCCTTGTGCAATCTATACTCACATAGTATTCAATGCGGGATAAATATCAGTGTATGTATGTACTGCGAATTTGATGTTTAGTTTCCTACCTACCTCAGTGTATATTTTGTAAACAAGCGAAGGACAATCGAATTGTCTTGATTTTGTACTTTATAATTGTCTTGATTTTGTACCTACTACCTTGCATGCTTTTTAATTTATTTTGTAATTTTTGTACTTTATAATTGTCTTGATTATGTACCTACTACCTTGCATGCTTTTTAATTTATTTTGTAATTTTGTACTTTATAATTGTCTTGATTTTGTACCTACTACCTTGCATGCTGTTTAATTTATTTTGTAATTTTTGTAATAATTGTCTTGATTTTGTACCTACTACCATGCATGCTGTTTAATTTATTTTGTAATTTTTGTAATAATTGTCTTGATTTTGTACCTACTACCTTGCATGCTTTTTAATTTATTTTGTAATTTTTGTACTTTATAATTGTCTTGATTTTGTACCTACTACCTTGCATGCTTTTTAATTTATTTTGTAATTTTGTACTTTATAATTGTTTTGATTTTGTACCTACTACCTTGCATGCTTTTTAATTTATTTTGTAATTTTTGTACTTTATAATTTTATACACAGAAATGTAATTATTTTTAATGTGAATCGTGTAGAATAATCATAGGTTTGATCCTGTTTGTTTTACCAAAAAAAAAAAATGAAAAAAAAATTGTAAGATTTCTTATTTTCGTAATTATTTAAATGATTTCCCCGAATCAGAGAGTTTGTCGAAGCAATAATCTTGCGCTTAACAGATTTTATATTAATTCAATTCCAGTAAACTTTTGAACGGGATATTCATCAAAAGTTTTTGGACGTGATGTAAGGAGAGATTTTCTGTCTCCTCAGCATTTGTATTTCCTGTAAAGTCTAAACACAAAAATCTTCAGTTTAACCTAGAGTCACTGATCGTGAAAATTACCATCAAAAGGTCAGATGATATCCGAGAAAACTTGAGCGTTTTATGATAATTTGAATGGCTTACTCCGTATTTTGTTGTTTCCTCTTAAATGGTCATGTGATATTTATTTAAATTTGATACTTTGTGGATCTCGGTAAATAAATTATACGGAAAAAATAACACTGTGCCGACACGAAAAAAATAATGAATAATTCAGAAGCTACTTTGAACAAAAATATAAATTAAAAATACTAATTTATGCTCTGAAAATTAAAATGACATTTTTCTCCCTTACATACAATGCTTATAAAGTAGCTGGGGTTAATAATTAAAGAACAACTTATGTACTATAAGATTTTTTCTTAGAAGTAAATTTGAATTTTTAAGACGTACCTATTTTTTCAATTTGATATAGCATCATTATTACTAAACGAAACATTTTGAAAAAAATAACCTAGTTAGTTTGGATATTAATAAAGAGAAATATACTTTAACTTTTTGATTGTGTTCTGTTTAAATTCTTGTAAGAAAATAATAAGCATTCTCCGATTTTAGACATTTATCTTAAATTTCTAAAAAAATATAAGGTATAGAGCAATTTTTTTTTATAAATTAAAGAAAAACAAAATACCTGGAAAAATATGATATGACGTTGCATTAATGCATCAGGTTAAGTAAATAAACCAAAAAAACTTTTATTACGCAATGGCGCTGAATGGAAAATAAATGTTTTTAGGTTTATTTACTAAACCTGAAGCATTACTGCAACGTCACATCATATTTATCTAGATATTTTTGTCTTCTTCAATTTAAAAAAATATATATTACTCTACGCCTTATAGTTTATTAAAAATATAAGATAAACGTTGAAAATCTGGATATGCCATTATTTTTCTACAAGAATTTATACAGAACATTATCAAAAAATTAAGGTATATTTTTGTTTATTAATACATATATCTAATACATCTTATTATATCTAATATATCTGTTTATTAATATATATATATATATATATATATATATATATATATATATATATATATATATATATATATATATATATATATATATATATATATATATATATATATATATATATATATATATATATATATATATATATATATATATATATATATATATATATATATATATATATATATATATATATATATATATATATATATATATATATATATATATATATATATATATATATATATATATATATATATATATATATATATATATATATATATATATATATATATATATATATATATATATATATATATATATATATATATATATATATATATATATATATATATAATATACCTTTATTAACTATCTAAATTATTTTTTTCAAAACGATTTGATAAGAAATAATGATCGTATATCAAATTGAAAAATAGGTACGTTGGCAGCAGTCCCCCCCTTAAAGAATAATTTTATTTAGTCGGAGTCAAAATATGTCATAGGACTCGAAGAATTCGTTTATAAATAAAGATTTGAAATTCTTCATTAAAGTGTTTGATGAAAATTGAACAACATTGCATAAGTCCATCATAAATTCGCTTATTTTTCTAAATAATAAGAATCCATAATTCACACTGCATGTCTACTCATGAAGTTGATTAAATAAGATATCTTTATACCGTTCACATGGACGTACCATCCTTTCTTTGGGCCTCTCATTCCTTTCCTGTCCGCAATGTATACTTTCTTCGTCAGACGTTTCTCAATCATTCTCCCCATGTGACCAAACTATCTCAATGTGTAAGGTGAAGAACTATTATATTATTAGAACTACTATATTAATTTATACAAAAATTTATCACAATTTTATTCTTACCATTGAATTTACATTTTTTTATGATTCAATTAAGAGTAAATAAAAATATTATATTATGATCAAGTACGTACTGATTTATACATTTTTGGATTAAGGCAAGACAAGACGTTTTAAGACGGTTTAACGGTGAAATCAAAACCTTCATGATTACCCATATCATGGATATAATTATCTTATGGAGCTCTATAAAATCTTAAGATGTTATAGAACTCCATAAGATAATTATAATATCCATGATATGGGTACCTTAATGTGAGGGTTTTGATTTCTCCGGTTGGACCAGACTTGCTCCCCAGATCTGGCAAACATTTTGTAACTGACAGAAAGTCTCAATGTTGCCAATAATACAATTTAAAACTGTCACGATGAAATTCATGATTATTTCCACCATATGTAAGAAACCATATAGGTACCCATCGGAAGAATTATTTAAACAATTCAATGTACTTGATATCAGAAAACTTTACATACGAACAATAGTTACACATTTCAATAAAGATAGTACAAGTAATGCTGCGGGGCAAAACATATACAACAAAAGACATCGACATAACTTTCTACCACCTTGGACACGTACTACTTACGGACAAAGACATTACAGATATCTTGCTCCAAAAATATATAATATTATCAATAACGATACACTACCCTCTTCCACGCACAACAATTTCAAGCGTTTGGTAACACTTTGGCTTATGAATAAGGGCAGACAGGGATCGGAAACAGCACTAACACACATTTAACTTAAATTGCAATTTAAATTATCTTACAAATCCAGTAAAAATATATTTTTTTAGTTATGTAATCTTAATAATATACCCTAACCTTTGACAACATGCTTTATGAGTACTATCTCAGAACAGGCATTCAGCCTAGTTAGATAGTAAAATTTCAAAATTTTTACTATGCTTACTTTTTATGAAATGTACTGTATTGAAATATGTAAATAAAATAAAAAAAAATAAAAAAATATATTTCATGCACTATTCATTTTTATCTAATTTGCCTTTTATCTAAATAATATCAGAGTATGTTATTATTTTATCTCTTTGTTTCAGAAATTCAATATTCCTCTTGGTTTTTTTATTAATCCGTTTTTACAAATACGAGATGACAGACCTCTTTGGGAAAATTCACTAAGATAATAATATATAGAATATGATGTTGACTTTATTCTTTTCTTTCTATTATTTTTCCAGACATAACAAAAATCGTATGTTCTGATTTATATTTTGTACACCAGAATCAAATATTGATATCATATACAGAAATACAGTATCTCTAAACAAATGAAATATTGCGATATTTTTCGAGATAAATATCTGTCGATAGATGAGATTTTATATGCACCTGTTGGCTAAATCGTTAAAATAAGTACTTACCTATTTATCAAATTCATTCTCTCAATCTACCTATGTATTATTTATAACCTTTTGTTAAAATTTTATTAAGAAGCGAGTGGCTACTCCTCACCACCCACACAGTATTCAAATAAAGTATTGACTATTTCTAGCATTTACATGAAATGAGTTTGTTAAAAAATTATAATTGATTTTAATATTTTTTATGAAAACTTGATCATTTTTCAATACCGTGTTGTGAAAGTACAAAATAAGAACTTTAATTGATTTATTTAAAATGTTGGACCGTAGAATATTTTTTTTATATTGAATGATTAAAAAAATAAAAAAAAACCACAATGTTTATTCAAAGTGTACCTTTGATCCCGAAACAGCAAAAGCCGCTTAAACTTATTTCAATTAATGACGTAAATACATAGGTTTATGAATTCAATTTAAATTTTAAACTAAAAATTACCCGAATCTTGCTGATAAAATTATCCAAAATCAACGTGATTACTCTATTATTTTATTATTGCCTAAAAAGACTCGCCGGCCATAATTAGTATATTTAATTTGACCTGCAATTTCGTATAAAATAATTGCTAAAACATAGACTGGGTTTTAAATTGAACTCATGAATAATGCGTAGGTACAGCAAAAAATGTCCACAACAATAAATTCAATAATGGATTTTCACCATAATAATTGACATGTCGCTTGCATATCAGGATATATTGTTATGAAGGAACAATGACTACAGATTACCCACCCTTGTTTAGGTCAATTTATTTCAAATAAATTGATGTAAGATTTTAAAGTCGATTTTTACATTGCGTTGTTTACATTGCGCCAAGGCTCTGTGAAGCCACTGATGATGATATACAAATACATTACACCCTGTCGGGCTTATTGTCATTAAGCAATTTCTTCCAACCAACGAGATTACAAAATCGGCAGCTTTCCTGACTGCGAAACACCCGCGAATGGACCAGTATACGAACTGTGGAGGAGCTGTTTCGCACTGCACAGGACAGGTAGGCTTTCTCTATGGTGGTCGTCAACGTCAGGGAGACCTGATATGACACAAGAAGAAGAGTTTGTGGAGCGCCAGCCACCGCGCCACATTGCTACGAATCGGCTACGATCGCATGTTCAGCGCTACGACGCGCTACGATACATGTAAGCGACATAGTACCTGCCACGCTTACCCGGCTACGACAAAGCCGGTATATACATAAGGAATCACACCGGTTTCACGATCATTCGGTATCATCCAGACCTCCTGCTACGTCCTTACGCTGCCCAGTCGCCTATTCATAGTTCAAGATCCGCGATCTATATTTGTAAAACTAAAAATAAGTACTTTATATATTTTCATTACGTAAACCAATTATCATTGTATATCGAAGCACAACTGTATATTAAACGAGTAAGTTATATTCTTGTTACATCTTTTAATCTTTGTCCAACAATAATTACCTGAGTTTTATTCTGCATTTATTATCAATTGTATACGGTATCATATGTGCTTGATCGACTTATACGTGTGCCTGACTATTGGGAGACTCCGATAGACGGTAACCGGGGATCGACCACAGCATCTGTTATATCGTTTAGTTGTGTTTAACCGAAGGCGGACACACAAGTTTTATACCTACACGTCCAAGCAAACCGCTATTACCACCATCTGCCTGTCGTGGTCCCCGCCGACAAGCTTGCATCACCTTGTCCAACTGGTGTGCAAACCCTTTCAACCAAAGTGGTAACTCTAACACTTCTAAAAGTTCGTTACTAAAGATAACATTGATAAAGGCAATAAGTGGTTTCAACAAGATTTCGCTCATGACCGTTACCATCGACTTATTAAAAACAAAATTTGGCGATATGTTAAGAGAAATAAATTCTATTAAACAAAACGACAGTTAGATTATATATTTTGTACCTACCTACAATTGCACCAAACTTACTTAAGAGGATTTGCATTAGTGGATTTTATGGAAATAAAGTTATGACAAAAGTATGTCATTCTTAAATTCAATGAACAAAAAATAAAATTAAAACTGTGTTATTATACTCGTAATTATTTCACTGTGAACATTCTCTTTGTGAACGATACAACGTTAGACTCAATCAATAGAAAAATAAATAAAAGCAGTTCATTGACATGATTTTCCCGTCATTCTTTTTTCAGCAGTCATTTTTAAACCGATTTGTCTTTGGATTTAAGGACATTTTCAAGTTTTCTGTTCGAGTCTAAAGCTAACACAACAACACTGTTGACAAAAATGACTGATGAGTGTGAATTCGTATTTCCATAAAGTTTCTGGGTAAAACGAAATTGCTTGATCAAATTTAACTTTGGGTAACTTTTACGGCGCGACAGGAAACCAAATCACTTTAGCCTAAAACGTAGATGTTTTTTATATATATTTTACAGTCGTGAATGATATAAAATAAATAAACAATATACATTCAATTTGAATGAGAATATTGAATAGTGTATATTATCAGTGTCAGTCAGTGAATTTTTATTCTAGTACCGAAATGCTTTTGTTATCATGAGACGCTCTTATAATTTTAAAATGTAGGTAAGTACATGCATAAATACAACTTTATATAAAGTAAAGAATTGTATATACAGGGGTCGGCACTCGGTGTTACTAATTAAAAATGCTGTAAATTTGTCAATTTTTATTTTCCTTCTTTGAAAACCCTAGTAGGTATACCATAAAAGTCGGCCCTCGTGGCTCAGTTGGTTGGATATCTGACCGCTGATCCAAGGGTCCCGGGTTCGATTCCCGGTGGAGACACAGTTTTTAAAATTGTGTTTTCAGTCTGGATCTGTGAGACGATTAATATCGTAAGTCTCCAGAATGTGGCAACTTGTTATTGGGTGCGTGTTAAATAATTATTTGACATAGTACCTGTTAGTTGCCCGAGAAGCTATATAAAATAAAATAAAATAAAATAAAAATAAAAACATTTCAAATTTAACAAAAAGTATGTTATTGTTCGATGTATGTAGCTACCTTAGTGCGGATAAAAGCATCGAGTCTGTCCGAGAAGACTTCACACGCTGCACGAATGTGGTCTGATAGTATTTTGTCCTATTCTTAGCGAAGATTCAACACTTTGGCCTGCAGAATGGACTATATGGAAAAATCCATTGGGTTTAAGTCTGGGGAATATAATGGGCATTGTTGTGAAGAAATGACGTTGGGATTTATTTCTTGTAAAAAACTTTGGGTTTCACGGGCTTTATGGGATGATATCGAGTCTTGTTGAAACGTTCAATGGTTTCTACCGAATTGTTTACGTGCCAAAGATTACAGAGATTCGTTTAAAATCTTTTCAGGGTAAATTTGTTGATTTACATATCTTTACGCCCTGTTCAATGAAAACGAGTGGTGAGCGTCCTGTGGCAGTTGCTGCGATCCAAACCATCTCTGATGCAGGCACATGTTTTCGCATAGCAATTCGCAGGTCTAAATTGTTTATTGATTTTCACTCTAACCAAACATGATCGTTTTGTTTGTTAACATATTGCTGAACCGTAAAAAAATTCATCAGAAAATACCAAATTCTCAAGCTAGCCACCAACGTGCGATTGTTTAACATTTGGATTTGGATTCTATTTCAATAATTCTTTTTAACTGCTATTTAAAACGATATGCTTCTGTAGGCTTGTTAACAACATAACAGACTGACGTTTGTCAAAAATTGACCGCGCTTATTCAAAAATTGAAGTCTTTTTTGAAATTCTTCATTCCACTTTTTTGGGCGAGTTTATGTTTTGTATCAGAGAAAAGGTCGATGTCAAAGGACTTCTCATGTTTTATGTAAGTATTTATAATTTTGGTTATAATTGAGTTTCCCGTGGCGTTAGTTTTGTATACTTTTGGACGGAAAAGGGTTGTATGCCTGGAGCGTCTTAATGGCACATTTAAATCCATACTTGATAGTAATTCAGGGCAGTCAATATTATTATTTATTATGTTGTGCAAAAGTTTTGTATATAGACATTCGCGTCTTGGTGCTAGAGATAGTGGAATAGGTGTAACAATACTTCGATATGCCAATCTCTTCAAATACTTACGCTGTATGCTTTCTTAATATTTACGTGCACTTGATATTGTAAGATAAGTACTAGAACACTTTTAACGGTGATAAAAAGCCTTTGAAATAATAATAAGAAGAAGATATTGTGGGTTCCAAATAATAGAACCAAACTCTAATGTATGCCGACCGTCGTGGCACAGTTGGTAAGCCGTTCGGTTTCTGTGCGGGCGTCCTGGATTCGATTCCCAGCAGAGAAGAAATTTATTTAAATTAATTACTCACGCTAATATTGCATCTCTGGGCTGGAAATACTGGTTAGTTGGAAGAAATTGCCATAAACTCGCCACTTACGCAGGGTGCAAGGAAGTGTTTATTTTTTTATGTACTTCTGACTTATGAATTAAATAATATTTTTAATGTTTTTTAAATATTTCAAATCTCTGCTTATTTTAAAAATGAAACCAATTCATTATGTGATTATAATATTCTCTCTCCAAAAAAGTTTAATCTGAAAACGTGTTGTTTTGTCTATTTTGAAAACAACGCGTGTTAATTAAGAATAGTGCGGATTACTCTTAGTAATAGAATTATTTACAGAATTAATGTTAGACCTTTAGGGAGAGAAAAGCGGGATAAATAAGAATGTTGACAATCCACCCCATTCAGAGTGAAGAGTTTAGATACATAAGGATGATAATCTCTTCTAAGAATCTTCATCATTGAACAAAACATGGTGGATTTTTATTTAAGAGTAAGGACTAAAAATATCTATACTAGTAGTAGAAATAAGCAGTAGTAGTTACTTGTAAATTATTTGCAGGAAAACATTTTATGACACAGAATGAAATATATTTCTAGAAAACATCAGGTGACGGGTATCAATGTTGTTGGGTGTATAAACGATCTCACCGATGCTTTTATTCCTGGTTCACAATGATTAAGACAAATACACGACCTTACTGTTCTTCACAAAATTGTTAATGGTACCATGGATTCAAGACTTTTACAAGGCATACAACTGAATATTCCTAGAAGATCGCTGAGATTCGCCAATACCATTCATATTAATATACTTCGGACCAGCTTTATGTATTACAGTCCCATACCAAGAATGTGTAGACAGTATAACGATATGACAAAGGAGTGTCCTGATCTTGACGTGTTTGCGGATTCGCTCTCTGTTTTTAAGAAAAAAGTTAACTCGCGCGTGTTGTTTTAGGAAGGTCTCAGTGCTGTTTATGTACGCTATTTTGTCTTTTCTCTAACTCTTATGACTTTTTTGACTTCTTGTGTGCCTGTTTTTTGCTTCTACTTATGTAACTACTGTAACTTTTTTTTTCTTGAATTATGTAACTATTATTTCCTCTTCTTTTTTTACTTAACTTTTGTAGCCGAATTACGTCTAATTTATGTAATTCAGTATTACAATATATAGAACTTTCAAAATTGAATTGATAGGGATCTCATTAAAAAGGCATAATTGGTGAACGTTGCGCAAGCGCATAAAGTGATCACGTAAACCAGCCGATGACAGGTCGTAAGCCCTGTAGGTGCCTTGATTTCCCGGTTCTCCTACAATAAATATTCCAACTTCGTCTCTATTGAGATAATTAAAAAATCTGTTAAAAAATATCTTTGACTCCCGACAGGGAAAAAAATCCAATGTTTGCGCATATGCAATAATAAAAATATTCGATTACTTACACATTGGTACAAGTAGATAAATAAGACAAAAATGACCTTATAAGTCTGGCGCAATTCAGGGGTGACTTCTATCCGAAAAATGCATTGTCACCTCAGATATAAGAATTGTAGCTTTCATTATTTACAAAAAACCAATTCTCTCAATAGATGGCGTCACAACAAAATAAATAAAAAATAATAAGATTGTTGTTCATAATTTCACCCATAGATGGCTGTAGTAAAAATTCCTTATTTTCAAGAGAAAAGAATTTCAGTATTACAATATATAGAACTTTCAAAATTGAATTGATAGGGATCTCATTAAAAAGGCATAATTGGTGAACGTTGCGCAAGCGCATAAAGTGATCACGTAAACCAGCCGATGACAGGTCGTAAGCCCTGTAGGTGCCTTGATTTCCCGGTTCTCCTACAATAAATATTCCAACTTCGTCTCTATTGAGATACATAATTAAAAAATCTGTTAAAAAATATCTTTGACTCCCGACAGGGAAAAAAATCCAATATTTGCGCATATGCAATAATAAAAATATTCGATTCAAACTTTTTTTAAACTCAGTTGTTCAATTGTCACTTAATGCCACCCAAAATTAACTTTTAAGTGACAATTCTCAAACACATCGGTGAGGGGACAATGGCAAGGAAGGGATACACGGAAATATGCTTCTACAATATTTATTATTGGTTGCATGTAACACATGAGATCCAACTGTCGATGACGATACTATGAATAATTGAAGAATACGTACCAAACCAAATACAAAACCAAACACTTAAACACAAATAAATAAATATTTTAAGATATTTTGTTTTCTATATGTAACAAAACATTGGGTATGTATGTCAGGATAGAATAGTATGAAAGTCAGTCCTTTTTTCCTACCAAGAATATGGAAACAGCATGGTGTACCTATTGTGATGAATCTATTTCTTTAAAGATTTGACTTATTGTTTGTTTTATGGACGATGCATATAATGCTGTTTTTTTTATTGCTTAGTGCTGGGTGGGAGAGTAGTGAAGTGTACCTATGGGACCTAGGGTGTTGATTTCTGGATCACTCGGTTAGATCATGAGGTGAAGGTAAGTCGGTTGATGCGATTTGATTTTGGTCGCGGCACGCGATGGGATTTTTTTAAAATAATACAATTTGATTGTGTATTTAGATCGTGGAGTAAATGATATTTCTTTTATTCTCTATCAACAATAATCAGTAAATTATTCGCTTTCGTAAATTAAATTCAGTGCTTCATTTCCTGGAGAGATTCACGAGATGTCGATAAGTGTCTTTTATTTTCACTAACAATTTATTATTATCTTTTCTTTTCTATTGTAACAAGATGAGAGTACATGAAAATTGAATATAAATTAGAGAATATAATCATTTTAATCATTTTGAAATTCCTTTTCATACAATCTGAATAAACATAATTTTATTTTAAACATTATAACTTATCAGAGATATTTTTATATTTTATTTTTTTTTACACTTGAAGTATTGTGTTTTATAATTGATAGAATGTAGATGAAGTAAACTTGTATAATCCTATCCCATATAAGTTGCTTTCACGTAGAATCTAGTAATTCATAAATTATTCTTGAAATTACTAATAGCATTATAATACTAACAAAACTCAATAATTCCTATCCTATAAATGTTAAATTGATAAGATATTCTATCTCGTAGAAAATCATAAGCATTATTTCCTGTCTTTTAATACCAGTATTTTACTAACTGAATATCGGGGTAAAATGCTTCACTAATCAAATATAATACTAAAATCGGTAATACCTTTATCCTGATTTTCATAAAAATCCGTCTGGTCAACGGATCCGTTCTTCGAACTCCTGCCTTCTATGTGGTTAATGGTTAGAAATCCTCACCTGACTGTGAGATCCCAGATGATGCCTTAGGCAGTCTTTTATCTAAATTTATTGATTTTAATATACAGTAGTGCATGTTATACAGGTAGTTCATTAATCGTAGTTTAGTGCACTCGGGCCTGAGAGTACTTAAAAATGGATGCTCAGGACGGGGGTAGGCGTGTAATGGAGCTTCCTCAAACCGATGCATGAAAATTTTCCCCAGCATGTTGGGAAAACCTGAATTTCCCTAACCTTAAAATGTCAGATGATGTATGAAAATCGAGTAAAAACACAATACTTTATTAGTCCATTTTGTTGGAACCAATGAAAATGTCACTTAGAACTTACTAATTGTAACTAAAGTATCATCATATGTGTTGTAAATAAATCATATCATATGAGGAGAACAAAAAGATTCATGTTTCCATCTGTTATTACAGTTACATATATAGAATATATATGCTAAGCCTCTAAGTTGGTATTTTTTTGACTTCAAAGTTGAAAAAACCATGAAAAATATAGATCTGGCATACAAATCTCGCGTATCTTGGCTTGATACTTTGTCGATATGTTATGAGAAATAAATTTTCTTGAACAAATCGACAGTTGGATAACTCAGAAATGGACAATGACGATGCTCTGCATTGAGCGATACCGGTGAACGTGAGTCGCGTTCGCAAACAAAATGAAATACAACATAAAATTATATTTTTTATAATTCCATATGATTATATTTTGTTAATAAATATAAAAAATAATAATATTCTCCTAGAGAAAGCTCGTGACTGCTTGACTTGCGAATAAGTATCTGTGAGCGCTTGACTTGCGAATAAGTACTTATAAGTATGATTTTTTTCTGCGTAAATACCCGACAACATTGGATACTATAAACCTCACCTTACCTTTTTCCAGTCCCATATCTGGATACAAAGTACTGTCTTGAATCAATACCACTCATTTATGTTTTTTTTTATATGTTAACAATGTTATTTTGATATATATTTTTTTATTTTAATCACTATATTCGCGTCGACTGGTAGAGATTGCCCTTGGGTTATTAGTCCGCCACATTTTAGTTTTAATATTGAATAAAAGCATTTTGTTATTATATGTAATTATGAACCCGGAGTAGTGATGGCTTAGACAGACATGTATGTGCTGAGGCAGCAGTCCGTTGAACCACCTTACGCCAAAATACGAATAGTGGTTATGTACGTAATTTTAACAAATAGTAATATATATGAAAAAGTATATCTTTTAGATTTAACCACAAATGTCGAATCTAGAAGTTTTTGTAACCGCTGGAGCCATCTATTGAAATTCCATTTCAAGTTATTTTTCTCGTTAAAATTTAAAAGGACAACTTTGATATTCAAATAACGCACTCGTCTGTTTGCTCTGGCACCATCAAATGACTATGATTTCTCATCGAAAGTTTTGTTTAATTTCCAATCACACAGCATAAAACCTTGAATAAATATGCTCTTAGTGTAAACACTGATTTATGTTCACTCGATATTTACTCAAACCTTTAAATTCCACGTTATGAGCATTTTCTGCTAGTTGAATATCGAAAAAAGGTTGTCAAATTAAAAGCAAACAAGGGCTGAACGCTTTAGACATTGTAATAATCTTTTATGTACAAAATGACAGCTATTGGAATGGTCAAATTAAATTGAAATCAATTAAATATATTTTATTTGATCCTACATATTTATTCAAAGTTTTCGATGGCTGTTTCGTCGAATAAAAAAATCCTCGTAGCTATCTACAACTTTGAATAAATATGACCAATATTTCGAGAGACAGTAAAGTGAGACATGGACATGGCAGAAGAGGCATGAAAGTAAAACTAACGCTGTGGAAATGAGGTCCCTAAGAGGAATGTGTGGTAGAACGATCTATGATAGGATAAGGAATGTGGACATCAGACGAGAATGCAAGATTGAAAGAGATATTTTGAGTAGAATGAAAGTAAATACACTACGATGGTTCGGACATGTGGATAGAATGAAGGATGAGCGCCTGACAAATAAAGTATACAAGGCTGAAAAGAGTGGAACGAGAGGTCGTGGCCGCCCGAGAAAGAGTTTGCATGATCATATAAATGAGATTTTGAAAGATGAAAGATGGAAGTCAGAATAAAAGGAGAGCATGTATGACGCGATGCATGGATGAAAATAAGGCAAAACATGTATGTCAAGATAGAGGTGTCTGGCGTTCGGTCTTCTCTGCCTACCCCAAGTAAGGATACGGCGTGATGGTATGTATGTATGTATGCATTAACGTTTTCAATGAATATTTTTTTAGGATGTCTCTTTATCATTGCATATAGGTATGAAAAAGGTAATTCTGGCACCTGGGAGTGGTTGCGTTTGCCAGTGAGCATCCTCTTTATAGGTGAAAATTGCAGATAATTTGTACTTGTATGTTATTTGTACCTAAAACATCCATCCGTTTGTGTCGTTTGTGAAATATGAACCTACTTACTGTTACTGAAATATGTAAAAAAAAAATATTTTAGAAATCTTCCCGGATGTGCGCTCAATAAATCACCAAGTTTCATTGTAATCAGATAAATAGTATAAGAGCACAAAAAGAACTTACAAAGATATTAATGATTCTAAAATCTACAATTTTCACCTATATAAAGTGGGTGCGCACTGGTAAATGTAACCAACTCCCAAGTACCAGACTTACCTTTTCATACATTTTTCATACCTACATAATATTCAAATAAGGAAAGGAATACCAAAAATCCAGCCATAAAATTTTTTATTGTTTTTTAACGCTGCTATCTCTTTAACTATTACTATTTTTTGACGTTTTTATATGTAGTGGAATTCCACCAAAAATATATAATAATAACGCAATTAGAATTTGTTCAATTTTTCATTACGTGTTCGTTTATTTTAAAAGTAATTTACAAACATTATAATAATACGTTGAATCGGAGGACATATTAGACTGCAAATTGGTTCTAGAACACCTGTCTGAAAAGATGTTTATAAATAATATAATATGTAAATAAGCGATACACGTGCTCGGATTAACGAATGTCTGACTTCAAAGAGACGATGGATATTTCAAAGAACTTTTATCCGACCTCATTTGTGGAAATCGGATACAATGACGCAATGGGGTGTTTGATACTTTATTTCACAAATATGTATACCTGCGATAATACACAAATCATAATACAATTTTGACAAACGTCTGGAATTTTAAATTTCCATTTCAAAATCGTACCTACTCAGTACATAAATAGCCGGCATGGGCAAACGAGCGCATTGTGCCCAAATCTAAACTGAATTGAAAAAAAAAAACACTTTTATGAAACGAAAATTGGACGAGGTACCTAAATGACAATTTATGTAGGCAATAAAGTGGAATATATTTCAATATATCATACATTTAAAATGAAATAACAATTTATTTATACAAGAAAAGGATGGCACGATCGTGTGAACGACATCCTGCATAAAAGTTTATGAGGCGATCGAATCAATTTAGAAAAAATATGGCGTTTTTTTATCTTTGCCTACCCTGGGAGGAAAACGGCTTAAAATTTACTACTATATTTTTTTTTATTGTACAAAGGACAGCACACAGTAAATACATACAATTATTACGTACTAATATCAATATAAGACAATAAAAGAGTGTGATTTAGTCTAGGTGCGCGCATGAAAGAGAGTAACAATGTGTATGTGTGTGTGTGAAAGAGAGATGTATAAAGAGTATTTGTGAGTGGGAGTATGTGTTTTATATTATGTTTTGTATAAGTAGATGAAAAACCTTCGATTTTAATGGTGGAATATAAAAATAAATTCAATTAGTTATAAATACCTACTTAAATATTAGCATATTCGGTGACTGATAAATGAATTTTGTATGCAACAAGTGGATCCTAGATCGAGCTTTCCAAGATGATATTTTTACGAGTAGATACTTCAGCCTTCCGACTAAATTTATGGCGAGTTTCGTTTCAAAACTTGCAGTTTTTAAAAATAAAATTGATTGAAAAGTAATTGACGTTTTGTATTAACATCGTATTCATTATTGACGTGTAAAATCCGAACAAAAAGATTCTCACGGCTTCACGTAGTTCATTTTACATGAAACTATTTTAACATTAATGGGGTTTTTTGATCAGAATCATGTGTGTGAACACAACATGTGCAGAACGCTTAGGACGGACTAGCATTTTTATCACAATAAATAAAGTATTTTATTTAAAAACGTCTATTAAATGAACTACAGATAAGCACTCGTCTGTCATCAATATATTTGCAGCGAATCCTTTGATATGATGGATAAGTTTCCAGAATGATCCCTACATTTTTCGAGAAACTCATCATAATGGAAAGCGTGGAAGGTAGAAGACCCAGAGATGGCTCACTGAGCCGCTCGGTGAACTTGTGAAGTCCACGGCAGGATCTTCAATTATTATTAATTATTAAATTATTAAACCAATTATTAAACCCTTCGATCTGCCAAACAATACATGGTCCACCATAGTGTCAGACAATTCATCAAGTGATTGAATGTAGCCGCCGAGCAATATTTTTACTACAAATGATTAATATGAGGTCGTTGTCGCCGCCGCGGGCTCATCCGACGCGCCGTCGCTGACTGGAGCACGCGGCACGCCGTTGCGTCAAGTCGTGGTGAAAAAACGAGTGGGTTGTGGCCAACACTAAATTTTCCCAATTTTTCTTGAAATGTTGACAATCTCTAAATGCATTTTTATGAAGAACATTTATATTAGATTCTTAAACAAATATAAGATTCCCAGAGGACAAAAGTTTTCACAATACACCAAACTAACAAAAATATTGTCACAAAACTCATATTTTGCACTTTCTACATGATACATGTTGAGAAATATTAAGTAAAATTGCATAAGGTACTAGCAAGATGAGCACGTATGAAACAGTGTATCAATGTTGATGAGGCGATGTATGTGTGTCAAGATAAAAGAATGCGGTGATAGGTTCTCACTGCCTACCCCTTGAGGAAGTTAGAAGTGGAGAGTAAAAAATACACTTGTCTATAGAGACACATACAATATCAATATAAAATTGATCACTCAATTTTCCCATACAGAAGTTTTTTTTTATTTTTGTTACATTCATTTTTCATACAAATATGAAATTTATTTTATATTGATATGGTAGACTATAGATTTTTTTCTTTAAATTTTGACAATCCTTAAATGCATTTTTGATGAGTGTATTTATATTGTATCAAAATTTTATACAGTATAGAAATACCTCGATTTTCCAGACCGTGAGAGTATTTTGAAAATTTGGAGAGATGAAATCATAGAGAAGAAATTAACGGATATCTATGGAAAACTAATCAGCTCTAAGTTTATAGACTTTACATATATGATATCAATATGAAGTCAATCGGACTTATAGTTTGGGCTCTAGAGAGGACACAAAAAAAACGTAAATGATGAAATCATAGGGAAGAAATTAAAAGTTATGGAAAACTAATCAGCTCTAGGTCTATGCACTTTACACATGCTGTAGAGAGGACACAAAAAGGATAATACCGTACGCCGAACGCCGTACGCCATACATACAAACACATCACGACGAAACTCACAATGTGCACTCTCTACATGATACCCGTTGAGAAATTGAAGTAAAAAAAAATACGCTTAAAAATTGTGAAATCATGACTCTCCACTATTCCATTGTGTGGAGAGTAATAATAGTGATAGCAATCGAGTCGAGTAATTCACCCAGTGAACATATTATGCGTTCTCTAATTGTTTCAATATGATAGTATTTCAAGTGTGATTTTTTATTGTTCAAAACAGTGTGAAATTTTATAATTGGCAGTTACGATCGTTTATGTCCTCCATTCATTTATTAAAGTTTTCTTTTCTTTTTCGATCGACAATACTTGATGGAATTCCATTATAATATATTTAAATAAATCACATTTATAATTTTCTTGCACTTGGTTTAATTTGATTTACTAGTTTCGCTACAGAAGAGCATCTTCCCTACTCTGAAGATGCAGGTCTAGAGCGAAAATAGTAAGTCATATTAAACCAAGTGGAAGAAAATTATAAATGTTTTACCTTTATTAAAGCTTTATTTGATACCAATAATGCTAATGGACACCTTATTTGGTCAGAGAAATTATTTTTACATAGTACCTGCTTTATTTAATGTTCTTTCTATTTCTATCAAGTCTGTAAAGATGATCACAAAAATAAAAAAAAAAACTGGTGCACTTTTATCATCACCAGCCATTATTCGTCCAGTGCTGGACATAGGCCTCCCCTTTCAACCTCCATGCTTCCTTATCCCTCGCCACCCTGTGCCACTGACCTCGATCCTGCCAATAGTTTTATGTCATCAGACCATCTCGTTTGCAGTCTGCCAGGGTTTCTGCGTCCAGTTCTCGGTCGCCACTCCAGGGTGCGTTTGGTCTTACTACATGGCCAGCCCAATTCCATTTTAAGGAAGCTTCTTTGTATGCTCATCGGTTACTTTTGCCCTTTCTCTGATCCATTCGTTGCGTTTTCGATCACGAAGACTAATGTTTAGCTTCCTCCTCTCCATTGCTCGTTGCGTTACTCGGAGTTTCTGTACTGTACGTTTTGTAAAAATAACAGTTTCAAAACCATATGTCGGTACTGGAAGGATGCACATATTAAATATTTTTTTCTTCAAGTGGTTTGCAAATCGTTTGGATCTGAGAATATACGATAGTTTACCGAATGAAGCCCATGCAAGGCCCCGCCTGCGTTCGATCTCTGCTTCCTTATTGTCTTCACCTAGCTTTACCTTATGTCCGAGGTATATGTATGAATCTTCTTCTTTTTCTTCTTCCTCTGGTTTTAGGCCGAGGGCCTGTTTTTTCAGTCGGAGACACTGCCTCTTGTGACCTGGATGTCCAGCTGTCACTCCATCTTTTTGCTGGTCTCCCCCCATGCTCTGCGACCCTCTGGGACCTCCTTGGAGACAATTTTGGGTAGTCGCGTGTCTCCCATTCTCTTGACGTGGTCTCTCCATTGACGCCTTCGCTCTCTACCCCAGCGGATGATGTCATCTACATCACATCTCCTTCTTATATCCTCGTTCCGGACTCTATCCACGAGTGTTACGCCCACTATGGAGCGCAGTGTCCTCATTTCAGTAATCCGGAGGAGATTTTTTTTTTTCTGATTGTATCGGCTCTGGCTTCGATGGCATAGGTCATTATGGGCCTTACGCACGTTTCATAAATTCTGGTTTTACTTTCTGTGAGCATATGTTTGTTATTCCAGATAGTGTCCCTGAGGTTTGTTTTTTAACCTCGTCATATAAATCATTGTCATTTAATATTTTGGCGCCCAAGTATTTGAATGTCGTGACTTGTTCTATTTGCTCATTTTCCACAACCAGTTCGCATCTCAGAGGTGTTTTCGCTATTACTAGGGATTTTGTTTTCCCGGTAGACAGTATCACGTTGTATTTCTTTGCTGCTTGATTGAATATATTCAGCAGTTCTTGCAGGTCATCTTTAGATTCTGCTATTAATGTGGCGTCATCAGCGTAACAAATAATACTTATTATATCTCCGCCCATCTTGTATCCTATGTCCGTGGCTGACACCTCCTCAATAATCCTATCCATAATTAAATTAAACAAGAAAGGGCTTAGACTGTCACCTTGTTTTATTCCTGTAGCAACCGCTATCTCGCTACAAAGTTTTCCATCGACCTTTATTTTTGTTTTACCATTTTGATTGATGTCATGTGCATATAATTTTAATAATGTGAGGTTAGATGTTCTTTTCTGATAGAATGTTGACGACATCTGTAAGTCTCACTCTATCAAATGCTTTAGTCAGATCCACGAAGCATGCATAAGCTGGTTTATTATATTCCAGTGATTTTTCATTAATTTGTCTTAGAATAAATATAGCGTCTGTTGTAGAGCGGTTATTTCGGAATCCTCGTTGTTCTTTTCTGGTTTCAATGTGTCTTTGCAGAATTGTCTTTAAAATACTTGTGAATAACTTTAAAGCAGTGCTAAGAAGAGAAATTCCTCTGTAGTTTTCTGGATTGGTCTTTTCTCCCTTCTTAAATATTGGTACAGTAATGCTAGTTTTCCATCCTATGGGGACCATGTCATTTTGTATTATTTTATTAAACTCAGTTTTAGAAATTCTCTTGTTAGTGCCGCCCCTCCGTATTTTATCATCTCGTTGGCTATACTATCTGTTCCCGGTGATTTTCGGTTTTTCAGTCTCTTAATGGCGTATTCGACCTCTCTTAGAGATAGCTCTTCTGGAGTGTCAATGGTTGTTTAGGCAATACCTTCAGTATAAATCAGTACTACTCTACTCTTTCAACATTCCTTCCCTCTACCATCACTGGTCGACTTTCATGTTGGTTTAAATTTCGTAAATATGCTCGATGTTTTTATATTTTATAATATATGATGTAATAATGCATGGTCACTCTATATTTTTTTGTTTGTACATATAATGGTACCATTCGCTGATCTGTATATAGTGAGCTTACAGTTGCGATTGTAGGATTATTCTTGCAGTTATCACCACAGGTACCCAACTGTGGGTATTGTGGGTAACTATTTTATGTTAAATTGCCGACCTCAATACAGTCCAGCCCTAGTGAGGTCGACAGTTATATATTATTTTGTTTTATGTAACCTGTAAAGACAAATAAATAAATGCAGTTTTATTTGCGTGTCTTTTTGTGAAATTGATCACGACCGACATAAGGACCGCGGCCGTGCCGCCAATGTGCAACGCCATTGCGGAACTTTTGAGACTACGTCACCGCTTTTGGAATTGTTCTTCGGCGCTCATATCTAATACAAAGTATAAAAAAATCTAGCGATTTTTTTACTGAAGCTATGTATACAAAAAATGTATGTTGTTTGAATACATTTGCATCCTCTTACATTCGATTTAGGTATTAGGCAAATGCTTCTATACTTGCCAATCTACCATCAACCCATCTGAAATATTAAAAATATTGAAATTTATAAAAGCTTTTTCTGGGTGCTGTAAAAGATTTAGGATTTGTATGGTGCAGTCATTAAATATATATATATTTTTTATTTATTTTTGTAAAAGGTACTACATAGTATAAAAAAATAATAATATATTTAATGATGAAATATCCAAAACGAGTAGGTACTTATCTCGACTTACCTTTGAGTGTCATATTGTGAAAATAATTATTGTCACATTATCTTATTGCAACAATGATTTGTAAATGAACGTACGATTCAAAAAATGACAACTGGAACTTTATTTGAAAAATTTTGAATTTTATTGCGCAGTTATATTTTATTTATTAATATATAAAAATATTGAAATTTATAAAAGCTTTTTCTGGGTGCTGTAAAAGATTTAGGATTTGTATGGTGCAGTCATTAAATATATATATATTTTTTATTTATTTTTGTAAAAGGTACTACATAGTATAAAAAAATAATAATATATTTAATGATGAAATATCCAAAACGAGTAGGTACTTATCTCGACTTACCTTTGAGTGTCATATTGTGAAAATAATTATTGTCACATTATCTTATTGCAACAATGATTTGTAAATGAACGTACGATTCAAAAAATGACAACTGGAACTTTATTTGAAAAATTTTGAATTTTATTGCGCAGTTATATTTTATTTATTAATATTGACGAGAAAACAAAACAGGTACCCAAAAAAAGTATGTAAATATTAAATGAAGCGATAATATTGTTTATATTAAATAGTCAAAAAGTCGTCAAAGGTAAAATCCGCATCTGCTTTCTAAAGCCACGTGCATCAAACTCCGTATGTGATTTATGTTCAAGAAAGACACTCCGTTTTCACCGTTAGCTTTCTATACAATGATAAATTACACAATCAACAGCATATGTTATGGATTACAGAAAAGAATTGTAAGAAATAAAGTTTTATTTTCCATGTTAAAGTAAATGAAAATTTAACCGTATTCTCCACCTGTTTAAGTTCCCAAAACATAAAAAAACTTTTCTATAAAACCTAATTTTATTTACCAGTAAAAATATATATTATTAAGTAACTACTAATAAAATCATTAGAAAAGAGATGTAAAGGCCCTCATTCACGATCGTGCCATCCTTCCAAACGGCTTGCTATCACTCCAAAATGCGCTCGTTAATGTCAAAACCCGCGCATCCCCATTGGACTGACACACCAAAATGGAATTCCAAACGATCGAAACTCTATAGTACCGCGAAACGGCGCGGCGCATCCTGCCGGTACGTCATGCTCGTGAGTGTGAAAACCAGCGGTACATTGCGCCATCTTATTGCGCCGAGCTGTTTGACACTCTCGTGAATGCGAAAATACAACATTTTCTCTTTGTTTTTTTTTTCTTTTTATACATAAACAGACCGCTATAGCAGTTCTATAAAACTCATCATCAGAATTTTAACTCATTTTTACTTGAAAATTTCAAAAAATAGAAAATATTAATGCGAAAGCGCCTACCGCTTGTGTATACTAATTTTGATGGCACGATAGCGCGCCCGTGAGTGTGATGAAAATTTTACAATGCTCCAAATGAAGCCGGTCCATATGGAACGACGCCGAATGACACGATGGTGAATGGGCTGCTTTATGGTACATCTTGTTTAACAATAAATTCCTTGTAATACTAATTTTATTAAATCCGTGTACTTAATTTGATACCAGATATCCAACATGATACGACAAATAAAGCAAAATGGCTGAAAATGTACACACAAGACGAAATTGACAAGGGTTAATTCAGTACAACATTAAACTATAATAATTGATTTCAAAGGCTTCCTTTTATTCCAAAGTTCGTACATAGTTTCAGCTTCTAGGTACAATTTATTATCATTTGTGTGAATTCACTCAAAGTAGAAATCTAAACCTTCCCACGTGGCAATACGTAATATGATGTACTGTAGTATTAGTTGACTAACCGGTGATTAGTCATATACCAAGAAACAAGGCAAGTGAAAACTAAATTAATGAATGAAGGATTGAACCAACCAATATTGAATTGAGCTAATCACTCGGTTCGTGGTGATTGTAATATATTGAATTTACATAACTACCTATGGAGTTCACCGACCAATTAAATTTATGAGATCAAAAGGTGAAATGAAAGCCACTAACTTTGATTCATATAACATATAATAGGTATTGAGTTACATTTTATACTCATTCGTGTATAGAAACGTTATAAGCGTTCGATTCGAATCCTCCGAATATTGGTGAGAGCAGTATTTGTATTAGCAAACACCAGAAGCGGAATTGCTTACAGAAGTCGAAAATCTTGGCTTACCTATGAACACATGTTAAATTCAAGAACGTATATTTTTTTATTTGTTTTATTGCAACCATACTACAAGATTAAAAAATGAACCGTATGTCGATACGATGCTTTACTGGGCCACAAAAGTAAATATTATTTTGACATGACATGTGAATTAAAAATATTTTTCATGGCCACTGGAATGAACAATGATGCTTAAAAAAAAACATTTAATTTTCGACATTTATTAATTTTCTTTCAGGGTTTGCCTAGTCTGAAGGTTCTAGGTACGCCCCTGGCAAACACTACTAATATTTTTACTCCTCACTTACCCAAGATGATATATTGGGGAGTGCAAATTATCAACTAGTAAAAAAAAAGTATTGTATTATATTCTGAAAGTTACATCACAATGTATATGTATGCGTGAGTGCTGTGGAATAAGTGCTATGTACTATGCACGGCGTGTATATTCTAGTTTACCAATTGACTAATGTACTTGTAGCGGCGCGTTCCACGGCGTCGCTAGCAGTATAACGTCAGGCGATTTTGGCAGCTCAGCCGACTATTTAAAGCCACTGATCATCATTTCTCCATTCAGTCTGCCCAGCACCACGAAAGGCGTAAGGCGTTTAAAATTATGCAAATTTGTATATCAGTGGTTCTCAATTTTAATTGTTTAATATTTCAAAGTGCTCCCAAGCTAAGGAAACTTAAAACTTGATATTTTTAAATTCAAATTGCTTTCACAATAAAATATTTAAATCTAAAATAATTTTACAAACTTGTTTAATGAAAATGCAGAAAATTTTCAATACAAAATTTGAATACTTTGTGAGTGACATGGTAATGTAGAGTACATCGTTGGTCACAACCCACTCGTTTTCTTTATTTTGGTTCACATCGCGTACTCGATAGATGTCTGAATATATTGTATCTTTGTCCTTTAGATACTCAATATTATTACGTCAGTAGAGAGTTATAATGATCTGTTTACTCCTATATCGTAAACAAATCACCAGCAACAGATTGTTCTGTTCTTCCGATAGAAAAAGTAATATTTATTCATACACCCACATAAGTTTGACATATTCGCATTCAATGTGATCCATCCACTTCACATTCAATTACGCATATCGCATTAGAAGCTAGAGTTAGAAATTCATTCGATGTCGCGCACTTAGTATTTGCAATGGGTTGACTATAAATATTCCTATGCTAGTTGATCAAAAGTCGAGATGTACAATGTACAACCTTCATTTGAATCAATGAATAAAACACTACGTAGGTACGTCTTCTCACGACATCGACGTGTCTTATTAGTGTAATGGATAAACATTAAGCTGATTGAGAAGTAATGAAAATTAAGTTAACATGACAGGAATCTATTCACAAGGTTTCAACGAACTGTATGGTAATATTTGAAACTACGCAACACATTAAATTTATAAACCGCAAGAACCGTATTATTCGGGAAATATGACAAATTTGTCATAAAATATCATTGACACCCTACATGGATTTTTATTTTGCGAATACATGTAACTTTAAAAATATTCGATTTACATATAGGTACATTATGAATGACCGCAACATATCAAAAGATGCTAAAGTTGCCATTTATAACGCAATCGTAGTGCCAACCCTGACGTATGCAAGTGAGACCTGGACATGTAAGAAGTCGCACGAAAGCAGAATACACAAATGCAGTTGAAATGAGATCGCTTAGAAGAATTTGTAACAGAACGATGTATGACAGAGTTCGAAATGAAGAAACAAGGAAAGAATGTAAGATGAAGAAAGATGTAATTAACAGAATGAAAGTTAACACATTGAGATGGTTTGAACACTTGGGGAGAATGAATGAAGAACGCCTGACGAAGAAAATATACAAAGCTGACAGAAATGGAATAAGAGGTCAGGGGCGCCCAAGAAAAGGATGGCACGACCATGTGAACGATATTCTGAGAGATAGGAATATAAGAAGCGTGAACAACAGACGAACATGTATAAGACGATGTATGAATGTTGATGAGGCGATGAATGTGTGTCAATATAACTAAGTTTAGTTTGTCGATCGACAATTCTTGATAGAACTCCATTGTACGTTGATATGTTATAAAAATATAAAAATACTTGGTTAATGTTCTATTATATTTATTGGATTATTGACGCGTTTCGTGCAAAGCCTTATTCTGACGATGTGCTTTGCACGAAACGCGTCAATAATCCAATAAATATAATAGAACATTAACCAAGTATTTTTATATTTTTATAACATATCAATGTGTCAATAAAGAAAAATGTGGCGTTCGGTTCTCTCTGCCAACCCCGTGAGTAGAGGTGGGAAAAACAGCTTATTTTTTTAAACGTTATAGACGTTTCGTTAATTTTAAATAACGTTATTTTTAAAGGCTTAAAAAGCTTAAAGGCTTATTTATATTTGTACTGTATATATATACAAGTACAATATACCTAAATCTAAAAAAAAATTAACACATTAACATGCAATGAAAAAAAAGGTATGTTTTTTAAATAAATATAATGTACTTTTAATTTTTTTGCTACCTCTAGAAAGTATTTAAAATGTAGTCTAAAATCTTTGACGAAAATACAGTAGAAATGTTATACAATACATACATAAGTTTAAAAATTATGTTGATAATAATTTTGTACGCTCGAATCATCTAACAAAGCCGAGAACACACAATAAACCAACCCGATAGGCGTTTTAAACGATACTAAAGAAACCAAAAATAAACGTTTACAAAAATCAGTAATAATAATAACTTATAACGTTGAACGAAACAAGACGATTTGAAGCTGATCATTCGTCACGATGATGTCAACAGATGTCTAGCGACCGTCAACGCTCGCCGCCGGTCAGCTAATCATAAATCACAATCATCTCGCAACGTTGTCGTTAAAAATAATAAATCTTTGTTATGATTATAAAATAAGCTTTTAACAAAAAAACAGCTTTTAACGAAAAACATATTTTAACGAAATCATCATCGGAACGTTATGATTCATGATGGAAATCGTTGTAACACTCGCAACGTTCAACGAATATGGTTTAAAATTTATAACGTTTGATTGATTATTTTTTTTAAACGATTATTTTAATCAGCTTTCGTTTAAACGATCATCTCTACCCGTGAGGGACATGGCGTGATGGTATGTATGTATTGGTACACCAGCCAAAAAATGAACTTATAATTCTGGCTCGGTTCAGTGGTAACTAACATCTGTGCGAGAGCATTGTCATTACATATATAAGGAATACAAAAATAATTTTCTCGATAAATGGCGGTACAAAAAAGTATCTTCATTACTTCATAGATGGCGATGGTATTTTGAGCTTATTCTCAAACAATCAGTTTCTCATTATTAAAATATACAGAACTTTCAAGGGATAAGGGAACTCAATAAGTAGGCATAATTGGTGAACGTTGCGCAAGCGCATACAGTGATCACGTAAACCAGCCGTCGACAGATCGTAAGCCCTCTAGGTGCCTTGAGTTCCTGTATTTCGTCTCTATTGAGATATTAAAAATTTGTCATAAAATATTAGGAAACTAAATGCTCATTGATATATATCAATGAATGTATAGGATACATTATGTATTATTATATTAAACCTATTGAGTAGTTAAAAATTTGTCATAAAATATTAGGGAACTAAATGCTCATTGATATATATCAATGAATGTATAGGATACATTATGTATTATTATATTAAACCTATTGAGTAGTTAAAAATTTGTCATAAAATATTAGGGAACTAAATGCTCATTGATATATATCAATGAATGTATAGGATACATTATGTATTATTATATTAAACCTATTGAGTAGTTAAAAATTTGTCATAAAATATTAGGGAACTAAATGCTCATTGATATATATCAATGAATGTATAGGATACATTATGTATTATTATATTAAACCTATTGAGTAGTTAAAAATTTGTCATAAAATATTAGGGAACTAAATGCTCATTGATATATATCAATGAATGTATAGGATACATTATGTATTATTATATTAAACCTATTGAGTAGTTAAAAATTTGTCATAAAATATTAGGGAACTAAATGCTCATTGATATATATCAATGAATGTATAGGATACATTATGTATTATTATATTAAACCTATTGAGTAGTTAAAAATTTGTCATAAAATATTAGGGAACTAAATGCTCATTGATATATATCAATGAATGTATAGGATACATTATATATTATTATATTAAACCTATTGAGTAGTTAAAAATTTGTCATAAAATATTAGGGAACTAAATGCTCATTGATATATATCAATGAATGTATAGGATACATTATGTATTATTATATTAAACCTATTGAGTAGTTAAAAATTTGTCATAAAATATTAGGGAACTAAATGCTCATTGATATATATCAATGAATGTATAGGATACATTATGTATTATTATATTAAACATATTGAGTAGTTAAAAATTTGTCATAAAATATTAGGGAACTAAATGCTCATTGATATATATCAATGAATGTATAGGATACATTATGTATTATTATATTAAACCTATTGAGTAGTTAAAAATTTGTCATAAAATATTAGGGAACTAAATGCTCATTGATATATATCAATGAATGTATAGGATACATTATATATTATTATATTAAACCTATTGAGTAGTTAAAAATTTGTCATAAAATATTAGGGAACTAAATGCTCATTGATATATATCAATGAATGTATAGGATACATTATGTATTACTATATTAAACCTATTGAGTAGTTAAAAATTTGTCATAAAATATTAGGGAACTAAATGCTCATTGATATATATCAATGAATGTATAGGATACATTATGTATTATTATATTAAACCTATTGAGTAGTTAAAAATTTGTCATAAAATATTAGGGAACTAAATGCTCATTGATATATATCAATGAATGTATAGGATACATTATGTATTATTATATTAAACCTATTGAGTAGTTAAAAATTTGTCATAAAATATTAGGGAACTAAATGATCATTGATATATATCAATGAATGTATAGGATACATTATGTATTATTATATTAAACCTATTGAGTAGTTAAAAATTTGTCATAAAATATTAGGGAACTAAATGCTCATTGATATATATCAATGAATGTATAGGATACATTATATATTATTATATTAAACCTATTGAGTAGTTAAAAATTTGTCATAAAATATTAGGGAACTAAATGCTCATTGATATATATCAATGAATGTATAGGATACATTATGTATTATTATATTAAACCTATTGCGTAGTTAAAAATTTGTCATAAAATATTAGGGAACTAAATGCTCATTGATATATATCAATGAATGTATAGGATACATTATGTATTATTATATTAAACCTATTGAGTAGTTAAAAATTTGTCATAAAATATTAGGGAACTAAATGCTCATGGATATATCAATGAATGTATAGGATACATAATATTATTATATTAAACCTATTGGAATGAATAATACGAGCGAAATAAATAACATCTTATCGTTGACAGCTCTCTAGCGCCGAGACAGAATTAAATAAAGTATTTTTTTTATAAACTACACGTTTACCATTTTATTTACTGATATATTTGGAAGAATCAAACGAAACTACGAAAATGGGTTTAAGCGTAGGTGAAAATTGAAAATACAAAATTCTTGTTACTGCGTTTAAAAAAATCTAAAAACAATTGCCTTTGAAAAATGTTTTTTTGTCGTTTCGTTTTTTTATAGGAATTCTTTTTTATAATCATATTCTATTTTCACAGTGTTGCCTTCAAAATTTTAATACTTTTATTGGTTGGTTGAAATTCGTATATTGGATTTTACCCTTAGATTATATATGATACACATACCTAGTCAGCGCAATGAAAGTATGGCAACTAAAACTAAGAACAATGTTCTGGGTTTCACTCGCCCGGCCGTCAATACAGTCATAGAACACATAGTAGTACACGTAAAATCTCTTTTCTATGTAATATACGTACACCTACCGATTCGATAACCGATCTACCGCCTCACACACACACGTAAATAAAACTTGTCATACATTTGAATTCGAAATTAATATTGCACGCGGCTTCTGTACCTTATAATTGTATGTTTTTCCCCTTATTCTGATTTAATTCATAGTTATTTCTTATATATGCACATTTCTTGTTGTATCTTTTATATAAAATAATTTTCTTTTATGACAGATACGTATTTGGTACAGTCGACATTTGTTTACTTTATTTTGAGTGATGGTCATTAAAAGCAATATGCTCAATGAAGCCTAAGGGCTCTCATATACCAGATGTCACATTATAGATATTAGAAAGGTCTGTTCTAATAATCTTACTTTTAGTTTAGTTTCAAATCTACTAAAAATGCTAGACAAACGTTATCATATGATATACCAACTGTTACGAAAAAAATCGGATATCTTTTTATAATTTTTATATCTCAAACAAACCGTATTATTGCTAATAATCTATTTTTGGCCAATGTTTCAAAAAGGAATAAAAGTCAAACTCACGTACAGCCATCATACACAAACCATTAGTTCTGAGAAAAAAAATCGACATTCTTAAATGTGAAAAAAATACCTATATAAAATGGAGTACGAAGCAGGGACCGCCCATGTCATTATGTATAGTATAAAAATTATGTATAAAAATAATGAAATGAATGAATCCTGAAAACTGTAGGAGAAAATTCATGAATGTGATTGAGGCGTAAAAAAGTCGAATATTAATTTCAAACTCTTATTTCTTCTATGATTTTAATCTGTATGTATAAGAAGATTAACAAATAATCGAATCTCCAAATCTGCGTCAACATATGATTGAGTGTATGTGAAATTGATATTCAACCTCTGCGTTCTCAAAAAGCAATTTCAATTGTGCAGTTCAAGGGAGATAATGGTTTTATGTAAAATAATCTTATAGTCAATTCAAAAATCTTTACTATTATGATATTTATTTATAAACATATAATGGTGAGTATAATACTTTTTGAAACGTGTAAAAAAGAATTGGTAATAAATGTCACTGCAACCTTTTAGTTTACATCAATTAAAATAATGTGTTATTGAAGTTATACGATTTCTACGATTTGTAAAAAAAAACTATTTTGTATGGCGTGTAACTGAAACATCTAATATAACAAACAAGTGGGTTGTAGCCAACACTTAACTCTCCACACCATAGTAAGTGTTCATTTTTTTCTTCTTGAAAGGTTGACAATCTCTAAATGCATTTTTATGAAGTACCTACATTTTTATTTTAATTCTTAAACCCATAGGACAAAACATTTCACAATACACCATACACACAAAAACATTTTCACGGAAATCATTGTATGCATTGTATGCATATGTAGAATACCTGTTGAGAATTTTTTAGTAAAATTGCATTACAAGCAAGATGAGCATGTATGCGACAGTGTATCAATGTTGATGAGGCGATGTATGTGTCAAGATAGAAGAATACGGTGTTCGGTTCCACTGCCTACCCCTTGAGGAAGATAGAAGTGGAGAGTAAAAAAATATACTTGTCTATAGAGACACATACAATATCAATATGAAGTTGATCACTCATTTTTCCCATACAAAAGCTATTTTACTTCTTTTATATACATTTTTCATACAAATATGGAATATATTTCACATTGATATGGCAGAAAATAGATTTTTTCTTTAAATTTTGACAATCCTTGAATGCATTTTTGATGAGTGTATTATTGATGTGTCAAAATTACAAACAGTATAAAAATAACTCGATTTTCCAGATTGTTAGAGCATTTTTAAAATTTAAACAGATGAAATTATAGAGAATAAATCAACTGATATCTATGGAAACCGAATCAGCTCTAAGTTTATGGACTTTACATTTTTTTAACATAAAAATGAATATTTTCTTGTTAAACAAGTACATATATATCTTCCTACGTTCCCTAAAATAAGCATAAATACTGGTGAACGAAATAGGTCGAGGCAGGCTTACAGCCCAGCGCGATTACCGCTCTGCCATCGACCCATATATGATATCAATATGAAGTCAATCGGATTTATAGTTTTGGCTGCAGAGAGGACACAAAAACAACATCTTAAATGATGAATTCATATTGAAGAAATAAAAAGTTGCCTATGGAAAACTAATTAGCTCTAGGTCCATGCACTTTACAGATATGATGTTAATATGAAGTCGATCGGACTTATAGTTTGGGTTATAGAGAGGACACAAAAAGGATAATCCGCACGGCGTATGCGCCGTACATACAAACACATCACAACGAAACTCAGAGTGTGCATTATCTACATGATACCCGTTGAGAAATTGATGTAAAAAAATACGCTTAAAAATTGTGAAATCATGACTCTACTATTCCATAGTGTGGAGAGTAGAAAGTATTGCAGATGGCTTGGCATGTGGCCAATTTTGTCAGTTTCTAAGTTGTTCAACTTGTATTATTGAAGGTCTGTAATTCCACCTGACCTTCATTAGCAAGGGGCAATATATCACAATATTAGTCTTATTGTGGAAGGATATCATCCATTAAGGTTTTACTTGATTGATTATCTAATCGTATAAACTAAGGTACATAAAGTACAATAACAAAATATTGTGATAATGGTATCTTCATGTTGTGTATTAATTATCGAAATATCGTCTTTGTGAAAGTATGTAAACCAATTTATAAATAGTTTCATTTTGATAAGGATATTTTCTATGAAACGATGTTTATTTTTTTGAGTTGTATCGTTTACTTGAAATCCTATGCATGTGGCTTCAAATCAAGTTAAGCTCACAGGACATTAAATTTTCGATAAATTAGACTTTTAAGTCATCGCTACACTATTGTCTATTAAAATACGATTGTTGTAAGTTCATTCATCCATTCATACGGCATATCCCACAACGTGGGATAACCAGCGAAAAGTGTACGGATATACATCACCCTATGAAAGGAAGCACAACACATGCGTGTTTCCCCACACACCAATCGTCTCACCTAAAAAAACCTAAATTCAGAGTTTGTAGTGATCATTAATGTTGAACTATATGGGCAGTATTGCCCATGCCAAATTTCCAAAATCCCCAAAATTTTTGATCAAATATCCCAAATTGGGGAAGTGCAAAGTCCCTTTTCCCCACATAATAAGGTTTTATAAAAAAACTAATATTTACACATTAAACACTTGACATTTCGACCTAGTAACTCTCCGCATTATCAAGGTCATGTAGAATAAAATCCAGCATAGCGCGAACTCGCCATTTGTCATTAATTTTTTTAATGGGCACAAAGTTTTCAAAAACTGATAATCCTTTCAGCACTTTCACAATAGAATTAATAGAAATAAAAATGATCTCTAAAACAAAATCTCTTAACACTAGGTATCCGACGTTAATTCTTTATAAAAATCTTGGCACAATTTAATAAATCTGTTATATATGAACAGTATACATTTTCATACATTTTCAAATTAATAGACGTTTTAAAAACTAAATATCAAAGTATCGATGCATCAGCTATCGATGAATGGTAAAATGCTAGAATCCCCACATTTTCCCTATAAAAAGCTAATCCCCAAAAAATCCCCAATCGAGTTGAGATTCCAGCAATTTGGAGAATTCCCCACAAATTGGCAACGCTGTAAATGAGATAAAATGAGGTAGATACGTAGCTCAATAATATGAATCCATATGGAAGAAAAATGATAGTTTACAAATACATTTATTTTACCTACATAAATAAATATATTTGTAATCTACCATAAACCTAAATAAATAAATAAGAAATAACAATAATTACATATAATATCGGGCTGCTCATCACTAGCGTAATCAGAATCTACGTTTAGACAACCAATTAGCAAAAACAATACATCAAAAATTAACTATTGAATATGAATTAATTGACGCGATAATTATAAAATCGTATTATGATCATGAACCGGTTTCTTTTTAAGAAAATAATTGTATATAAGTTGGTTTCTATAAAACAATATTAACTGACCGACCAATTTAACACAACAGACCCGATATAATGATAGGTACATGATACAATTAAAAAATAACATACTTACATCTGTACATTTGCGACGTGGCTATTCTAAATTTTAGTAATATTATAAATTCATTTGAGGTTAAAATCATATAATCATATTACCATTCAGCCACTAGCTTACCTATTCCAAAATTTTTAATTTATCAAAAAAAATTAACAATAAAAATGCAAAGATTGGTAACTATGACCTATACACCTAGAATAGTTAAAGATTTTTTGAACATTAACAAGCAGGAATAATTAGGATTGATAGGTAGTATAACGACATCCTCTGAGCCTAATCCTTTGATGTAAGGTATGGGTGAATTATTCCTAACTAAAAGCTTGATCGGTGCGTTTGTTGCTCTTTATTTTGATCTATTATATAATTTACAATTTACACATAGATCTGCAAATTCTTTTGAGGAAGTGCATAATGATAATGAATTTGAGTAAATTATTATTTTAGTACTAAATTATTATTAATATCATTAATAAATCGAACAGCGCCTAACGGCGCGGCGGGGTATTTGAGCGTGTGACCGATAAATGAAAAAACTTATTAATACAATCGTATTACAGTTTATTTCAAAACATCCCTTACTAAAATACTGTAGCTGCGCTCCTCAATAACTGCAATGTGCATATCCTCTAAGTTCTCGAAGATTTGCGAAGATTAACGAATACAGTTCATCGCCGTTCGGACAAACCTACAGAAAAGACATTCATGCGTCAGCCATCTAACTGAATACATTGTCGCGTTTATCGAAGTTTTATTTATTCCGACCCTTATCATCACGAACAGCTGAATTAGTTTTATTATTTAAAACACTCCATCATTATAAATAGATAACATTATTTTGAACAGACTGACTTTTGTAATATCACATTTGGAGGTAAATGTAAATTTTTTGAACACGCACATATAATTTTATCCTTTCGATAAATAATCCTTTTAAATAATCAATAAGTATCATACCTCCGAAATTCCAAACTTCTATGGTATAATATTATATATGTTCTAATTGGTTTTCACGTGGCTTGATATAAAATAACTCCGCCTACCTTCAAATGAAGATGTTGAAGAGTTGGCACGTCCAAATTAATATCCGTTGCAGCAAACACTTATCTAATTTGTTTCCACTCCGGATCTGCGGATATATTCCGCAAATACATTTTCCAATAGAAACCATAATTAGTACTTACAATTACTGCAATGGTCTGAAAAATACTTTATTCAATATGTACACTCATTGGTAAGTTATCAATAAGATAAGTACTTAACTATTCAATGCTTTTCTTAAGAAATTCTAAAAATAAAGCAATTCATGAAGCAGTTATTATGTACCTATAAGGTATTATTTATTATCTTCATATAAGAATTTATACGGAATTAATTATAAAAACAACATCGAAAATGATCTTAATGGGTAACTTCTTTTTCAATAATTACATACTACGGTGATTTGAGAAGGTAATAATTATTAAGTTACTATTAAATATAATGTCAAGATAGAAATATGTGGCGAAAATATGTAGATAGAAATATTTTTACATATGCTAAAAATAAGAAATATCAATTATATTAAAAAATAAAGTAGTTTAAATGTATTTCTAATTTGTATTTCTAACCTGATTTCTAAACAGAGGCATCTTTTGAACTGTACAAAAGCTTTCTGATATTATAATACACACATACATACACACACACATACCATCACCACAGAATAGAAGGATTGTTGACAGATTGGCTATTAACTAGTTGCATGTAACACATGAGATCCAACTGTCGATAGCGATAGTATGTATAGTTGAAGAATATGTACCAAACTATAAACCCATAGATACAAATTATTGAATATTTTCAGATATTTTGTTTTCTATACAACATATGTAGGTATGTATGTCAAGATAGGATAGTATGGAGGAAGATCCTTTTTCCTACCCAGAATATGCAAATTGCATGATGGTATGTATGTATGTTTGGAGATGAAGTATCAAACTATTAAGTCTTCTTACATATTGTGTATAGGCGACTGCCATACAAAATAATGAAGCGATGTCGTCACTAAAATCAATTTTTAAAAAAATTGTTAAAAAAAAATTGAGATCTTCTACTACAATGTTAATATTTTTTATAGGAAATTAAATTATCTAGTTGGGGTGTTTCGGCTTTTTTCGATAATTGTAAAAGTTTTGGAAATATAGGCAGTCAAACTCATAAATTTATCATAAAAAAAATATTTTTCTTAATAAAAAATGTTTGAGAAACCCTGGAATTTTTTTGAAAAAACTAATTTGAGATTTTGTATTTGTCTATGTTTGTACCAATTTTTAGCGTTCTAGCGTTTATGGTTTCTGAGATATATGGAAAAATAAAATAAAAATTCAAAAGTTGATAACCCCTGACTGAAACAAAAATTCAAAATTCCGAGTATAAAAGTTTTGTAGGCCTGTAACTGTTTATATATTCTGAAATTTTAGGCTCTGTAAATTGAGCGGATCAAAAGTTATAAGGGGGGGACGGACACACACACACACAGACACACAGACACACAGACACACACACACACACAGACACACGAAATGTTCTACTCCGAATTCTGAGTAAATCCGTGTATGGAACATATATGCTGCGAAGCCTCTAAGTTGGTGTTTTTTGACTTCAAAGTTGGAAAAGCCGTGAAAAAAGTAGACTTCTCCATACAATTCTCGCGTATTCTGGCTTGATACATTGTCGATATGTTAAGAGAACAAAGTTCTCCTGAACAAATCGACAGTTGGATACTATTTGCATGTAACACATGAGATCCAACTGTCGATAGCGATAGTATGTATAGTTGAAGAATATGTACCAAACTATAAACCCATAGATACAAATTATTGAATATTTTCAGATATTTTGTTTTCTATACAACATATGTAGGTATGTATGTCAAGATAGGATAGTATGGAAGAAGATCCTTTTTCCTACCCAGAATATGCAAATTGCATGATGGTATGTATGTATGTTTGGAGATGAAGTAACAAACTATTAAGTCTTCTTACATATTGTGTATAGGCGACTGCCATACAAAATGTATGAAGCGATGTCGTCACTAAATTCAATTTTTAAAAAAATTGTTAAAAAAAAATTGAGATCTTCTACTACAATGTTAATATTTTTTATAGAAAATTAAATTATCTAGTTGGGGTGTTTCGGCTTTTTTCGATAATTGTAAAAGTTTTGGAAATATAGGCAGTTAAACTCATAAATTTATCATAAAAAAAATATTTTTCTTAATAAAAAATGTTTGAGAAACCCTGGAATTTTTTTGAAAAAACTAATTTGAGATTTTGTATTTGTCTATGTTTGTACCAATTTTCAGCGTTCTACCGTTTATGGTTTCTGAGATATATGGAAAAATAAAATAAAAATTCAAAAGTTGATAACCCCTGACTGAAACAAAAATTCAAAATTCCGAGTATAAAAGTTTTGTAGGCCTGTAACTGTTTATATATTCTGAAATTTTAGGCTCTGTAAATTGAGCGGATCAAAAGTTATAAGGGGGGGACGGACACACAGACACACACACACACAGACACACAGACACACACACAGACACACAGACACACGAAATGTTCTACTCCGAATTCTGAGTAAATCCGTGTATGGAACATATATGCTGCGAAGCCTCTAAGTTGGTGTTTTTTGACTTCAAAGTTGGAAAATCCATGAAAAAAGTAGACCTCTCCATACAATTCTCGCGTATTCTGGCTTGATACATTGTCGATATGTTAAGAGAACAAAGTTCTCCTGAACAAATCGACAGTTGGAAAATGGGAAGAAAAGATACTGAAAAGGTACTTACCTATGTCCCTGCCTAGTGCACAGATGTGTGTGTGTGTGTGCGTGCGTGCGTGTGTGTGTAGGTATTTGGGTGTTGGTGTGTGGGTGCAAAACAGGCCACACAATATCTGATATTGTTTTATTTTATTTTAGCTATATATATATATATATATATATATATATATATATATATATATATATATATATATATATATATATATATATATATATATATATATATATATATATATATATATATATATATATATATATATATATATATATATATATATATATATATATATATATATATATATATATATATATATATATATATATATATATATATATATATATATATATATATATATATATATATATATATATATATATATATATATATATATATATATATATATATATATATATATATTATATTTTTTTTTCTTGCTTTATTAATTGATATATTCTTGTTTACTTATATATAAATCATTGTTTTGTTTTATTTTCTGCTTTATTGTTTGTTGTACTATTCTTGATTACCTATAGTTATATAAATCATGTTATATAGAATGTATACTGTCACGAAAACTGAATGAAATACGAAAATATTGTATAAATATGTATTAATGTGATTGTGAAATATTCCACCTCGGTCCTAGTGAGGTGGATATACATATATAATATGTAAAAAAATGATTTTGTTAATTATAATAAATAAAGAAATAAATTGGACCGATTTTAATATATGGAGGCTGGTAGGCCCTGCGGTGAGCTCTCAGTGTGAACGGACGTATATCGTGCGCGTGCTTTCCGTTAAGCCCTTGAAAATGCCTAGTGATATTCAGGCGAAACGTCAGGAGATAAAAGGTCAAAACCTACTGACGCGGTAAAACCGAGATAAAATATTATAACATATATGTATATTTCTATATACATATTGTACTCATAGGTATTTTTTGAAGAAATCTCAAGCAAAGATAGGGATGGAGAGAGATTTGTATATGAAGACAAGGAAGACCACAATACATTCCTACAGGGCTTACGACCTGTCATCGGCTGGCTTAAGTGATCACTTTACGCCATAGCAACATTCACCATTTAAATGTCTTATAGTGGATGCATACAAGGAAAAATATGTATTATATTATATATGCTACTGACTTTTTCAGACGAAGACGAAAAGATATGTACATATATACATAAATAAGTAAGTTTCATCTTCGCCATGGTTATTCCTCGAATTTATTATAAAAGTGTTTTAGAGAAATAACATCAAATTTCACATTTGAGATTAAAAATACTCGATGGTTGGTGCGATATTCTTATTTTGGGAAACATTTTATGCATTTAAAGCGATCTGCTTATCTTTTATTTCTGCTCATCAATCATTTGGAATTATTCAAAGGCCGCTGACAACATACTTACCTTTTGAAAAAGGTAGAGGATATCAAAATATCCTAAGTCCTAAAAAATTAGATTACCTACCTTAAACATTTTCTACATAACGGAGGTAAAATGTTAAAATGAAATCTATGTAAGTGCGTTATGCAAAAATTACGTTTGAAATGTACTCAAACGATATGTTATATTTTTTAGTGAGTAGGATAGGTACATTCATGCAGATAATAAGTTGCATGTAATACATGAGATCGAACTGTTGATGGCTATAGTATGTGCAATTGAAGAGTGCGTTCCAAATTATAAACACAAACTCAAATCAATAAATATTTTAAGATATTTTGTTTTCTATACAAAATATTTAGGTATAAAATAATAATAATAATAAAAAACACTTCCTTGCACCCATGTATGTCAGGATTGGATAGTATGAAGCTCAGTCTATTTTTCCTACCCAGAATATGAAAACAGCGTGATGGTATGTATGTAATTATTATTAAACAAAATTTGCAATTGTGCAATTATTATATAACAAAATTGTTCAATTATTATTACAGAATTAAATAATTTAATTTCAAATAATAAATGTACAACTAATATTGTTATCTGTGATATTAATATAAATATTGCTGAAAATAATGACAACATAGTAAAAAATAATTATATGAACATAATGACCGCTCTTAACTTCCAAAATTGTCTTCCAAAACCTTGTCTTCCAAAATATACGAGAGAATTTAAAAATCAAAAACCATCATGTATTGACCATATATGGTGTAATTCTAACAACACTGATAATCTTCTTGCTAGGTATTATACGGAGAAACAACATAACAGATCAAAATACATGTATATTTAACTACAATTTAGCTAATCAAAATAAAAAAAATCATAATAATGACTCTACTTTGCCTAAAATAATAAGAAATAAACAAGTACTGTATAAAAAATTATGCCATGAAACCTGTGAATCCACACTATCCACGGAAGATGTGAATATATGTAACTGCTTTTAAATTCCACGACACTTTACAGAAGCACATAAACGACTCTAGTCATGAAATACCAAATAAAACATATAAAAGTGATTTTCGTAAAATTAAACTTTGGATCACGCATGGACTAACCACTAGGTTTTTTTTTTTTTTATAAGGCAACCCACCCTATAAGGAGGGTGATTTGTGCCATGACGAAACGAATATGTGTATATTTAAAAGGAAATCAATTTGTTATATGAGAATATCTCTTAAAGATTTATTGCATTTAAATTAAGAAATTTTGATATAATTGAGTGAACTTTAGTCGAATTTAGGGAGAGAAGATGCGACATATTTACAGGCAGAGGGACACGCAGCTTGGCATAAAAGTCGAATTTATCGTGTATTGGACACTCCATGAAAACGTGATCCAACGTTTCCACCTCTCCACAATCACACAAAGGACTGTCCCTTATGTGTATTTTGTAAAGGTGGTTTGCGATCATGCAGTGACCAATTCTCATTCTGCATATGTTTGAAACATCCCTTTTTGACATTTTTTTTCCATGAAACCATGGTTTGGATGGAACTGTTATCTGTATAATTTTGTAAGCAGTCCCTTTCACACGGCTTGACACTTCCCATTCATTAGACCATTCGGTCAAGAGGCGCTTTTTAATGATTGAGGTGGTGAAATCTTGGAATGGAATCTCAAAATTAAGAGGTTCAGTGCCAATCGTTGTAGCTTCTTTTGCCAAACGGTCTACAGTTTCATTTCCATTTATACCACGATGTGCTGGTAACCATACAAATGTAACATATATATTTGATGTAAAAAGGTTGTATATATATTTTTTTATTTCGCAAAGTATGTAATCGTCAGGGGATCTAGATAAATTAGAAGATATAGAGTAGATAGCGCTAAGGGAGTCGGTGAATATTATAATATTAGAAGAATCGAGGGTATGACATATAGATAAGACCTCTTTGATTGCCCAACACTCAGCTGTATAAACTGAGCATTCGGGTGGAAGTTTGAAAAGTCCTTTAGTGTTGTTATACGGAATATAAAATGCTGCTCCAGAGTTGCTATTAGGTGAAAGCTTGGATCCATCAGTAAAAATTTGAACGTGAGATGGCCATCTTGAACGAACAATGCCATCGAATTTACTGTTGATTAGTTGGGAGGGAAGATTGCAGTTTTTGTCCAAACCGAGAGAAGGACATGTATCGGGAATGAATTTTGTTGCGAAATATGGTGTTTTATAGTAAGGAAGATAATTATGTGAACAATTGACAAGTATTTTTGATTTAAGAAGGGTGTAACATTTACATAGTATTGGAGTGGAAGATTTTGACCAATATCGTTTTAATTGACATAAATGTGTTATTGTGGATAGCTTTGATGTTAGTGGGTGAGAATTAAGGGAAAGACGTTTTAGAACAAATTTGTCTGAAAGATATTGACGTCTCAAGTGAAGTGGGGAATCTAACCCCTCCACCTGAAGTGCATTAATCGGTGAAGATCCCATTGCTCCGATTATAAGTCTTAAACATTTAGACTGTATTCTATCTAATTTGGATTCAAGGTATTTAGGAAGAGGATCGAATAAAAAACAACCATAATCCAGGTGACTGCGAACTATGGCATTATAGAGCAATTTCATTGTTGATGGATGAGAACCCCACCAGACTCTCGATACAGCTCTCAAAGGATTAATGTTTTTTTCGCATTTAGATACAATTGAGTTGACATGAGAGTTCCACGATAGTTTTCTATTAATGATTACACCCAAAAATTTAATTTCGTCCTTTATAGCAATGTTTGTACCATCGATATTTACAGAAATGTCCGGAAGTTTATGTTTACGCGAAAAGGCGACTACTTGGCATTTTTGGAGCGAAAGTTCTAAATCATTAGATTCAAGCCATTTGTTTATTCGACTTAATGTTTTTGACAATTTTTTTGCAGCAATTTGTGCGTTTTTGTGGGAGACATATACGACAATATCGTCGGCAAATTGTAATATTGAGCAAATATCCTCTATTACCGTAACAAGATCTTGACAATATATATTAAATAAAATAGGGCTTAATACCGAACCTTGAGCTAAGCCTTTCTAAACTATTCTATCAATCGTGGTAGAAATATTTTCAGCTACAATTTTTCTCTCAGCAAACATGTTATAAATAAGTGTTGCCAAACTCATTGGAATACCCAAATCTACTAGTTTTTTTCTTAAAACAGACAGTATCACGTTATCATATGCAGATTTTATATCCAAAAATGCTGCAATAACAAACTCTTGTTTGGAAAAAGCTATTTTGATATCTGAAATCAAGATACTGAGGTTATCTAAACACGATTTACCTTTTCTAAAACCAAATTGAATTGACGGGAGAAGGCGGTAGAGGATTGACATAAGTTCTGAATTTTTGTGAGTAATGTCGGATGATAAAAAAGATGGTGTAGAATCTTCAATAGTTTTATTGAATATATCCCAATTAGCTTTTCTTATATTATGTCCTTTTTTACTAACGGCTGTTTTTGTTTTGGATTTTGTGATGGTTTTTATAATAATGGGAAAATGGTCACTTGCTAGGGGATCATCAGATATAGACCATGTAGAAGTGGAGGCTACATCATTTGTACAAATGGAGAGGTCAACAGCACTCACATTTTGAGTTGGTGGAGTGAGTCTAGTTGGTGAACCGTCATTTAGAATGCATAGATTATGTTTATCTATAAATGAGAGAATGAGGTTTCCCGAACGATTTGATAGTGTACTGCCCCAAGATGGAGAGTGGGCATTGAAATCACCTAATATATAAAATGGTGAGGGTAGCATATCCACAATTGAATCCCAATAAATTGGGTCAAATGGAGAATGTGGAGGAATATATGTGGAAACATATACAACTCCATTCACTTGAACGGCAACCACTTGTAATGATGGGTGAGTTGGAACAATAATTTGATTATATGGGATGGAAGATTTGATAAAGATAGCTGTTCCAGCTCTCCCATCATTGCGGTCGGATCTAACCGACAGGTAGCCTGGGACATTGAAAACTGAACCTGGTACAAGCCAAGTTTCAGTAATGCACGCAATTTGAATTTCGTGTGTGGATAATAGAAATATGAAGTCAGGTTTGTTTGCTGTGACGCTTCTACTATTCCATTGAAGGATATTGTGAATTTGATGAGCCATTGTGGAGGGTTGTATTAAGAGTTTGAAGAATTTCGGCAGCGTTGGTCGGTAACCACTAGGTTTCTATGAGAGAAAAAAAAAATATTTAAACTACAAAAAAAAAAAAACCTCTGAATGATATACTATCTCACACTTTAAAAATTACAGAAACAAGCTTACGTCACTTATTAAAACTACTAAAGAGGAATTTTACGAAAAAATGGGTTTCAAACCCTGGCAACGACAATAAAAAAATTGGAAAACAATAAATGAAATAATCGAAAATAAAAGATAAACAAATTACATCTCAAAATTACAAATTAACAATAATATGAATAATACAAGTTTCTTAAAACCCTAAACAATGTGCCAAGGTTTTCAATACTTTTTTGCTAATGTTGTAAAAATTCTTGCAAATGAAACATGCTTCCTAAGTGAAAATATTTATCCACTTGTTCTAATTGTACCTACATTCTCAACTCATATCTCGCATTTTGTTAGTCTTTCGCTCTTTACTAATAGGTACCATCACTTTAGATTTAGGAGGTAGTTTAATTCATTCTCAGTCAATTTGCATGCATCCATCTAATGCTATTTAATGGAATACATGATAGAAATAATAATAATTCATTAATATCTTTATTTGTAAGGGGTGCAAAAGCACCTACTTTAACTAATCAAGTCAGTTATATTGCCTAATTTTATATTGTTTCGCAGCAAAATGTAGGAACTATGTATCAATTTATAAACAATATCAGTACTTAAGGGCAATTTATGTATTTATGTTTATATTATTTTATACAAGCAAACAAATTTATCAATTAATGAATAATAAATAATTAAGTAGGTCATGTTATTCCAGAAAGTCTTTTGATGTAATAAAAATCCTCCGCGTCCCCAATTTAACGTAAAATATTATGTTTTAGTACTAAAATTTAATTTTGCCTGAAACAAATTTTGTCTGTGCGCTGTACACTAATTTGTTAGGATTACCTATAAGTTGAATTAATGAAATCAAATTAATAATAAGGGCTTATTATTTCTACGAAGTTTAAAATTAATCTTAACCACAAATGTATGCTACGAACTTTTCTATCATACACTGTTATTTATTATTTATGAAGAAAACTGTGAAGTTTTATCCAGGATATTATATTTTTGTAAATTTTGATAAAAGACTTGCATAGTTCGAGCGTTTTTCGAACCAATATTAAAGGCTGAATAAGGTAAATTATCGTGAAATTGAAAATAATTGATTATTAAATTATTTAATTTAGGGAATATATGGGGATTTATGTGTAGTTGTTACTACAAGAACATATTCTTTTTATCGTTATGACATATTTTATTTTATTTAATTGAGCACAGACACAGGCATGAATGTCCAAAATTTTCTGCACATAACAGTTATACATAGGAAGTACATATAATAAGTATTGTATGTAGGTATACAGTTTTCTACTTACACTACACTATGCAGTGTACGGAAGGTGCAGTGTTTATTTATATACATATATAATTATTATGTTGCGGGTGGAAGTTACACAGTAAGTTTATAGTTGTAGACCCAAAGATTTTAATCTTTGAGTCAATAATAATTAAACAAATAAAATATGAATACACAAATTAAACAAATGAAAAATGAATACAAAAATACATAAATTTATTCAAAAGACTTAAAAGGTTACGAACTGGGATATTATGTGTTTTTTGAAAGTTAATTTGGAGTTTGAGAATATATCAATATAATTAATTTTATGAAATGAGTTGTACATTCTGACTAAGCGAGGAACTGGAGAGAAATAACCGATATTTGTATTAAAGAATTTCAATTAAAAATATTTCTTATTGTAGTATTTCTACTTGGTACTGTTTGTGGAATTTGTGGAAGGATATTTGGTACATCAAACTGATAATTTAATATTTTATATAGTATCATCATATCTGCGATGTTTCGTCTATTGTTTAATGATATCAGTTGAAGATAAAACCAGCCTGTCATTATAACATTCAATGGAGCATATAGTTATGGTAACTAAAAAAAATCTGTGATAAAGGATACTTTTAATATTTTTCAAGGGGAAATTCATGCTCAATTTCTAAATTGTGTGACAAACATTCACTAGAGAAATGTTGAAAATCATTTTTAGAATCAAACTGTTTTTAACATATTTGAGAAAATTTATTTGAAATTGGGGTGTCTAGGTTTATATGCCCCCTTAAACTATTGACTGTCTTTTTTTTTAATATGAGGCAACCCACCCTTATAAGAGTGATTTGTGCCAAATGGAAGAAAAGATAAAAAATAAGTTATTGAATGTTACGACTTACAGATTAATGCAATTGATCAAGATAAATTTAGATATTGCGGAATAAATAGCAAGAGAGTATTGACTGTCCTTTGCTTGCACATTAAATAAATACAAGGCAGTGGGTAGGAAACGACAACATCAGTACGCAGTCCCTGTATGTCATACACTATATCTACATATAGGTACACGTATTGAATGCTTGGTGAATATAAATTGCACAAGCTCCGCTAATAAATTATAACTATTTAATGTGTACACTTAACTTAAAAACACTATCAAGTAGAAGGACAATCAGTGATTTGATGATTTTATATAAGATTTTAAATGGCTGGTTAGAGGTCCTTGATATAACGTGTCTCATTTCATTTAATGTTCCGATTACCCGTACGCGACAAACACAGGCTTCACTATTTTTTTATCATAAAATCTAGCAATAATTATTATATTATTCACTCGCCTATTCTGAGACTACATAGACTTGGTAATGAGTTTGGCTCTGTTGATGTCTTTTTTGAAAGAGAGACTTCAAGAATGTATAAATTCTGGGTTCTACTTCTTTTTTCTATTCACTTTTTATTTTTTGTTGTTGCTTAATCCTTTGCTTGTTTTTTCTTTAATTTTATTTTAATTTTACGTCTCTACCTATATATTTTGTAAATTTATACATTTTTTTCTTGATATTTTTTTGTTGTTATATGTTCATTCATTCATTCATTCATTCATTCATACCATCACGACATATCCCACAATGTGGGGTAACCAGCGAAAGGTGTGCGGGTGTGCATTGCCTTATAAAAGGGAGCACAACATATCTGTGTATACCCACACACCAGTCTCGTCTCACCTAAAAAGGCACTATATTCAGAATGGGTGGTGAACCTCATTGCTGAACTATGTGAATAATTATGTACCTACCTATGTGTGTTTTGTGTGTGTATTTTGCTTCGTGGTTCATGAACATATGTTTAATAATATGTAATTGTATATGTAAAAGCCAATTTAGGGCGTTTATATAAATAAATAAAAATAAAAAATAAATAAATAAATATAATCAAAACAGCGAAATGTAGTTTTTGAATTCACCAAATTCGGAAAAGATGTCTATGAGAGCTCTGGTCAACGATATGCTAATAAAATTGCGATTAATATTTAAAAGAAAAAGTCCATAGATCATGTTTACATTTTGTTGCGATAAAATTCATGATAATTTTATATGAATTATTAAAAATTTTAACATGAAATACCAAATGGACAACATCAGTTAATAAGTGAAAGAAAAAAAGTTCAGTTTTACAAGATACCACCACCACAGAAATTTAAATCTAAAATATGAGAAGAAGTAATAAAACGATTATTATTATAGTGGTATCGCGTACTAACACTAGAGATGTATTAAAAGTTCTTATTATCGACCTTAAAACATAGGTATTGCTAAATTTATTGAAAATGAAAACAACGTATTTTGTAATAGGCATTTTAATCTTTATCAAATTACATCCTTATTTTGGGACAAAGTTATTACACAAATAGTAGAACAAAAGTACCCTTTTATCGTGACATAATGATTAATAATTTATAGACAGGTCATCGGTTCAACATTGTCCCTCTTTATCGACCTTTAAATCCATAAATCTCTAGCCAGAATACTAGTTCAAAATTGTCGCTTATTGTAATTCGAGATTAATAGCCATTTTGATATTATATTAACGATTGCTGTATTAGGAAAATCGCCAAACGGCAAAGGAACGATGAAAAGAGAAAATTGAATAAAAAATGAATCTCATTACGTGACGCAACTAAGTGTCCAATTACTTTTTTTTCTTAAAAAAATCAAGAAAGCTATGCGTGTGTCATCGCTTAAGGGGGCGACTGCAGCAACGTAGCTATTTTTCAATTTGATATTGCATCATTACTACAAAACGATATTAATAAAGAAAAATATACCTTAACTTTTTAATTATGTTCTGTATATATTCTTGTAGAAAAATTATAAGCATACCCCGAATATTTACATTTACCTTATATTTTAAAAAAAGGTATAGATCAATAAATTTTTTTTTACATTGAAGAAGAATAAAATATCTGGTAAAATATGTTGTGACGTTGCATTAATGCATCAGGTTAAGTAAATAAACCAAAAAAAAACATTTATTTCGCAATGGCGCTGAATGGAAAATAAATTTTTTTAGGTTTCTTTACTAAACCTGAAGCATTAATGCAACGTCATGACATATTTTTCCAGATATATTTTCTCCTTTAATTAAAAAAAAAAGATATTGCACTAAGCCTTATAGTTTATTGAAAATATAATCGGGGTATGCCATTATTTTTCTACAAGAATTTGTACAGAATATTATCGAAAAGTTAATGTTTATTTTTCTTAATTGATACCAAAACTACCTAAATTATTTTTTTCATAACGTTTTGATCAGTAATAATGATGGTATATCAAATTGAATAATAGGTACGTTGGCAGCAGTCGCCCCCTTAAGGAGAATTTTCATCAATTCACATTATTAAAAGTAGGTATCTTACCAAATTCCATATTATGATGTAAGCATAGCGGAGCAAAGAAAGATCGCGCTTAAGTAGCGTAATTGAAAAATCTGTTTTTAAAGTACTATGATAATGATTCTTGGGTGAGATTTCAGCAAAATAATTTAATTACGAAAATACATTAAGGAAGATAACTTCGTGTTTCGGTGTTGTCAACATTTGAAGTAATGGAATAGTTTTAATATTTGAAAACTTTGGTTTTAAAGTATTTAAAGTACATCAAGAACTTTTCACTTCAAGATAATTTAAGAAAATATGTTAATTACTATAACTGAATATAATTCTTAATTGTGTCACGAATAAACAAATTATTATAAAACATTACAAAACATGAATGAACTCATTCATGTGAATGAAAATATTAATAAGTGAAGCGATAATTTCCGACTCTTTTTTAAGTAAACTGCGCACACATTGGAGTTTAAAATTTGGCATTGTAATGTTTATATGGAGGAGTATAATAAACTAATATTTATTCATAATATACGTTACAAATACATTAATAAAAGATAATTCACATCAAACCAGCATTGATTTTTTTCCTTAGAACGCGAAAGACAGGAGAAGCTATACTACTGTGACCATCAAATAACCGAGGTAGTCGTACTGCAATAGTCATACATACATACGTATCCTCTCTCTTCATAAACGTTGGTAACATTTAAACTGTCAATGTGGTAGATGCGATGCAGTTGTTTAAATTAAAATTTTAAAAGATGTTAAAGAAATATACATTTAAATGAATAGCTACTGGGAAACAATATAAATGGTACCTCAACAATTATATCTATAGCTTATTTATTTTGATGGTTTTACTATCATTGATCGGGTACAATGACTTGGAAACATAAAAAAATATCAATTACAGTCGAATTTTCCTGAAACTCTTCGCAATCTATACTAAGTTACAATTATTTTACGTAATTCATTCATCAATTCATTACCTAAAAAGTATTTTTTTGATAAAATATAACATTTTCGGTACGCCTTCGTGGCTCTGTTGGTTAGGTATCTAACTGCTGATCCGAAGGTTCCGGGTTCAATTCCCGGTGGAGACACAGTTTTTAATTGTGTTTTCAGTCTGGATCTGTGAGACGATTAATATCATAAGTCTCCATAATGTGGCAACTTGTTATTGGGTGCGTGTTAAATTAATATTTGACCTACCTGTTAGTTGCCCGAATGTTATATAAAAATGAAAAAAATAAATAAAATTAAACTGCCACGAATGATTTTATTCAACTACAACACAAACATTTATGATTAGTTAAGATAATGTATGAGGATGTATACTTAAAAAAATTAAAATATATTTAAAATCATATTTTAAACTTTGATATGGCGCATTCAATTTCAATTTTGATATGGCGCAATCAATTACAAGTACAGCGCCTTAGATTATATATGATACAGATACCTAGTCAGCGCAATGAATGTATGCCAACTAAAATTACGCTGAAACGAATTTCACTCGCCCGGCCGTATACGTACACCTACCGATACGCACACCTACATAATACGTAGACCAACCGATCTACCGCCTCACACACACATTAAAAAAACTTGGCATACATTTGAATTCGAAATTTGTACTACACGCGGCTTCTGTACCTTATAATTCTATGTACAGCGCAATCAATTTTGATTGCGCTGTTCAGTTTACTAATCAAAATATTGTTTTCCTAGATTTGAACTGTAAATTGAAAAAAATCATCACACGTCATAACATTGAATAAAATTCGTTGACTCTTACAAGCAATCAATATACGATTACAGATTTAAGAAGATTTACCAAGTAGAATTTTTCAGCAATGGTTAAATTAACCAAATTATTAACAAAACGAGTTTCACAACTACTGTTATTAATTTTAATTTTACCTACAGATAATACCTGAACATCCGCAGAAAGTAAATTTTCATAATAAACAAATGGGGAAAAACGTCCAGGCAAAGGAACTTTTGGTATTTAATTATATTTTTTTATTACAAAAAGGCGGAATATATTACATATCAATTATAAAACTATCAAAGGCCCTCTCTTATTTGACACGAAAAAGTATTATCACACGGTGTTAATACTTTTTAATTATCTATATTATTTGGATTAGTGAAACAAATTTTTAATTAGGTTAATAAAGTAAAAATACTGTTTAAAGTATACCTACATATTAAGTTTTGACGGTATGATATGGCATTATTCGAAAACATATATGTATACCTACCATATATTTCAAACAAAAAAAATGTGTTTGTATTCGAGTAAACCTGGTCCTGATTTCCTCTCCTGTCCTTACCCAATCCTTTTTTTTTTTGCTATGATTTTTTTTTGTTTCTATAGTATTTAAGTATTAAATGTATTTTCTTTGTATTTTTAAACAGATTTTTAATTATCTCAATAGAGACGAAGTTGGAATATTTACTGTAGGAGAACCGGGAAATCAAGGCACCTACAGGGCTTACGACCTGTCATCGGCTGGTTTACGTGATCACTTTATGCGCTTGCGCAACGTTCACCAATTATGCCTTTTTATTGAGATCCCTATCAATTCAATTTTGAAAGTTCTATATATTGTATTACTGAAATTCTTTTCGCTTGAAAATAAGGAATTTTTACTACAGCCATCTATGTGTGAAATTATGAACAACATTCTTATTATTTTTTATTTATTTTTGTTGTAACGCCATCTATTGAGAGAATTGGTTTTTTTGTAAATAATGAGAGCAACAATTCTTATACCTGAGGTGACAAATGCATTTTTCGCATAGAAGTCACCCCTGAATTGCGCCAGACTTATTAGGTCATTTTTGTCTTTTTTACCTACTTGTACCAATGTGTAAGTAATCGAATATTTTAATTATTCAGGTCGTTAGCCCTGTAGGTGCCTTGATTTCCCGGTTCTCCTACAGTAAATATTCCAACTTCGTCTCTATTGAGATAATTAAAAATCTGTTAAAAAATACCTTTGACTCCCGACAGGGAAAAAATCCAATGTTTGCGCATATGCAATAATTAAAATATTCGATTATTTTCTTTGTTTTCTTTTACTCTTATTCTTTTGCTGTTGTAAATACACAATGTTGTTATACTTTGTAATCTTATTGGTTAGAAGAAATTGCCTAATGGCAATATGTACAAGAAGATGTATAAATAAATAAATAAAATAAAGGAAGAATCGCGAAGACAGTCGGCTGTGCCTATTCGTAAACCAAGAGCAAAAAATCGTACCTCACACTATACTATTGCAATCCAACTGTCAATTTGTTAGATATTTTGATTTTCTATAAAAAATATGAACATTGTAGTAAAAACTATTTTTAACACTTTTTAAAAAAATTAATTTTTGTAACGACTTTGCTTCATATAATTTGAAATGCAGTATAATATGTACAATACGCAATATCTCACTCAATAGTTTGATACCTTGCCCCTGAGTCGAATCGAAAACGCTTAACGATATCGCCAAACGCTAATTTTTTTGTATGGGATTTGACGTTTGTTGTTTGGTATTGTAGAAAAAAATTCTACAACAAACGTCAAATCCCATACAAAAAAAATTAGCGTTTGGCGATCGTTTCAACTTGGCTCAGGCCCCTTCTTAATTCTAAACATATATGCATACCATCATGCTGTTTTCATATTCTGGGTAGGAAAAACAGACTGATTTCCATACTATCCTATCCAGACATACATACCTACATGTTTTATATAGAAAACAAAATATTTTAAAATGTTTATTAATTTGTGTTTATATTTTGGTACGTATTCTTCAATTATACATACTATCTCATGTGTAAGGTACATGCAACTAGTATTACTTTTAAATATTTATGAATGTACTATAGTGAAATAAGAAAGAATTATTATTATTTGAATACATAACAGACAGAAATAAATAAATATTTTAAAACAACAAATGACACCGTTTCATGTGTAGATCTTGTGACAGTAATATGGTGAAAAATAATGACAGCAGGCATTTAAATTTTATTCAATTTAAGATAAATATTCAGAGTATATACTTTATTGGGTATATTACTAAAACACAACCCATTACAGATGGGACAATAATAATACTATGCCTAATATCTATTTTGGATGTCAAAAACACTTATAATTCTAATAATATTATAATTTAAATTAACATTCAAAGAAATAAACGAAAAAATCGACTGTACATACATTAGTAGCATAACCTATAAAACTAAAATTTGAACAATGCAAAACATGTTGAGATATCTCCGGATTCTCCATATACATAAATATATTACTGAAATATACGTCATGCTTATGATTAGTGTGTAAATTATCCATTAAGTATTTTTTATTCTTACTATTCCTAAAGTGTAAATCCACGAATTGAACATTTTCTAGGATATTTTCATTTAACAGCTTTCAGAACAAATTTTCTATCCGTTCCTCCAACATCTTTTCAATCTCTTTCTAAATTCAGAACTGGAGATATCCACTCCTTGTCTACTGGACGTGCATCTCCAATATCAAATAAAATTTTCTCTCAAGTACCTGTATTGAATTTTTATTTGCCGTTGTCCTAAGCAAGGTAGCATTGGACAAATTCTGAAGTAAGCACTATACAGGATCTCTAAAATAAATATTCCGCTAATACTAAATATTTCCGCTTTACCTAGAAAAGAATCAATGAAAGACCTAGGAATTATCATGGATAGTAAACCTGTCCTTTGACGATCACATAAACAATATAAGTAAAAAAAGCAATAAAATGTTGGGCTTCATCATAAAGTATTGTAAACCTTTTTCTTTTCTTATCTCTAACTTATATAACTTTTTTTAACTTCTTATGTACCTATTATTTTACTTCGACTTATGTTACTTGTGTAACTTCTACAACTTCTTCTTTTTTTACTTAACTTTTGTACGTAACCGAATTTTATCTAATTTATGTAACTTTTACTTGCGTAACTTACATGTGTGATTGAATAAGAGCTCATATAATTTTTTGTGCATCCATAATTGGACGTCCAGCACTCATAATAATAATCAATATTACTTTCTTTTTATGAAAATTGTAAGCTGGATGTCTGTCGATGTACCCTTTTAATAAAATAAATAAAAATGAAACATTGAGTGCCTCGAAATTCTATATATACGTCTATGGTAGGAAATCATATATAATACGGATCGCAAATTTGGAACCCGATGTAACTTAAGTACATAAACAGACTGGATAGTGTACAAAAACGCTTCCTTAAACACCTCATATATATGTAAATCTGGCTGTCGGGAATTAATGGGCATTCACAATCATATCAATAACGTGTTATTAGCTGAATCTAAATTTAATTTATTATCATCTAGACATTCTAGACGAATAACCTCAGATTCATTATTTTTGTATAAACTATTTCATAACATTATTGATTGTCCAAATTAATCACGGCGGTGAAACAATGATTCAACATTGAAGTTAGAAATTACTAAACACATCACTTTTAAAATGTTTTCGAAAAGTCCGTCACCTCTCTCATAAAAATTGATCATGCTATTTGCAAATTTTGTTTTTGTAAATTATTGAAATGTAAAAAAAATATTAAATATGTCAGTCATCAATGTGAAACATAATTAGATAATATTTTTATTTAGAATTGTCACCAAGTGATTTGAAAATCAACATTTATTTTAAAAGATCCTTATCAAATTCGTATGAAGTGATATTTGTTTCTTTTGTATATGAAATCATGTGTTAGGATCATGTTTTAAAATCTAATTTAAATTCATTTTAAAGACAAATTTTAATTAAATTTGTTTACATGGCATTTGATACAAAGAATATAAAAGCACTTATAAGTATGACACGAATTCTTGAAATTTCTTTTGAATTCGCTTCTCCGTAAGAGAATGAAAAAAAATATGGACGAAAAAATGTACCAGGGTAAGTTGATGTTGATTGTTCTGTCAGATAAGGCCTCGCATTACTTATCATGCTTTTAATAAGGTAAAAAGTGAATAATTTTGTGTCGACAAAGTACCCATCAGAAGTAGCCCACCAGTATCAGAAGTTCACAATATATTTCATTTGTGATTTATTGGGTACCTTTTTCCTTAACACTAAAATATTTTGAACCTAACTCATTCCTCCAAATATCTTGTTTCCGTTTAACCGAGAAGAGAGTGATTTGCACATACACCAACCAAACAAAAAGACACAAATTTGTGCTCTGCGCACCCGGAAGTATGGCTTAAGTTGTTTTAAAATAATAATACAATATAATATTTTTTTATGTAAATTTAAGTTTTTTTTTACCACCACTCTAAGCCAGGCCTGTTCCAAGGTGGTGGCATTCATTAGACACTCATTTAATTTATACATTAAATAATATCGATAGAAAAAAAAATTAGTTACATGTAACACATGAAAACCAACTGTTGATGACTATAGTATGTCCTATTCTGATTCGTTTCAGAGTACGAAAACGTCTAAACCAACGGGCGACCGTGGATAAAAGGATTTTATCCGCGCGGTGTATCGTAATGAGTCCCGTAGAAATGCTGTCGACTTTTCGGTATTTCTCATGTAGGTACTAAAATTCAGACGGATTAATTTAGACGAATCAGAATAGGACATAGTATGTATGTATACTTTGTTGAGAAAAAGTACCAAACCCTTAAATCTAAATTATTGAATTTTTTTCTGTACAAAACATATACCTACCAATGTCAGGAAAGGATAGTGTAGAGATCAGTCCTTTTTTCCTTAGATTATGTATTACACTATTGAAATTCGCCGTAGTCATTGTGTAATCTGGCATAGAAATTGTAAGAAACAATGTCGTAGCTAAATTCAATTTTCACAAAAATTGTTAATTGTTTTGAGATGTTCTTCTGTAAATGCCGTTAGCCTAATTGTAAGACTGTGTTATGGGCTGTGTAATGGAAATACACAATTTTTGGATAGCGAGTATTTATGCGTTAAAAATACCGGTAGTGGATTGTAGTAAAGGACTCATCAAAATATCGTATTTTATCCCGTGAAGTCGTTCACATGCAGCATAAATAATATTATGTTTTTGTTGAATTCTTTGTTTCTGCGTTCTTCGTTCGATGTATTTAAAAAATGGATTATAGCCTGGAAGTTTATAAAATAAATGATAAATTGTATTTCTTCTTCTTCTTCCTCTTTTCTTAGATCTATGATCTGTTTTTACAGGTCCTGGGACGAGGATGTCCAGCTCTCCCTCCATCTCTTTGATGGTCTTCCCGGTGGTCGGCGTCCCTCTGGTATTTCGCGCATTACAATTTTTGGCAGCCTTTCTGGATTCATCCTTTTAACATGATCTCTCCAGTGTCGTCTTTATTTTAAATTGTATTTGTCTATATTTATTCCAATTTTCAGCGTTCTGTATTTTATGGTTTTCGAGATATTACTATGCAAAAAATAAATAAATATTCAAAAGTTGATAACCCCTGACTGGAAAAAAATAATTATTCTGATTTTAAAAATTTTGAAGACCCATAATTTTCTATAATATCTGAAATTTTGGACTCTGTGCATCGAGCGGATCAAAAGTTATGTGGGGGGGGGGGCATACACACAGACATTGTTATATTCTAATTTCTAAGTTCATCCATATTATGTAAAATATCAAAGCCTCTAAATGGTGTTTTTTTTATTTCAAAGTTGAAAAACCATATAAAAAGTCTACTACTACATACAGGGACTAAGATTAGTACTGTCGATTCATCAAGAGAAATAAAATCTCTTGAGCGAATCGAAACGACAGTTGGAATACAGTTCCTAATCTTAGTGAGTTAATAAATTGGAGTGAAATAGAATTTTCCAGACACCTGAAGCATGATTACACGGATTACATGTAGGAAACCTTAAGTCGACTTAATATTGTTTTAAGGTTAATACTGTCGAATCATAAAGAGAAATAAATTATCTTGTACGAATCAACATTTGTCTTGGATTACATAACAATTTCGACATATACATAACACAGGGGATCGAAATAATATATGTAATAGAAACAATCATGTTTATCCCCCGAGTTACGTAAATATAATATACTGTGGAAAATAAGTTCCCTTATGAATACACAGCTTTACAAGCGTTGTAATAATTTAGTAGATATGACTTGTTCAAAAATAATATGAGTAAGAATCGCTTTAAACCATACATTCTCTCTGCCTAACCCAAATGGAGAAACGACAATTACAAAAATACAAATACAAACGTATCTCTATAATCAGTGGAAAAAGCGGTTAAAAATTGAGTAATGTCAAATAATCGGTCTAGGACACTTGGCTGCGGCGAAATGAGTGCGGGACAATTGGGTGTGAGAGTCTACTTGGTTGCGAGTCCAATGGCTAGCGATGTATTCTATTCAAAATCTGTTAGCGCTAAAACGCAATACAACTCACTAACGCGAGTCGCATTTATAATTACGTACAAACATAACCAAACTTTTGTTTATAATAGGTTGGTTCAATAAATATAATATTTGAAACGAGAAGGTAAATGTGAATTTAATTTAAATTTAGTATAAACAATATATTTTAACAAATCGTTCGGACACGTATATCACAATAAGGAAAAATATATAATTTTCTATTCATAATAAATAAAAAAAAAAATATTTTAATGATATTAAAGTAACGCATGGTCAAGATTCCTGATTATCAAATATGTAAAAGTAGTTTGGTCACCACTATTCAGGCTGTTGGCACACTGCGACTATATAATGTCCAGTGGTCTGTCTGTCGGCTCCAAACGGTTTGAAAAAAAACGTGAAATATTTAGACCTGGCATACAAATCTCGCGTATCTTGGCTTGATACTTTGTCGATATGTTAAGAGAAATAACTATATGTTAAGAGAAATAATTAATCTATACATATTTTAAATTTCTGCGTATCTGAATAGTTAAAAATCAACTACATACAAATAAAGAGCATTACAAAAATCAGTAGGTACGAAACACTTCATTCTTAAGCCGAATAAAATATTTTTGAATAGATTAAGTCGCAGCCAAGTGGAATCGTACCTAAGTGTCCTTCGCATCCAAGTAACTGTCGCACCCAAATGTTCTGCACCCAAGTGTCCCGCACCCAAGTGTTCCGCACCCAAGTGGCCTCAGTCAAGCGTCCCTTTCCGTCAAATAAATACTTTCTAAAAATACGTTTGTTATTTCATTCAACGTGTTTAACAAACATGTTATAACTTGTAACGATAATAAAAGTGTATTTCTAGTTAATTGCTACAAATGATAATCACTGTTTAAGAGTGATATCACATACCCACATTAAAAAAGATTTGACTAATCTTACCTTTGTAATAATATACTTACCATTAATATACCTTTATATTTCAAAAATTTATTCATATTAATTTTAATCACCTCACTGTATCACGAATGCTTCCTTAAACATAGGTCAGAAAATACATAAGATAAACTTAGTTCAATTCTGATGACAAATTAAAATTTTAATCAAATAAAAGGTATTAAAAACAAAAACGTGTTCACCAGAACTGTTATTCTGAACTATATCCATTTTATAATATACTACCTAGTGTTATTCTTTTATCATTCCAATTTACTTTATTTTATCCAATCTTCGGAATAGCAAAAAAAATATAATATGAATATATTTGACATTTCGTTAAAATTTTAGTGCGTTTTCAGAATCGAACCTAATTGTACCTACCTACACAGATAATAGAAATGCTCATGCAAACATTCTTTCTATTCAAAACCCATTTCCTTTTCCATGTCCAAATATACCCTTTCCTAGAATCTCTTCACTTTATCGTGTTTTTTTCATAAGCTTTTCAGTAAAACATTAAATTTGGCTCACGTATTTTTGGATAACATACAATTCAAAGAAAGTATCACAAAATCTGTTATGTTAGCAAATAAAATAATAATTATAGGTACCTACTTGTAAACATTCATCGTTACTTAATCACAATTATTCATATCAAACATATTTTTTATCTTGGTTCATAATACACTTAGTTAAAAATAATAATGATAAAACAAATAAAAATATATGTAAAAAAATAAACAAAAAATAAAAAGGATAAACAAAATATATTTACACTTTCAAATAAATAATAAAGTTTAGGTTTTTACAATATATCTACATATTATATCAACATGAATGAATGAATGAATGAATAATATATTTCCAATAGTATAAATAAATGTTACAAAGGAACAAAATACATTTCAATTTATACCTAATTACAATTTTATATATATATATATATTTTTTAACATATTTGGAACTATTACTGCCTCGCTAGACATAGTCTGTTCTGAGGCAGTACTAACTTTAATTTGCTATGGCTACTCTGCGATTTGTTTTCATTTTTTCTTCATATGTTCCATTCACTCAGGACATCGACAACCAGGATGAAAAAACTCTGAAACCTCTATCTCAAAAAATCCAAGAGTACCGAAGCAGATCCTTCTCTACCAATCTGCTTCAGCCAACGACTAACAAGGTCCTTGAAAAATTATTTTTTTTGACCTGTGAAAGTAAATTTGTCAGTAAAGAGATAATTTAAATAGGATTATATATTTTTTTATGACTGATGATTCTGGCTTCATATACCTATACCCTTCATTAAAAATCTTCACAGATACATTGGTCGTACATCCCTTATAGGTACGTGCATACAAATTCAAGTGGTTATATGATTGTCATACAAGAAATTTCTTATGAAGATGAATGAATATACGTGACTCGTAATATGATTATACCTACATAGGTATCATGAAAAAGGTCTATTCTGACAAGGTCGTGGTCAACCACAGATTGAAACCCGGATGAGATCAACCGCTCCAGTATCAACCTTTGTATGTATATAGTCTATGTACGTCCTTTTATAAACACTACACCAAGAGTTACGAAACCTTTTGTTTTTGTTTCATAATAAACAGTTCTTCAAATATTATATATGAAACAAAAATATTTAAGAAGAGCTAATGCCGTTTTTCAAAAAATAATAATAATAAAAGCTTCCTTGCACCCTGGGCAAGTGGAGAGTTTATTGATATATGGCAATTTCTTCCAATAAATCAGTGTTTCCAGCCCAGAGAAGCAACATTAGCGTGAGAAATGAATAAAAAATAATTTTTCCAATATTTGAAACTGTCACTTCATGATAGAACTCCATAATCAACTAAAATTATAAAAAAATTAAATTTAATTTTATTATTATTACCATTATAATAGTTAATGTCGGGTTTTTCTGTTGGCCATTATTCAATATAATTGCTGTCCTTCATTATTCATACATTGTTTATTCATTCCTTCACTTCAATTGTATTTTTATTATACCTACACACATATTTACCTAAATGTCTTTAGGGTATTTAATTTTTATTAGAATTGCCCCCTTCCTTTTCTATTGTTGTTATCCTCTTTGTGAATCTATATAATATATGTAGATGGTCTTCATAATTATTGTTCACCATTCTGACGATGCTCAGCATAGAGCGATACCGGTGAATGGGAGTCGCGTTTGCGAAAAATTTAAGTAGAACGTAAAATTAAATATATTTTTTTCATAATTTTAGTTGAATAAAAAATAGTTATAATAATTTGAACCTCCAATTTCTTTGTTAATACCAACGTGCAATTACTACATTAGATCTATATATTGTTTTATAATTTATGAGCATTTAAATATCTAGTAATTTTTTCTACATAATATATAGGAACTTTATAATTTGATAGTAAACAATGTCAACTTACACAACTCTGCAATGACCATACGTTTTTACTCCTCACTACCCCAAGGGGGTATAGTGGAGAGTGATGAATTCGCAATGTAGAGGTTATTTTTTTATTGCAGATTATCATCTTGTATTATGCTGAGATTGTATTCTGAAAGTTTCATCACATTGTATCTGTGAGTGTGTGTATGTGTTTGCTGTGTACTATGTACCAATGTACGGCTTGTTTATTCTACTTTATCGATTATAAACGTATTCGGTTCTTTTCAATTTTTTTCGAATTTGTATATAAGATTTCTCTTTAGTCCTTCTCGTTTTTTTTAACTGTCAAATATTTCAAAGTAAAATTTAATATTTTTATTTTCAAATATCTAAACAGAAACATCACTTTTATAAAATGGGCATTGAAGAACTATCAATTTTTTATTAAATATTTTAATCGAAAATAACTTAACCAACTCATTTCATGAAAATGCTGAAAAATTTCCATACATAATTTAAATACTTTGGGAAGTCACTTGTAGTATAAAGCGTTAGCTACAACCCACTCATTTTACCTATGTAGCAAAATAGTTTATAATACCCGTATATGTAATTAACTGGTCACATACTATTTATTATTAAGTATTCATAGTTAATATACCTACATATATTTTTATAATTATTTATACTACTTACTATATTAATGTATACGAGTATTATACCCAGATGTTTGTATGAAAATAAAACAATAAAAATGCAACATTGTACATACACTAACACACGTACACTACAACAATATTACTCGCCAATAGCACGGCACGGCTTCATTATTTGGGTAATGCATACTCTAGTCTAGGCGATATTTATTACTTGTCATTGACAAAATATAGAAACTTATTGCATCAATATTTCTTGATGCAAAATGTCAATTTTATTTCAATTACTCTTTTATTTTGAATTTATGGTATATTGTATGGGACTGTCTTTTAACTTGTATGGGTACTCTTTTTCTATCTCTCTTGTAATCTATTTTTACGTTACTTTGTTGTTTACTGGTTATCTATATATCTTCTTTTTTTTAATTGTTTATTTAATTTGGTTTCTGCATCTATATATTTTGTGTATTGCATATTGTATGGATGTATACATATTTTTAGGCATCTCCTTTTTTATATTTTGTTTCATGGCTTATTTTTCAACTGTTTTTATGTTTCATTCTTTTTTAATGACACTTTTGAATTTACTTTATACCTAGGTATATAATTTATATATGCTATTTTTGTTTCTTTTTGTTTTTGATATTTGTTTCTTTAAAAAATGTTTAGATATAATATGCAAAAAATATTCTGGTAGATATTTCGTACATTTATACATCTCTTTTTGTTTTATTTTATAATATTATTGTATGTATGTATTAAACGTGTTTGTACTACTTTATTTTGTATGTAGGTACTTGTAAAAGGCTATTTAGCCGTTGATGAAAATAATAAATAAATAAATAAATATTTACAATTTCTACATTCAAAGTCATTATTTAAACTCCAAACGTGTTGTTTGATGAATGCTTTCTCAGCTAACTATTTCATCGATCACTGAATTAATTAAAATAAATTTTATGAAAATATTGAATCCATCATTAAATAAGACTGATTATTTCTTATCATATTCTTTGGTAAGCGTTACTATACGAATAAGAATGCATTAAAAAGCAATTGAAAAAATTCACAAGCTTTACAACTGGCAAAAGTTTTGATGATCGAATTAGGGATTCGCGTTACAAACTATACTTCTTCCAAATTATACCCTATCGTACTTATTTATCACTACAAAATTTTGATTTTCCATTGAAGTTCTCGAAGAGGTTTTTTTCACTATTTTGACAAAAGTCGACGATATTCCCTTTGAGAAGTTTTCTTTGATGGGGTTACTATTGCTGTGTCAATCAACCCCTATTAGGCATGGTGCAATGCTATTCACTAGCGGTGATGCCTTGTAACTATTTATCCATACGTATCTACCTACTGCGGTGCAAAAGTAAACTCGCAAAATTTCTCAAAGCGAATCTTTTAAATAATGTCTTCAACAGCTCCAGGGAAACGAAACATTTATTCAAATTATTCATTAAAGATATACATCATTCTGTTAAGACTTATAGTGTTGTAATTTTTTTTAAAGAGTGAATGTGTCCTCGAAACAAGTACATATACATCCTCATTCATACATTCCCTAAATTAAGAATTCATACTTGTACTAAATAATAAACTGCCACCTCACATACGGTATCTCGTCGATAAATTTTTTTTATACAACTGAAGAAATGCTAGATGAAAGAGATTTCAATTTTCATGGAGTATTTTGTCTTTGTTAATAATAATTTGTTTATGTATAATCAATCACGACTCCGAGTGCTCTGCTTGGGAGCCAATGGAGGATAAACCAATACTATACTACAATGCTATAGAAAATAATATATTTATCACTATTAAAAGCTTAACATTATAATGAACCCAACAGATATAATAGTTTTATGCCTCTTTTAGGTCACAAGTATAATCAATAATAATAAAGTGCTTGGATTATGAATTGTTATGTATGTATGTTTATTTGGCTTTTTAGTTTTTGTTCATTATGTTTTTCACTGCTTCTTTTTTTTAAATTAATTTTTGGCGTTCTACCCGATATCGAGTGATATAGCCACTAATCCCTAGATTATTATGATTATTATTAAGACAAACATTGTAGTAGGTGACAAACATTGAAAACACACCCACCATAATGTTTGTGCAACTGTTGGGAATATTATTTCACTGCACTTATCAAGCACACGTTTAATCTAAAAAAGTTATTTGATTAAAACAAAAGAAATGGAAACAATATTATGACAAAGTGATTAAAAACAAAAAATCTAACATTAAAACTATAAACAACAATTAAATATAAGGTAAAGGTCAACCACAATAATAAACGGTTAGGCATCGGCATGGAATAGTGCTTGCACTTTTTAATTTTTTGTTTTCGAGTGTCCCGTAAAAACTGGGTAATCGAAAATACAACAGGTAACAATAAAAACCTCACATAGTTCAACAATGATGTTCACTACTAGTGATGAGCAAATGCAAGACCAAGACCAAGACCGGGGTGGTCTTGGTCTTGGTCTTGGTCTTGCACCCGCGGTCTTGGTCTTGGTCTTGCGTTTACAAGTATAGTCTTGGTCTTGGTCTTGGTCTTGCATACATAGTCTTGGTCTTGGTCTTGGTCTTGCAGCAAGAGTCTTGCAAGTCTTGCACTTTTATGAGTAGGTAAAGTAGGTACATATTCGATTTTTTTTAATAAAACCTAAATTTTCCTTAAAGTAAACATGTTATATAATTTTAGGTACCTATCAAACATATATAATCTAAGATCAAATTATTACAATTTTTGGAAAAAAAAAATCACCAAACTATGAAATATCGTTTATATGTCGTCTTGAAATTTCTGTATTTTTATAACTTTTCATATAATGTTGTTATTATAGTTATAAAAATAAAAAATGAAATACAAACATGTTGAAGAATTTAAGATCCATATCGTCGATGTATAAGCTGAAGTGAATCAAAACTAAAATCATTGTCTGATTATAATAAATCTTTCAAAGATTATTCTTATGAAAATATCTAACAACATATTTTTCTAGTCATGAACATTGATGCCAATAATTATATAAGTCCTCTCCCTAAAATTATAATAATATACAAATAAATACAAGGAAACTATCAGACATGCGATGGTATGTTTAGTTAAAGAATACGCACAGAAATAGAAACCCCTAAATACAAACAATTGAATATTTTAAGATATTTTGTACTCTATACAAAACATGTAGGTATGTATGTCAAGATAGGGTAGTATGGAGAGGTCAGTCCTTCCTTCTTACCCAGAATATGAAAACAGTTTGATGGTATGTATTTATTTTGAAGATTAAGTATCAAACTATTTAGTCACCTTAGATCAATGATATTATATTTCATTGCCTTATAATATAGGTATTGTGTATAGGTCACTGCCACACAATTTTTATGAAATGTCGTCACTAAACTTTTATTACAATAATTGTTAAATTTTGAGATGCCTTACAAATTGTATGAAAAGATGTCGTCACTAAATTCAATTTTTATAAAAAATGTTAAAAAACATTACATACAAAATGAATATGTACTTGCTAAACAAGTACATATATATGTATCTTCCTACTTTCCCTAAAATAAGCATAAATGCTTATGCTATAGGTGAAAGAAAACGTTCAAGGCAGGATTCGAACTGACAACCACTGGATTACTAGCCCAGCACGCTAACCGCTCTGCCATCGACCCATCTAATAATAATCTATTTATATAACATATATGCTGAGTAGCCTCTAAGTTGACTTTTTTACTCCAAAGTTGAAAAAAACACGAAAAATATAGACCTGGCATACAAATCTCGCGTATCATCGCTTGATATGTTAAGAGAATAAATTCCCTTAAACAAATCGACAGTTGTTGTTGGAAAATAAAAAAAAATTAAAATATTTATTAATGTGTGTTTTTAGTTTGATTCGTACTCTTAAATTGTGTCTCATGTGTTACATGCAACTCGTGAAATAATGAATATACCTTCCAACGTACTTGAATGATAGATATTTATGTAGGTATAATATTATATCATGTCAAAACTCGCACAGAAACATATACCTACGTCCTACACAGGATGTTAAAATATGAACCGTGCCAGATTCAAAATGTCTTATTTCGTGCAAAATCATGCAAAAAAATACTTTTATGATACAATCATAAATGTTATGTTTGTCTAACGGCGGCGTAACACAAGAGAAGTACTAATCCTTTCTTTGACATACATACCGCTCGTTCAGAGCCGAGTGCCGTGTTTTTTTTTATTAATAATTGATTTTATTTTATTTCCTTGTATGGTAAATTTAATTAATCATTTTTTTATTGTTTAATTAAAATAATGTGCATCTATTATTAAAAGTGGAAAAAATGTTATGCTTTTAGAAAATTGGCTTTTTCAATCTAACTTCATACAAAGATTTCTTAAATTTGTATGTACCTACTAGTGATCATCCAATGGTCAAACAATCATACGTAATTCATTAGATTTTTAAGTTTGAAAGTCATTGAGGTTCTTTTTGTCAAAGAGTATACCTCTATATTGCTTATGTATGTATATACGTACATAGGTACCCTCTTCTATTGGTACCCTATATAATATTAATTAAATTACATTCTTTTACAAATACATCATTAGAGTACGTGTTGTTTGCCTTAAGTACTTACTGTTTATTAAATATTGTTTCACAGTAGATATTATGTATTTTTACTTAACATGGTTGAACCACTGCGTTTGACATTGGCAATATGAACGTAAATGTCAATGGTTTGATGTGAAATATTTTTACCCTCCACTACCCCCGAAGGTGATATAGTGCGGAGTTATGAATTTGAAATTTTTAAGGGTATTCTTTTTATTGCAGATTATTAACTAGTATCATGGTGAGATTGTATTCTGAAAGGATTACTTTACAAAAATACAAAATTTAGGTATTCATACTAATAAGAAAATCTAAACACTTAAAAATATATACATGCATACATACATACCCATATATACATAGATACATAATATTCCAACTGTCGACACGTTCAAGAGAATTTATTTATCTTAATGAATCGTCAGTATTAAGAGAATTTTATGCCAGGTCTATATCTTTCATGTTTTTTTAAACTTTGAAGTCAAAAAACACCAACTTAGAAGCTTAGTGTGTCTGTGTGTGTCCCTTATATGTATATTTAATGCTTTGTTTGCATATTCATTCAATCGATAAAATAAATAGGTACATTATTATGTTTTTCTAATTGACTGTGATGAATATTTTTATTTGTATTGTGTATAATTGTAATTGTAAATGGCCTTCGGCAGTATTATTCGTATTAAAATTAAATAGTTGTAACGTGCTCCATAGGAATGGTATTTTCAAAGTTGAAAAAAACCATGAAAAATATAGATCTGGCATACATATCTCGCACATCTTCGATTGAAACTTTTATCGGTCTGTTAATAGAAATAAATTCTCTTGAACAAATCGAAATTTGGAAAACATTAAATAAAATAATTAATTGTATTTACTTTATGCACAAGGTAAAGTACTTACACTTGCAACGCCTCTGAGTACGTTTGTTTACATCGGCCAAAATTATTGTCTCGAAGAATAATATTATTTTATTCTTTTACACACCGCGGTCAAATATGACATTTGCGCTAGTAATGATAAGAGTTATTTTTGCATCACGTAAACGTAATACGAGACAATTGGAATCTGAGATGTTGACTTCCTGTGTATACACGCACGTGTTCATAGTATAAAAAATATTTGTATTTTAAACCGATATGTAAATTTCATTCTTAAAGAAGTACCTACCTAGAAATTACATTTTGGTAACTACACCTATTTATTATTATGAATTCATTTAACAATGAAACAAAATTATTTAAATTATAAATTATTTTTATACCATTTTTATAAAATGATGTCATAAAATTCGATCTTTGTATGTTATTTTAAACCATACTAATAGTTGCATGTAACACATGAGATCCAACTGTCGATAGCGATAGTACCTATGTATAGTTGAAGAATAAGTACCTACCATACTATAAACCCAAAAATCAAAATTATTGAATATTTTAAGATATTTTGTTTTCTATACAACACATGTAGGTATGTATGTCAATATAGGATAGTGTGGAGGTCAGTCCTTTTTCCTACCCGGAATATGAAACCAGCATGATGGTATGTATGTATGTTTGGAGATTTAAGTATCAAACTATTAAGTCTTCTTACATATTGTGTATAGGCGACTGCCATACAAATTGTATGAAGCGATGTCGTAAATTTTTATAAAAATTGTTAAAAAAAAAATGGAGATGTAATACTACAATGCTAATATTTTTTATAGAAAATTAAAATTTCTAGTTGAGGTGTTTCGGCTTTTTGCGATATTTTTAAAAATTATGGAAATATAGGCAGTTTGAGATTTTGTATTTGTCTATATTCATACCAATTTTCAGCGTTCTAGCTTTTATGCTTTCTGAGATATATGGAAAAATTAAGTGAAAATTCAAAAGTTGATAACTCCTGACTGAAACAAAAATTCAAAATTCTGAGTATAACAGTTTTGTAGGCCTATTACTGTTTATATACTCTGAAATTTTCGGCTCTGTGAATTGAGCGGATCAAAAGTTAATACGGGGGACGGACGGACACACACACACACACACAGAGACTCACGAAATGTTCTACTCCGAATTCTGAGTAAATCCGTCTATGGAACATATATGCTGCGAAGCCTCTATGTTGGTGTTTTTTGACTTCAAAGTTGGAAACACCGTGAAAAATATAGACCCTGCATACAATCTCGCGTATCTTGAATTTAAACTGCCTCTTCCTTCAAGAGAATTTCATTCCCTTAAATGAATCGACAGTTGGATAAGTCATTTACTGTCGTTCCAATGCAATTTCTATGAGTAATATGTCAACATATTGAAAAAAATGCAAGACCGCAAGAGTCTTGCATTTAAGTCTTGCAAGACTCTTGGTCTTGCAAGCATGGTCTTGTTCTTGGTCTTGGTCTTGCGTACCTGGTCTTGGTCTTGTTCTTGCAGTGAAGTATGTGGTCTTGGTCTTGGTCTTGGTCTTGCAAAAAATGCAAGACCAAGACCAAGACTGCAAGACTTGCAAGACTTTTGCTCATCACTAGCCATAATGGTATGAATGAAAGGTGAATATAAAAGCAAGGAAAGGAAAAAGAAAACAGTGTCATGAGATACCATTATTGATTCGATCTTTTATTAAATATTTGTATCTCAAGTGTACCGTTAAATATGTACCTACATGAAGGAATGAGAGTCTTATAATAATATGTAAGTACCTACCTTCTAAAAAAATAGCTTTATAATTCTGTCTTGTATTCAACATAATATGACAAACAGACATACATCATGGCATCATGCTCATATTCTGAGTAGGAAAAACAGACTGACTTCCATACTATCCTATTCTGACATACATATCTACATGTTTTATATAGAAAACATAATATCTTCTAAATATTTATGAATTTGTGTTTATGTCTTAGTTTGGTACGTACTCTTCAATTACACATACTATCGCCATCCGACAGTTGGATCTCATGTGTTACATGCAACTAGTATCTTGACAAGATACAAAGGACCTATTAGTTTCTCTCGGCAAACCGTCAAAACGGTCATTGGCAATTAGTATCATCTGTGGTATTCATTTATGTATTTTTGTCAACCTTATTTGTTGTAGCATTAAATGAATTAACTACTTTGTATTTAAAAAGGTTTTGTACCCCCGATGTACAGATGAGTGCCTCTTGTTTTAAGGGGTCGTAATTAAACGGAATTCTATCGTTTCTTTTTCAACTTTCTATAAACCACACCCAACAATTTTGAATAGTTACTTTTCAAGACTATACTTTTAGATTTATTAAAGACTTACGTCGGTAAATATTCACCGTAGCATCTTATTGTTCAACATTAGTACACTGTAAATTTTCGTGAAATAAAATCAGAATTTTATTTGCGTACAAGAAAATAATTAACTAAAATTATGAAAAAATTATATTTAAATTTAGCTGTGAATAATGGGTATACTTCAAAGATGGTTGATTCTCTTTTATATAGAAAAAACAAAAAGAATGCTTTACATCTTTTAGCTCCGGGGTTACAAACATTAACAAAAAATAATAAAAATCGTTGGGTTAAATTGAATTATATTGGGAAATCGTCAAACAAAATTGGAAATATTTTGAGAAAAAACAAACAAGTCAAACGGGTAGATCTTTAAATACACGCCTTAAAGAACATCTTGCGTGTTTCCGTTTGAAAAAAGACACTTCAAACTTTGCGACACATTTACTTGAGAGTGAGCATTCGTTTAACTCACAAACTGGGATCAATCTTATACATAGTTTATGAAAAGGTAAAAAATTAGACAAACTTGAAATATTAGAGATAAATAGAGTAAAATGTAACAGCAACGTTCCTTTGATTAACGCACAAATAGATTTTAATACTTCTCCATTATTATTACCATTAGAATAGTTAATGTCGGGTTTTTCTGTTGGCCATTATTCAACATATTTGCTGTCCTTTTAATACAATATTTGTATACCTATTCATTCCTTCACATCAATTGTATTTTTATTATACCTACATACATATTTACCTTAATGTCTTTCAGGTATTTAATTTTTATTAGAATTGTCCCCTTCCTTATCTATTGTTGTTATCCTCTTTGTGAATCTATATATAGATGGTCTTCATCATTATTGTTCACCATTCTGACGATGCTCATCATAGAGCGATACCGGTGAATGGGAGTCGCGTTTGCGAAAAATTTAAGTAGAACGTAAAATTAAATATAATTTTTTCATAATTTTAGTTGATTATGGAGTTCTATCATGAAGTGACAGTTTTAAATATCGAAAAAAAAAATAATTGATTAGTAATTTTGGACAAAATAGTAAAATAACAAGTCTGACCAAACAAGTCTGTGTTTTGTAAGCACCACAATGAGAAAAGGTTCAAAACGAATAGTTATATATAAATTCTAATTGAATAAAAATGATCTCAATTTTTCAAATAATGTATCACGTAGTCAGAATTTATATTATTGTAATAAAATTGAGACGAGGGTGAAATAAAACGGATTTCGGAGCAAGAAATGCGATTATTTAAGAACGAAAAATGTTGTTTTCAAAACTTTAAAAGCATTGAACAGGCACTAAGTTGCAAATACATTTATCGAGTTATTTGTCTCCCTTTCTATTTCAGTGATTAAGATTGAGTTTAGATTGTAAAATTCAAAAATCATTAATGTGATTTACATAGGAACACAATCGTTTTGAAAAATAAGTTTTTTTTTAAGATCATTAATTTTAATTTATCGTCACATATACAGACGAATATGTTTTCATAAAATTTAGAACATTAATTACGAATTCTTTAATTTGAGCGTCATTGTAGTGCATGCGCTTTCCTTTATATGAATATGAATATAATATGTATATGTTATATAAGTTATAAACAACAGAATGTATGAAAAGAGTTAAATTCGGTTCTCTCTTCTTACACAACGAAGAGAGCGACATGAAAGTACATACCTACGTAAAAATAAATTAGCATTCATGTGGTTTTTTCCTGTAAATAAGTTTTATGAATTGAATTGTGAGGCTAGGAAATATTTTGTGAGAGTAAATTAAATTACGTTTGAAAATAAATTTGAACGGTCATGAATTAGCTGTGTGATGAACTATAAATTCTTTGGTGAATAACGTTATGTGGTGAAAACATTGTCAACATGCATACTAGAGGTATTCATAATAGAGCGCCGTAGACATTAAGAAAAATATCATATTTTTTTAAATTTACGAATTACAGTGTGGTGATTTTGACAATATTTACAGAATTACAGTGTGGTGATGTTGACAGTATTTACAACACGCTGTCTAAATGGACACAATTTTTCATAGTATGCAAACCACCTAATACAAGACAATCATACTGTAGCGTCGCTGCATTCGACTACAAACAACAAGATAATATTTATCAGCGAGTGTCAGATGACACTCGCCAGCCAATGAAGAGATAGATGATGTCATCTTTTGATCAAGCAGCCGGGATCATAGAGTAGCGTCTAGCCCCTGAGTTTCTTTTCTCGCGTGAGCGAGTTGCTTTATAAATTGAATTATAAATTATCATAAATTAAATATATAATATTCTTTTAATTTTTCGCATTTAATATAAAATTTCACAGCTCGTTTGACTTAATACTACGAGATCTCAACCAATCAGAGAGCCAACCGGAAACAGAATGCAAACGGGTAGATTCAGATTGTAGACTCTAGTGGATCATAGGACACGCGGATGAGCGAGCCACAGATAATATGGAAGTAAACTTTCAGTATACTTCAGATGTGTCACTCAATACATAGAAGCTGTAACCGGATAATCATAAGGTTTCTCGCATCTCCGCTATAGGGGCAATGAATACGCGACCGGTCCATGGCAAATATAAATTTCCATTTTAAAATGTTTCCAGCTTTGAGGAATGGATTCAAGGTTAACTTCAATAAAAAATTACCACTTTTCAATCATTATTTATTAAAAAAACACATATGATGGATTTTATTTGCAATATTTCAAAAATCATGCCAAATAATTCATAAAATACATTGTTCTAAATAAAATGTGCATTGTAGATTATTAGGTTTTTTAAATTTATTTTCCACAAAGAAAGATTTAATACTGATTTTCGGAAAACTATATAACTTCACTTCGCCGTATTTCACTTGACAATTTATTCAAAACACAACAAAACTTGTCAGCCATCTTGCGAAGATAATCGAAAAACATAAAAAGCTGGCAATAGATTAACACCATCACCATCACATGGCGTGATAGTGTGTATGTAGATGAACACCGAAAACAACAAGAATTTTACAAAATCACACGTGTTATATTTATTATCTGGTTTACTTCAAGATTTTAAAGGATCAAAATGTTTCGCGTCACAACAAACAACAAAACACAACTGAAGTATGCTGAAGGTCTGAAAATTTTACATTACATTTTCAAAAATACCAACATAAAGAAAAAATAAATAGCCCCACCTTTGGAGATGTAAGCGTAAAGTAAAACCAGTGCTACCAATAGAGTGCCACCGGCGTGGAGCGAGCCAGCCAGTCATTCCCGCGCGGGCCCCGTGTCGCCATCCAGCATTATCTCCTCACGTCACTAATTTAACTTACATAGACATTTGTATTTCTTATCTATTGAATCTCATAAATACATTTATTATCAGTAGTTACGCGTATCACTCAATTCCCACAATACATTTGACAATACAATTATTACATAAACATACATTCTTATTGAGACAAAATAATTTAGAGACATTTGATCCAAAGCATAAATATTAAAGATAATAAATAGAAGAACCATAAACAATCACAAGAAAATAATTAACACCAGACATAACCTAACACTTTTCCATTACTATCCATGTTCCCGTTAGGTCAATAACTTACCCCTCCCTCCCCCCAACTCCTGCTACTCTCATGACACTGCCGCACACCAAATCTAACTAGTTTGTACTCACCTGAAGAAGAGAACGTCAATTATCGAAACTAGTTGTGTATTAAAAAGACCTGTAGCCTTACTCTTGAAGCTCGAATCCGATCCCGATTTCAAATTTTCATTTAGAACTTACCTATCTGCCGCCTGCGTATATTCAAATTAACGACTATTACTTTTAAAACATACCTACCTACCGCATTCATCCTTCGTTACAAAGGTAGGTTCTAAGCGAATCGGATCGAATTGGGATCGGATTTGCAGTGGAGAGTAAGGCCGCAGAGAGGAAATAAACAATGATATGTTATTATTTTTTGTTAAATTAATTTCCACAATGTAAACGCCTCTACCATAGAATATTTGCCCCGTAGACATTCCCAAAATTTCTCATCACAACAGATAAATTTTAATCGCGTACTTATTCGCATATAAATTAAGAATTTGATATTTGTACAAATAGCTTATAATATTTTCTGACAATGAATAATTTTCTGGTGGAATCCTACAAATTCACACTTACATAATAACTGTCATCGCGGATGGTAATATGCGTAACTGGAAACGTAATTATTATTTACAAAAGAACTTTCGTGAAAATCTTTATTCATCAGAGGAGCATTAAATAATGTTTATTAAAACATTAAAACATAATACAACATAGGATAAATTAAACATGAGTTACAAAGTTAGTGCTTTCAAAGTAAATTTTATGTTATCAATTCCTAAAGAGGTAGGTACATTTTTCCAGAGACAAATAAGATAAAGATAAAAGTAAATAAGAAAACGGATGTCGTGGAATCGAGTCAATAAGGAATGGACTACTTTCAGCAGTTTAATGAAAATGTAATGGATGGCGGAAGACGAAAAGACATTATAATGAGTACGACATTAAGTCATGGGGTTGCTGGTTGGTCACGCGAATAAACTTAAATGTTCCTTCCAAACACTGTAAACGATTCTAATGGTGAAGTTTCAGAAGTAGTTATCTCTCAAAAAAAAAGTTTAATCTTTTGAATAATAATAATGCTTCACTATAGCACAAATAAAATTCTCATCCAACACTAACTTGACTACAATTTTATCAGTAACATAAAATGTCCTTTTCATATACTTACATACAAAATTTCATGTTTTCTTTTACTCACAACTTTTAACCGTAAGCATCCAAGATATTGACATGTTAATCTGCGGAGTCAAAATTTTGCATGTTGTGGCAGAGCCGTTAGCTCACTGGAATAGTAATCCAGTGGTTGCGAGTTCGATTCCTGCTACGGCCGATTTCGTATACCTAAAGAATAGAACAAAAGAACTTCATACTTAGCTTAGGGAATGTATGGGGATGTATATGTACCTACTTGTTTCAAGGACATATTCGTTCTTTAAAAAAAGTATATCGAATTTTATTTTCTTTATTACATTGAATTATTTTCCTATCGCATATGTTCATTGACATTTTTTTTTTTCAAATAATTTATTTGATTACTTCAGTGAACTAATAGCTTTAGGTTTATTATAAATATCTTACACAAGTACAAACTATAATTATTTCACTGAATGATCATCATTGAATTCAAATATATTATATTGAAGTCAAATTTATATTTATAACAAATATAAAAATAAGTAATGTGAGTCACATTCTGCATTATGTGCATAAAAGCAGTATTCAAAATTCAATGCTTAATACAAAATTAATATTCATAAGTTGTGCGAAAATGCACAGTTTGGTGTTTCCAAAATGTTCAATGATATTGGATTGAATATTTAAAATATAAACTTTTAAAAAAGAGTTAGTACTTGCCCCATAAAATCTTCATAAATTGTAGTGATTTTTTTTCACTAACATTATGCTGCTGACTATAGAAAATACGGAAATATAATGTAATATGAAAAATACAAAAATAAAAAAATTTCAAAAATAATTTTTAAATATATTTAAATATTATTTTTTACAGAATGCACACAACACCTTCGTGGCTCAGTCGGTTGGGTATCTGACTACTGAGCGAAATGTCCCGGGTTCGATTTTCAGTGGAGACACAGTTTAAATCGTATTTTTTTGCAGTCTGGATCTGTGAGACGATCAATATCATAAGTCTCCAGAATGTTGCAATTTGTTATTGAGTAAGTAAGTTTTAAATTGATATTTGGCATACATAGTTCCTGTTAGATAGACGCAACATAAAAAACGATATTGTTGCAATGATATTGTTTATAAAGACGAACATCTTTAAAAATAAATTGTATATAAGACAAATATTTCATTTATGTCTTAGAAATGTACTAACAATGACATTGTTATTTTACGTTTATGGAATTTTTTTGTAGGTACCTATGTATAAAAAATCTGCATTAGTTTCAAACATAATAACAGACTCTTTTCAGAATATTTAATAAAATATTTACATGAATACCATACAGTACAATATATGTATACAATGAATAAAATAGTTTGTATATATTGTTCCACTTGTTTGTTTGTATTGTTATTTAAGTAGCAAAATTCAAAAAATACATTCAAAAAATAATTCTTTATGTGCATATCTATTATAATACTATATTTACAACACAAAATAATGTATACGAAACAAGGTCTAGTAACAGAGGTCTACTATATATAAAAAAAACCTACAAGACTTTTGGACAAAACCATTATACTTTCCTGGGTCCAATAATATATAACTCCCTACCTAGTGATTGTAAAAGTATGAGTATACCTCTCCTAAAAAATATATAAAAAACTGGCTTATAAACATTGGAAGAAAACAATCAGAACTAAACTTAACGTATATATATATATGTTTAAATGTTTCATACACTTTACTTTGTATATCTTGATATATTTTTTTGTGTTAATAAGTGCTTTTCCAGTTGATGTGATTTGTAGTTTGTTTCATGAAAAAAAAAATATTTATTATTTTTTTTTATTATTATTATTACTATTATTATGTTTCAAATCTATACTATCTGACTTAACCTACTAGATATTTATGGTCAATCTGTTTCTTAAGTAAAATATTTTTTTGTTTTTTATTTCTTTTTTATTAGAGGGTGCAGCATTTAGATATATATTGTTTAATAATGTTTTCATCATTCAGAACATATATTTGTTTCGGAAGAAAACTATAAAATAAACATAATAAATTGGCTGCCTTAAAACGGGAATTATTCCTAGTTAGGCAGACAAAGGTAAAAAGTGGAACACACCCTATATACCTACCACAAAAATGGTTTAATTCATGTATTATATACTTATTCATATATATATTGTATATATTATTATTTTTTCTTTGTATACATTCAATATTGTTCCAATGTAATTTGTTTTTAAAAAGTAAATAAACAATTATTATTATTAAAAATTCTAAAAAAATATTAAATGCAATTGAAATAAAAATTGAAATAAATGAAAAATAAATTGCCTAATGGCAATAAGCCCGCCAGTGTGCATTATAATTGTTTATATTATGTACAAAAAGTTAAATAAATAAATATGCAAGTACCTGTATATTTATATCATATTCTTACCTAAAAAAATTTACATTGCATAATAAATACAATAACGATATAATAAATTGACAGTATTTTCTAGCCATCAAATACATGTATTTAAATGTCAATTTATATTTGAAGAACGTCGAGTATTTTTACGAACTAAGTAAAGGGCCACAATTTATTGGGAAAACTAACGAATATCAGATAGCAAGAACAGTTTCGATATTAAGTTTTATTTTGACAAATAAATGATGTGGGAAGTATGTATTTAGTTATCTTAAATGCGATCTGCTTACATAATAGTCACTTCAGATATTTAAAATTTGAAGGAAATAACTATGTATGATAATTTTTGATAATATTTGAAAATCACACAAAAATTTTGATACAGTTGATATAAAGTATTTGAGACTAAAAATTGGAAATTGGGGATATTTGATGCATATTTTAAAATACTGACTAATTGAAGATTCAGTAAATAAAGACGTAAAACCATACCAGTCGGGAGAAAAAAAAATAATCAATTGGTAACGCCTTAAATAGTTTGAGAATCAAATATTTATTTGACAAAATATTGACACGTACATAACACAAGAGATGCATCAAAAATTTGTGCTCACCAAATTATGATATTACGTTTTATGAATATTAAAATCAATGCTTTTGTAAACATTGTTTATATTATAATATCAACAAATTGACATTAAAAAGATACTTCAAAAATCAGGAAGGAAGTATCTACTAACTTTCTTTTATCAAAAAAAGAACAGAAACAGAAAAAGAAGAATCCGATGGAAATAATATTTTCGTAGTACGTGTGATAAGGGGAAAATAACACGAAAAAATACATTTATTTTATCTTACTCAGTTACATAATATATTGAAATGGGAGAGTCATCTATCATCAATAGAATGAACATTCAATGAAATGAAATATTGAATTTATTTTAACATACATAATCTGACCTGTGTGCACATTCTATTGTATACAAATCTATTATGATAATATTATTTTCACTGATTCCTTTTGAATGTGTTTGACAGGCAGAATTAAAAGAAAACTTATTTTGAGAAATTTGTGAGAAATATTTAACCAGTTTTTTCGTTTTTCTTTTATATACGATATCAATTTGGAGTAAATACAATAGTTGATAGTAAAGGGTGTGCAGAATAAATAACGAAACTATGGATTTTTTAAAGGAAAGCGTAAGAAAAATTTGAGATTCGTTCTGTGAGAAAACTGCTTACGATACCTCAACTTTTTCATACATTTTTCTTAAAAGAAAAACTAGTTATTAACAGCAAATTGGTACATGTTGTTTGCTGAAATACCTGACGCTGAAATTTTAAACAAGGAATTCGAAAGATTAACATTGTGGCAGAAATACCTACATCAAACATGATATTTCTGTCACAAGAAAATTAATCAGTCAAAACAATCAAGAAAGGGTAATGACTCAAAGGTGTTGCTTTCACTTTTGGTATACAACAATAAATAATTCTTCATACTGATATACCCCTAAAGGCTGTTTACCAGACGACAGTTCAATGAACCCTAAGTACCCAAACAATGGGTATATAAACAAAACAACAGGGGGTACTTCATCTCTTTACCTGTCAAACTTCCTAGTGAAATCATCGACCTGCTAAAGTTTTATACGCGAGTGAAAATTGTCATTATTCTAATTTATAAAAACTGTGATAGTGCTAAAATACAAATTTGTAAGTTATCATTTCATTTTGTTATTTCTCATCTCTACTTTGACTTTACCCTGTCTTAAATACTTTTCCTTGATTGTGACTTGTTGGAACCTTTTATAATACTAAATAGAGTTCGCACTCTATTTAAGCGAACAGTTTCTGTTCTGGTGACCTCTCTTCCAACAAGTCATAACAAGGAGTTCATTCTATATTAATTTCCCTTCTGGAGTCTCAAAACATAGAACCTAACTAAGGATTCTATTGGTATATAGTAAACCCCTCTGGTTACTAATTTTATTGACCTACCAAATTGGTAATAGACACACACAGCCTTAACATATTTATTGTTTTTAAGAACTTAATGATTATTATTTGAATACGTGTATTGAACACTATCGGCCTGAGCCAAGTTGAAAACGCTTAACGATATCGCCAAACGCTATTTTTTTTATGTATGGTATTTGACGTTTGTTGTAGAATTTTTTTCTACAATAACAAACAATAAACGTCAAATCCCATAGAAAAAAAATAGCGTTTTCGATTTGACTCAGGGGCAATATACAATATACATGTCCCTTGTACGTAGCTACCTACACTCTCGCATACATTGTCTTTTAATATGTTACAACAATAATACTTCTGTACAGTGACAACTGTTTAATTTTGCTCCTAGCTTTTTTACAAATACTATATTTAGTACCAATTTTTTCAAGTCAATGAATAAAAACATAGTTTTAATAAGTGATTGTGACCTGGTTTTGTGATTAATTTTGGTTCTATACTTCATGGTTTTTGTGTAAATTCATCAAAACTGGAGGCTTCTTATATCCTATTGTTTTGACATCTGTCTTAATTTATTCCTACCTACTGACAGTACTACACAAATACAAGTACATTTTCAATACTAGCTGTCAAATTGAAATAATCTGAAAGATGAGTAAAAGGATTGCAGCCCAATCAGGCAGCGACTCTCCTATGAATATAACGGATATGCGAAACATGATAACTAGTGCAGTGAAGGAAGGGAATAAAGAGATCATCATGGAAATTAACGATATCAAAGGAACTCTACAAGAAATGAGTGATAAATATAATAGTTTTCATGCAGACCTCTTGGCCGCTAAGCAGAGGATTGTTGAGCAGGAAAATCAAATATCTCAATTGGAAGGTTCAAATCAGGAATTGAGTGAAAAAATTATGACTTTGGAGTCGAAGATGGATTCTGAACTTGCTGAATTGAAAATTTATGTTGATAAACTGGAAACTTATAACAATAATCAACAGCAATCTCTTTTGACTTGTAATTTGGAGATCTTTGGAATACCAAATGGCAAAAATATGAATCTTAATAAGGAGGTCATTGATATAGCTGCCTCAGTTGGATGTGGACTTGTAAATGATGATTTAATGTTTGTTACTCGCAAGAAATCGGCTAATCCACAGAGACCGGGCAGTGTTATTCTGAGACTAAAGGACAAAGGGAAGAGGGACGTATTTCTGGCAGCGGTAAAAAAAAACAAAGGAATTCCATCCAGTCCAAAAGATGTATCTGGTAACAGAGGAAGAGTCTATGTGAACGAACATTTAACTTGGAAAAATAAACAGATTCTTCATGCTACAAAAGTGTTCAAAAAGGAAAGTGGATACGATTTTTTATGGATCAGAGATGGGAAAATCTTTCTGAGAAAGAATCAATTTTCCGGCCCCATAGAAATCACAAGCATAAGGAAGCTGCAAACATTGACTCAAGATTAATTTTATCAGCTTACCTTTTTAGTTTCATGACTTTTTTTGCTATAGCTTATTACATATTTTATTTTCCTCTGTTCTTTTATTTTATCAGCTTATTTGGTTTATGTGAAAAAGTGCATTTGAGCATATACTATATTTTATTTTTACTGTTTATAGTGGCAATTCCTGCTTTACCTTATCATTTAATTATGCGGTCTATTAAACTGGTTTTATTTGGTTATTGGCGCGGGCGCTGAGCGGATTTCGATGTTCTATCAGAATGTGCGAGGTCTACGGACTAAAACTAATGAATTTTTCCATAGCGTAACACTAAATAATTTTGACATAATTCTAATAACAGAAACATGGTTAACTGACGGTATATACGATGGGGAACTGTTCGATGATCGGTATGCAGTATTTAGAATGGATAGAGATAGTGTTTCATCTGGTAAATCAATAGGAGGTGGTGTACTTATAGGAGTGAAGAAAGAATTTAAGGCTTATAATAATGTCAACTGGTCCTCTCGGGTAGAGGATACATGGATAACATTAGATAATATACTTAAAAATAAATCAATTCATATCTGCTGCTCATATCTTCCAGGTGTCAGTGCTAAACTCACAACTTCACAAAGATTAGCTCTTATTACTTCCCAAACAGAAATCATCAGAGACAGAACAACACAATATCCTGATGATGTATGTATTTATTATTATTGGCGATTACAATATGCCAAATATTCAATGGGATACTCTAGGTAACAGTACTTATGACATGTGCTCTAAGGAATTGTTAAACTGTGTAACATTCTCAGGCCTGAATCAATATAACAAAATAAAAAATCACTGTGATAATGTATTAGACTTGGTACTGTCAAATATTCCTATAGAAGTTAATGGGTCAGACACCTTCCTTGTACATGATGATCCCTTTCATAAACCTCTGCAGTTAAATTTTCAATTATCTAACTTAAAAATGAATGGAGGGTCCTCCATATGTATAAAACTCTTTAAACAGGCTGACTATAAGTTGATTAATAGCAAGCTTAAAAACATTAACTGGTCAGCTGTAATCGACTGTGATGATGTGAATTTAGCCACTGATAACTTTTACTCAAATGTACATAAAGTGATTGACAATATGATTCCAACAAAAATAATACACCAAAACAAATATCCAATATGGTTCCATTCGTCACTAATAAAATTAGAAAAGGAGAAATTAAAATATCATAAGAGGTGGAAGCAATCTCACAATCCTCTAGATTATCAAACTTTCGCTCTTCTCCGTAAAATACAAAAAGGAATGTCAATTAATGCTAGGGAAAAGTATTTCAATAGTACTGAAAACTCCATTCAATCAAACGTCAAAAAATTCTGGTTTTATGTTAAATCAAAGAAACGTAATGCTAACTCATTTCAGTGTTTAATTAACGGTGATCGTACTGCTCAAAGTATACAGGAATCTGCATATTTCTTGTCAGATTACTTTGCCTTTGTTTTCAATACAGTCGATTCTTCTACACCATATTGTAGTAAGGAGGTTGCAGGGTGTCAAACTATAGCAAATATACACTTAGACATAGCAACAGTATCTAAACACCTAAGTTCAATCGACATAAGAAAGAGTCAGGGTAGTGATTATTTACCAGGCATATTCTTGAAGTACTGTGCCAGCTCCTTAACCATCCCAATTTATCATATTTTTAAAAAGTCACTATCCAACGGTACATTTCCTGATAGATGGAAACAGGCATTAGTTACTCCTATACCTAAGAGTGGGAACCTGAAAGATGTTTCAAATTACCGACCAGTTTCCAAATTGCCCATTTTGAGTAAACTCTTGGAAAAGATCGTGTACAATCAAATGTACTTTGCGGTCAAACTCCATTTAGATCCTAAACAACATGGTTTTGTTAGGGGACGTTCTACTAATACAAATTTAAATGTCTTTCTAAACGAAATTCATGACAACCTTGATAACAAAAGACAAACTGACGCAATATATACAGACTACTCAAAAGCCTTTGATAAAGTGGACCATCTAATTCTGACTAAGAAGCTAAAACTTTTGGGTATTCACGGTGATCTTCTTAGGTGGCTTAAATCATACCTTATTAATAGAAGCCAAATAGTAGAGTACGGTGATCATCTATCGTCTGCAACACAGGTGCCATCGGGTGTACCTCAAGGTTCCCATTTGGGGCCTCTCTTATTTAATATTTACATACATGACATTGGATTATGCTTCAGGAACAGTAATTACATATTATACGCTGACGATATGAAAATCTACAAAACTGTTATAGACATTACTGACTGTGAGGACTTACAACTTGACCTTGATAGACTAACTTCTTATTGTGTCTCGAATAAGCTGTTACTAAATGTAAAAAAATGTCACTCCATTACATTCTCTAGGAAAAAGAGTATAATACAATACACATACAAAATCAATAGGGAGGCGATTGATAAGAAATCAGACTGTAGAGACTTAGGTACCTATACAACTGGACAGTAAACTTTTATTTGACAAACACATTGACACAATTACACTGAAAGCTTATAAAATGTTGGGATTCCTGATGAGAGTATGCAAACCATTCACACAAGTGAAAACTTACTATATAACACAATTGTTAGAAGTCAATTGGAGCATGCATCAGTCATCTGGAATCCACAATATAATATTTATATTAACAGTATAGAACGAATACAACAAATATTTTTGAAACATATGAAGTACAAATTTGGTAATAACGACAAACATGAATTGCAGACTTTACAGACAAGACGAAGGACCTCAGACTTAATGTACCTTTATGACATAATAAACTTCAATATTGACTGTACAGACCTTCTGAAAATTATTAACTTCAACATACCAAACAGACGAACAAGACACACCTCAACGACAAAAAAAACACTAATGCCGCTCAAAATTCGCCATTGTACCGATGCCTTACCACGTATAATAATTTGGAAAAGATCAGGTCCGTGGACATATTCTGTATGTCCAGGACTCTTTTCAGGAGCCACGTTAGACAGGAATAATAATTTTTTTTTTGTTACCAATAGTGAGTACAGTGCACCATGAAAGCAAAGGTGGGCTTATTAAGTTACAATTACTTATGTTGCTATTCTTATCTTTTATATTTGTTTAAAAAAATATTATTGTACGTTGCCCATTTTTTCAAATAAATTAAAAAAAAAAAAAAAAAACTTTAACTTATAGTTAAGTAATACATTAGTAGTGGCCAGGGATTGATTCCCAGTGGAAGAAAAATGTATTTCTTATACAATTCTCTGTGCTTGAAAAGCTCATGAAATGTTTTTTTTAGCTCTACATACATTCCCAAATTAAGCACTATTTTTTATTTTATATTACTTCTCGGGCAACTAACGATACTATATCAAATATTTATTTAATACGCACCCGATAACAAGTTGCCATATTCTGGAGACTTGCGATTTTAATTGTCTCACAAATCCAGACTGAAAACACAATTAAAAACTGTGTCTCCACCGGGAATCGAACCCAGGACCTTTGGATCAGTAGTCAGATACCTAGCCAACTGAACCACGATGGTCGACGATGATGCACTAGAGCAGCGGTCGGGGAACTGGGGTAAATTACTCCAAATGGGGTAAAAATGAATTTTTGTTTGATCCAATTGAGAATTGTATTTTGTTTGTCTATTACATACCTTCCGTGTAAATTAATTCTATAAAGAATGTTTATTTAAATATACATTGATTATCTTCTTTTCAAAATGGGGGGAAGGAGTAATATCGACTTACGCAAAAATATTTTGGGGTAATGGTTGAAAAAGTTCCCCGACCGCTGCACTAGAGTGCAAAAAGTAAACAGAAGATTCACGCTCGTGGACTACCGTCATTTTCTTATTTTTAAGTATATTTAGTCAGAATAAAGACCAAGATACTTGGAAACAATTAACACAATAAGATTCATTTGATAAAAATGAGCCGAAAAATATGGAGGACTAATAATAATTTTTCATTTAAAAAAACCGACTTCAAAATGAACGTGTGTGAAAAAATATGGTGATCGGTTAGGTTTGCCTACACCATGAGGGATATAGCGTGATGGTATGTTAGATGGAGTTCCATGATATCTCATAATTCCTATCATCAAATCTATTAAGTGATCCTTTTCTAATGAAACAGGAATCATCAATTTCGGATGACATGGAAAAGAAGTATCGCTGATCATGAAACTTTGAAGATTTCGTCATGAATCTCATCATCTGATCATGACTAAATTGAAATCTGACAACGTGGTACAAAGTTATCGCTGAACACATATTAAAACGAGTAGGTTGTGGCCAACGCTATACTTCTTAATACTGTCACTCCATAAAGTGTTCAAATTTTGTATGGAAAATATTCATAATTTTTAGGAAATGAGTTTGTTTAATATTTTTTTATTTATTTATTTTATGATGAAAACTTGACACTTCTTCAATGCCATTTAAAATTATGTGCCTTTTAACCACTTTCAAAAGAAAAAAATTCAAATTGTAAGTTTACTGAGCTTGAGGTCACTTTGAAATATTAGACTGTTAAAAAATTGAGAAGCACTATTCGGATATCCTTCAAAATCTAATGGAGTCTAAGCGAGTATAAGATAAACAAATTTGCAAAATTTGAAAATAATCGAATTAGTACTTTAGTCTATAATCGATAAAGTAAAATAAATAGACCGTACATAGCACACAGCACATAGTACACAACACATACACACACATATATACATTGTGGTGAAACTTTCAGAATACAATCTTAGCATAAAACTAGTTGATAATCTGCAATAAAAAAATAACCTTGAAAATTGCGAAATCATAACACCCCACTATATCCCCTTGGGTTATTGAGGAGTAAAAATTCACGTCGATAACCTCCTCCGTAGGAAGTCAGTTAAAAATGAACATCGATCAATGTACCGATACATAGTATTTTGAAGCAATATTAAAATCTGTTTCAGAGAGGCTGATATTAGATACAAAATATTTTGAATAATAATCAAACATGACGTGTTTACATAATAATATGTACATACTCGAGGCAGTAAATAGCATTAACCTTTTGAAGCGATGATATTTGCAATTTAATATAGAAACATAAATATTATGGGTCCTACCGTATCCATTTTGTGCCAGTGCACAGTAAAAAATAAACAAGGTACATAAAAACGTTCCGTGTATTAAAGTAATAAGAAATTGCGCTTCTTCGAGAAACGATACACTTGGGAAAAACTTTAGATCAAATATGTATCAGTTGTATGTTGTATCATCGCTCTAACGACTATTGCTTTTCAGAGTTAAAATTGTGTTTAGTTGCAACACCATAGTTCGATAAATCCTACAAGAACGTGACTAAACAACAAATATCTCCGTTCAATTACATACATAAAACATTCAACAAGAAAAATGGGTACAGATTCGTTAGAGAACATGTCCGCAAGTCAAGTAATAATAATACGAAGAATCGAGAAAATACCTCTTTCTCTTCTATGAATACTCTTGATCCTTCTTTCTTTCCAATACTACTATTGAACCACTCTAAATTTAGATAAAAGGCGAGGTAAGTATATAATGAAAATAAAAAAAATATTTCTTCCGATTCGAAATCCCTTAGAATCTGCTGGCTTTAGACTGTATCGTTTTGTATATTTTCTATGTAACAAAGAACGTGTTTTAAAATATAACTTCAAGATTTACCTCTACACATCCTGCATATTAGTATGTTTTACTTTTTAGTGGCGATAATACTTCAATTCAAATTCAATAGAATTTTTCATAACCAATTCATTTATTCGCAATATTGTCGGAGATTTTTCACTAAGCGATAAATTCGTCATGTAATTAGCGTTGTACATGTTTGAACGATACCTTCATAAAACTTTCACTCTTCAAAGAAGTTTTTTTTGCACGCAAAAAATAAAAGTGTTCAGTGAATGATTTGTGTAGTTTTTTTAAGATAGTTGAAAAGGTGATGCCAAGTAAATGAAAGTACGCAGAAACATCCTGAGAAGAATGCCAATTAAAGAAGTAGTACATACCTGCATAATAATATGTTAAGTTAGCGGCTTTCTAAAATTTCTTTAACCTTTATGCTGTATGGCAGAGTTGTGATATAATAAATATTCAAAGGATAAAAAACACTTCTGAATAAAGAAGAAAAAATCTTCAAACGTCATATGTTTAACTACATAAAAATCCATTTTTTTATTCCTAAATGTATTCTCACTACGGCGGCGTGGGTAAATGATAGCAATTAGTATCGCAAAGATTAGTATCGCAACTTGTTATTGGGTGCGTGCTAAATTAACATTTGACATAGTACCTGTTAGTTGCCCGAGAAGCAATATTAAAAAAAAATCTCTTGAACAAATCGACAGTTGGATAATATAATATTACTGATGTTAACAATATTTTAAAAACAGGATGGGAAAGGGAGAGGTAGGGAGGGGAGTGGGGCGAAGCATCGATCACTGGAAACTCATATTATGATTTATACCCCATGCGTCTCAATGTATGAATAATAATTTATTAAATTATTTTGAAATCAATTCAATTAAAGGTGACCGATCTCGTTAAGTAGGTACATATCGTGGTAGGTATTCTACAAAAATTGTCTAACTTTAAAGTGAATAGAACAAAGAAAAGAGGAATTATAGGACATAGGACAGGTAGAGGTGAACAAATGAATTGATTGCACGACCATTGGTTTGTATAGTTAGTTTGGTTTCAATAACAGACTGTTTATAAAACGAGGTATTGATTCTTTAAAGAAAAATTTATCGCATTTTTATTCTACCTATTAAAGAAATTGCGGAATAATAATATCCACTTCTTCTTCTTCTTCAGCCCTCTGTCTTCCACTGCTGGATATAGGCCTCTTCCATATTCTTCCACTTCCTTCTATCGGTTGCTGCTTGCAGCCAATTTCTACCCCCCACAGCGGCTATGTCGTCAGACCATCTTTTTTGAGGTCTTCCGACGCCTCTCTTACTTTCCCAAGGTCTCCATCTCAATATTTTAGGGGTCCATCTTGTGGGTTCCTGTCTAGCAATATGTCCCGCCCATTGCCATTTCAATGTAGCTACGCGATCCATGACGTCCGCTACTCTGGTCCTTTTCCTAATTTCCTCATTTCTTATTCTGTCTCTTAGGCTTATACCAAGCATGGATCTTTCCATGGATCGCTGTGTGCATTTGAGTTTTTCTACATTTCTTTTTGTAAGGGCCATGGTCTCCAATGCATATGTAGTCACTGGCAGTATATCCACTATCCATAATTAATTACATCATGCGTAATTGTACTCGTTTTAACGTGAGTATAGATTATCATTATAACGTATGTACGTTGATGATTCATCTATGCTTTAGTCGCTCATAGCTTTTAAATTTGATACATATTTCATTTTAAACCTTTGTACTTCTAGAAGGAAGGATTGCCGGAACAAATATTAAAACCAAAACTTGTAAATTTTTAATAATCTAAGGTAATTTTTCGCACAACCAAAGTGCCGTTTTATACGGAAATAACTTTTCACTAAATTATTCTATAAAGTCATTCGTTTGTTTCGAAATTAACATTTCAAAAAAATAACATTTGTAAAAGACGAAGGGTTATTTTCTAGGGTAACCCCCGTGTTGTAGCCTAAAGAAAGAATGTTGTTTACCCAAAGTTTCGGAAAAATATCACTGTTCCTTTTCAAAAGGATTTTCGACTTGTATTTCGAGTTCTGCTTTGAATTATTTATTTATTTAATATAAAGAGACACCAACAGAACACTGAACAACACAAACAAAGAAATCATGAAACAAAAACATAGAATCTCCAGTGCTCCAATAACAGGTACCTATTTCCCGCATGGCTATTGTGCATAGTTAGGTAGGTACATCAACGTCTTCTGAGCATTCAAATTATAACAAAAAAAAATTGCACTGCACAAATAAAACGAAAGTTTAAAATACACAAATACATTATGTATACATTTACATAGGTACAAATGATACACACATATAAGTATGTAAGGAAACAAAAGTTGAACTAAGAAGATAAAACAAAAAAAAATAAAGAAGGAAAAAAATTCTATAAAATTATGTACGTCAGTAATAGGAGAGACCTATAATAATACTTTAAATTGTCACAACTATTCAGGCGTGACACATCAGCACTCACCCGTACACTGCAGGCAGAATGTCATTGTATTGGTAGGTGCCACGTAGGTGCATACGCGAATGCAATGTAACAACGGTCAATAGAACGTCTCGGACAATATCGTGAACTCAGAAAAAAAACAAAAAATAAAAAACAAAAAAGTGTGCATCCTGGGGGATGTTATTAATTTTTTATTTTTCTCTTTCTTTTTTCCTTCTTTAGAATTAGTGGCGGGCACACCCGTTCAACTCAGAATTCAAGATCCAAGTGAAGGTACCTGCTAAATTTACCAGACCAGATCATACTAAATTTTCAAAAAAAGACCTTTCAAAAAAGTGTAGGTACTTTTATACTCAAATATCTATTAAAGTAAAAGTTAGAAGTACAAATTAATTCATATAAGATATATTTTCTAGTATAACTTAGCGTTTACGAGGATAACATGGTAGTTATTTCGTATAACAATAATGATTAACCTACTTTTATAGTAAGCGTTTTGTAAATATCACCTCGCTATTTTTATAGGTTTTCCATATAATGTTTGATAATAATAATGAAAATAAACTTTAAAAGAATTCTTTTGAAATAAATGAAATTACGAATCATACACCAGACATCTTAAACAATTTTATGTATATATTGTAAAAGTGATAATTATTTAAAAAGATATAGACTAGGTACATAAAATTGCATACTTTTTTTTGTTCAGTTCCCAGATATTTTCCTTATTTTTCCAATATTTTCGTTTTTATGGCTTCGAACTAACCGAACTATAGTAGGTACTTACACATTCGAATAATATATCCAGTACCAAACTGTTAAAATACTAATTCTCTGTAGGAAAATTCTCAAACTATTTTAGGTTAAGTTTTCCATACGATGACCTGGGAAAGTTTCACGATTTTAATGTTTGAATCACCTAAAATTATATTTATTTATATATTTATCTCACAAAACAAATTCATTAAAAATTATGTACTTGGAGTTGATTTAACAATGCAGTGACGCGTTCACAAGAAAATCTTTAACAGGCGGAAGAGGCAAGCGGAACATTTTTGATACTCTTTACACACTTGATTACAATATATAAAAATTTGAAGGGTTGTGGTCAATATTTAACGCTTCACCTTTAGAATGTTTATAAATAATGAGGGTAGTGGCCAACACTAAACGCTTTACAATGTTTATATTTAAATTTTAAAACATTTCCCAAAGTTTCATTGTGGAAAAATATTATAAATTTTATGCACACTAGATGAAAAAATATTGAAGCCAATGGGATGTGCACAACACTAGACTCTTTTCAGATTGTTAAAAATTTTCCATCAACCAAAAGTGTTAAAATTTTCTATGCACACTTGCCTCAGATGGAAAAATATGAGAAATGAATGGGTCGTGGCCAATACTTCGGGGTCAACAATTAAAGGGAGATGGTTTTTAATTATAAGATTTGTTGTGATTAATTAATTTTAAGGAATTTTCATCAGATGATTATTTGCGTAATCAAAAGTATTGTCAAAACTTATCTCTCTATATTAGATATACAGACAATAAATATTGGGGCAACTGATGATTTATATTATGAAAAATAGTACTCACTCTGAGAAGTATTTATTTTAATTAAGGTTCAACATTGTAGTTGTTTAAAATTATGATATTTAATTAATCTAAAGTAATAAAACAATGATTTTGTTAGTGTGTTTGTGTGTGTGTGTGTGTGTGTGTATGTGTATGTGTGTATATGTGTATGTGTGTGTGTGTTTGTCTCACGCCTTCTGAAAAACCAAGAGCATCTAAAAATCTAATTTATGTGCGAACATGTACCAGTATACCTGACGCAGTGTCACGCTAAAAAAAATGCGATAAAAATTCTGAATTATTAAAAATATTTAAATAATTATTTTTTTCAAACAAAATTTTCCAAGCCATATCTGTCAAAAAAGTGTACTTTTTGCACGCAAATATCTGTTAATTTAAAAGTTAGAAGTACGTATTTTCACGAATAAAATATATTTTCAAGTTTAACTTAGCTTTTAAGTGAAAACACGGTGAATATTTTGTCTAATTATAATGTTTAACTTATTTTTAAAGTAAGCGTTTTGTACAAATGTACATATAACCCCGCCATTTTAAAATCTTTTCATACGATATTTAATTTTCCTACCGAATGAATATGTTCTTTAAAATAATATACCTTTGAAATAAATGTGATTATGAAATAATAAAATGAAACACAAGACATTACAACAAGTTTTAAGACATATATTGTAAAAGTCTGTTAATTATTAGTAAAGATATAGGCATAATAAAATTACATAATTTGTATATAATATTTGATATTTCGGACAATTTTCGTTTTTGTGGCTTCGAACAAACCAATGTAGGTACCTACACCTACATATCCAAAAAATGTATCGAGCCCATTTGATATTAATATTTTATATGTTGGAATGGTTACTATGGTTACGGAAAGATTCTGATATGGTAGGTACCTACCTAATACTATTTACTTACAAATCAACAATATACTGATTTCCTATCGGAAAATTATTTTGTTTATTTATTTATGTATGTGTGAATTGATGCATGTATGCTACATATGTGCTCCTAAACCGTTTGTCCGATTACAATGAAACTTTGGTGAATTGTCGAGCGTATGCTCGGGATGGTTTCTGGATTTAAACTTTTTTCTTATTCTTCTTCTTCTTCGTGTATTTGGTCATTTTACCTACGAAAGGGGAATATCCTGGGAAAAGAAGGTCCGACAGTCCCTCCATCTCTTCGCAGGTCTTCCAGGACGGTTTGTGGATTTAAACTTTTTTCTTCTTCTTCATCGTGCATTTGCTCATTTTACCTATGAAGGTGGACTATCCTGGGAGAAGAAGGTCCAATTTTCCTCCCATATCTTCGCAGGTATCTGGATTTAAACTTTTTTCTTCTTCTTCTTCGTGTATTTAGTCATTTTACCTTTGAAGGTGGAGTATCCTGGGAAAAGAAGGTCCTTTCATCTCTTCGCGGTTCTTCCAGGTTGGTTTCTGGATTTAAAGTTTTCTTAACCGACTGAAGGGACGGGATGTAATGAAGGGAAGGGATGCACTAAAGGGCCTGAAAGGACGGGAGGTATAAAAGGGCCTGAAGGGACGGGAGGTACTGAAGGGCCTGATTGGAAGGGACGTAATGATGGATTGAAGGGACGGGAGGTACTGAAGGGCCTGAAGGGACGGGAGGTACTGAAGGGCCTGAAGGGACGGGAGGTACTGAAGGGCCTGAAGGGATGGGAGGTACTGAAGGGCCTGAAGGGACGGGAGGTTCTGAAGGGTCTGAAGCGTCGGTTCATGGAGTCTAATTCTTTTTCTTCTTAATTTTATGTAGACATACAGTTTTTGCACAAACTATTTCCTTTGGTTTTTTTCTTCGTTTTCTTATTTTATGTAGAACTTTGGTGAATTTTATACAAACTATTTCCTAAAGATTAATCTTCTTCTTCTTTTATGAAGACCTTTTAGTCAGTTTTTATACAATCTATTTCCAATAGTCTAATTCTTCTATTTCATGTATTTTTTCTTATTTTATGTAGACCATTGGGATAGTTTTTTATACAAACTATTTCTTATAGTCTTATACTTATTCTTTTCTTTTTTATTTAGACTTTTGGGTTAGTTTTAAGTCTAATAGTCTATTGTGCAGAAATATTATTAACGATATGCACACTTGATGAAAATACATATTTAAAAACGAATGGTATGTGGGATGTGACGATGTAACCTGCACTAGAATCTTTTCAATACTTTTGTTTAATCAAATTTAAACCATTTATATCATCCTATTTTGAATCATTTTCAACACCATCATATTTGATTTCGTTGACGATATTTAAAGAATGGGTGTTGTGGCCATTACTGAACTCTTCACAACGTTTATATTCAAATTAAAAACTATTTACTATAGTTTAAGTCTTCTTCTTCGTTAATGTAGACTTTTGTGTCAATTTTAAGTCTATCAGTCTAATTGTGCAAAAATATATACCTAATACACACTTGATGAAAAAATATAAAAACGAATGGGATATGAACAACACTAGATCTTTTCAGTACATTATTTAATCAAATTTTAACCACATTCCAACATCCAAAATTACTAAATTTTCAATAGGTACATATTGCAATTTGTTTTCGATGATAATATTTAAAAATGGAGGTTGTGGCCAAACCAATCTCTTTACAACGTTGATAAACAGTCATATTTAAAACCATTTTTTTTTTTATTTAAGTTTTATTTATTTACATTTTTTTTAAACAATAAGTATTCTTGCACTAAACTGCAAAAGCAGTTTAACAGTGCTAGCTCTCTCGTACACTTATATAAATTTGATAATGTAACAAAAAATAATTATAAACAAACAAAAATTAAAAACTAGCAATACAATATAACAATAATTAAAACCATTAACACAATATAACAAAGAAAACATACAAACTTATATATAAAATTCTTTTAACATTTTTTTTATTTTTTTTTTGTTTTTAATTTGAATATTTTGGCAGTTTGTTAAATAGTTTCGGAATTATCGTTGCTTTTGTCCTGTCGCCGTAAACGTTATTTGTTTTAGGTATTGTCAGTAAGTCTTTCGTTATTTGTCTAGTTGTATATTTGTGAGTGATCTTTAATTTAAATCGTTCGTTATAAAGTTCTTCTATGGTCAGTAAAAGATTCACCTTTTTTTCTATAGGTAAAATATTGCATCTTTTGAATATTTCGTTAATGTTATTTTTACTTGCCTCCACTGTTCTTTTTGTTGCAATTATTTTTAAAAATCTTATTTGTAATTGTTTTATTTTATCAAGGTACGTTTTAAATGTTCGTCCGTAACTACTGAGCCCGTAGTCAATAATAGACTCGACCATAGCATAGTACAGACAGTACAGGGTGTGCCTGGACACGCAGTATTTAAGATGGTAAAATTTACTTAAAATTGATCTTAATTTATTACAGACATTTTCAATATGTAAACTCCAATTAAAGTGCACGTCCACTGTAAGCCCTAAATACGTGTAATTAAAAACCATTTGTAGTTGTTGACAAGTACAATCAGTTACATTTTTATGGAGACACTCATAATCGTGACCTTTTATGTTGAGGTCACATATCTTTTCCATGTGCACTGAATGTATGTATTATAATATGTATATTTAGTTTTCTTTACATTTATAATAATCCCATTATCATGTGCCCATTTAGTTAAATTATTAAGGTCAGTCTGTAGGTAATTTTGTATTTTGTCTTTTTTTCGGTCTGCTACGATTATACATGTATCATCGGCGAACACTTTTTTACTGCAATATTTAATGACGTTTGGTAAACTGTTGACGTGTCCGATATAACATATTGGCCCTGATATTGATCCCGAGGCAACTCCGTTCTCGATTGGGATAGAATCACTCAATTGGTCATTAATTTTAACAATGAGTTTTCTGTTTGTTAAATAATCTTTTAGCCAGTTATTAACCGGTCCTCTTACTCCACATTCGTTCATTGCAGTTAGTAGAATATTATGATCCAGGGTATCGAATGCCTTTTTGAAGTCTATAAATATTATACCTACGTATAACTTATTATTTAGGTGGTTGTTTATTTCATCGGTAAATTCTGTTAATAAGGAGTTAGTACTTTTATTTTTTTGAAATCCAAACTGTTCTTTGTTAATTATTTGGTTTTCATTTAAGAATGTTGATATTTGGTTAACTATTGCTTTTTCAATAATCTTATCAATACATGATAAGATCGCTATGGGTCTATAATTTGTAAATTCTTTGTGACTACCGTTTTTGAAAATCGGCCGTATTATTGAAAGTTTAAGGTCATCAGGCATAGTACCTTTCTTCACACATAGGTTTATCAATTTAGCCAATATAGGACTTATTTCCTTTTTTATTTCTTTTAAATCATTAATTCTAATTTGATCATAGCCTGGTGATTTACTATCCAAATTTTCAACTATTTTTTGAATCATTTGTGATGAGACTGGTTGGAATCTCATAGAAATTTTAGCTGGGTTGACATATGTCTTTCTCTCTAGAAATGTTGTGTTACATTTGTGTTTTATGGAGTTTATTTCTTCGACAAAAGTTTTTCCAAACATATCACAAAGGTATTTAGTATTCCCCAATTCCTTCATATTTTTAGTGATGACATCATCCAACGATTCTTTCTTTTTTCCAAGTAGTTCATTTATTTTTTCCCATAGTTTTTTATGGTTTCCCTTCATGCCTTCAATTTCCTTCCTGTGAAATTTATTTTTAATAGAATTTATGTGCTTGTTCGTTTTATTTCTCCATTTAGTATATTCCAACCGTAAAATGTCGTTTGTTGGATCATTTTTCCATCTTTTAAATAGACAGTCACGCTTTTTGACCATGTTTTTTATTTCATCGTTTATCCATGCCTTTTTTATTCTATTATTTTTTATTGTTTTTTCGGTTTTAGTTTTTTCATATACATTTTCAAAGTTATTTTTAATAGCTTTATATAATAAACGTGGACAATCGATCATTAGTAGAGCGTCCCATTTTATTTGTTTTAACTGTGAGATCACTTCTTTTTTGTCCAAATAATACGATGTCGTTCCCATGTTATTAATTCTGTCTTGAGTATAATATGTACCTATCGTTGCTGCAATAATATAATGGTCTGATATTTTTTGTGTTATTATACATGAATTCACTTCTTTATTTTGATTGCGCACTGCAATATGGTCTATACACGAGCTTACTTTTTTTCCTTGGACTATTTCTTCTCTAGTTGGATCTTTTATCAATTGACAAAATCCCCTTTCACACAAAATATTTTTATAATCATTTACTTGCTTGTTTTTTTGATCCATTGTATTCAGGTTTAAATCACCACAAATTATAAATTCACTAGTTGGGTCTGTCAACTGCAATACATGTTGAAGTTCTGATAAAAAAGTCACTTTATTTGTGTTTGGCGGTCGGTAAACAGCAAGTAATTTTATTTTACGCTTGTCAAATGTTTGAATCTGGCCAGATATTGATTCACATGTATTAAATATTTCAGTTTGTTCATTAAAGGTATGTAGATTGTTGATATATACTATAAGTCCTCCACCTCTACGTTGATCTCTAGTTTTCGAATACATGTTAAAATTCGGTAAGTTATAGAAAAATGTTTCTGTGGCATTAATGTTAACTTCTGATAAAACTAATACGTCTATTAAATTTAACTCATCTTGAATAGACACCAAAAATTCATTGAAATTCTTTTTGATTGATCTTATATTTTTATGGATGATTAAGAAGTGGTTTTTCAGGTGCGGATTTTTATTTGTCCAGATTTTCAATGATTCTGATATATGATTATTAAAAGTATCAAAGATTTGTTCCTCCATTTATGCGAATTTTTTTTATTTTTTTATTCAATTTTATTTTGAATAATACATACGTGTTTTTTTTGCCACCCGGTATTAGTACTTGTTTATTCTCAGATATTATTGTCACACAATCAAAGCAACAACAAAAAATTATCGTCTTTTGTTTAGCTACAATCGTGAGCAATGAGTTGATAACATAAAACTCAGTATCATTGTGTATATTTTTTGTATTTTTATTGCAAGCCATTTTTTTTTTTTTTTTAGTATAACTTTCACATCACTGTCATATTTTTATTTGTGCTGATCCAAAAGCTTTTTAATCTCGTTCTCATTGGTCAAACATACAACCTTCTCATTCTCATCCCTCCTGACCAACACTTTGCCGCTCTGGACCCAAACGAACTTGTATTTGTCTCTTAGTTGCTGTCTTGCCTTCCACAGTAATTCTCTAGTGTATGGTATTAAGCTTTCATTTATGTAGATCCTATTGTCATTCTTGCTATCTTTGATAATATCATTATTATGTATTACTGTCTTTCTATTCTTCAACCAGTTTTCTCTCGCTTTCTGCGTATTAAAAGTAACAACAATAGGTGGAGGACGTACCAGCGATTTTTGTGGAATTCTCCAGGCTTTATTAATCTCCTCTTTAATGCCAATTTTTTTTCCAATTTCTTCCATAATGTTCTGTAGGTTTTCATTTTCTTTTTTTTCGACTCCCACCACTTCTACATTAAATTTCATCTCCTTCTGCTCCAAAACTCTTACTCTAGCCTCCAGAGCCATATTACATTTTTCCAAGTAAATATTTTTGTTTGAAACGTCATCTATTTTCCTTTCCGCCTTTTTAAGCTTCTCGTTTGTCTCCTCTTGTTTTTTCAGCATATCTTCGTATTGAGCAGCGTAAAAAGTCATCGAGTTGCTCATTATTGCCATTTCTTTTTTCATTTCCAACATTACTTCTAATTTCTTATTAACCTCCGTCAATAATATTTCTACGTTAATTTGGTCTGCTTTAACAGAAATGCTGGCGCAAGTATTTGTCTCATCAAAACATTTTTTGCACAATCCCGATAAAAGAGTATCTCCCTTTCTTGTTAACGACAGTTTACAGTTTTTGCACTGAACCATCTTCAAGTCTTCACTTGATTTATGCACTCGATTACTTTGATGCGCGTACACTTCTGTTTACTACCACTGCGCGAGAGAGACTGACATAAAATTATGATTGAAAATATTAAATAGTATTCAATTAAATTTAATCTGCAAATGCGACTCCCATTTACTGGTATCGCTCAATGACAAGCATCGAACACCATTCTGACGATGCACGTCATACTATAGAGCAATACCGGTGAATAGGAGTCTAAATTTAATATAACAATCACAGAGTAACAACTCCCTAAAGGAGTTGGACAGAGTCAACAAAGCGGCTCACTACGACCGATGCTTTGGTGTGAGCAGTCCAATTAAATGGAATGCACTGCCTCCAGATGTTCACAGTGTTCAAAGTATGTAAGAGCACGTTCACTAAATTTCGCATAGTCCATGCGTGCAGAAATTGTATATTATACTTCATTCACACTTTATAGCAATATATAAAAAAGAATGGGTTGTGGCCATCACTTGAACATTTTACAATGCTTAAACTCAATCAAATTTCAAACCACTTGACATAGTCCGATATTGCAAAATAATTGGGTGACAATATTATAAAAACGATTGCTTATTCCTTCACAATTTTACATTCTTGGCCAACGGCGGGACATAAAGGCTAGTACAGAATAATAATGTCGAGGAGAATTCGCGATACGTCAAGCCACGGCACTGGAAATGATCCAGAATTGTTATCATAGATGGGAACAACTGTTTATAACTTCAGCTTGCGTTGGTAGCAACGATGTGCTCACTAGTGATGTGTCAAAGGGATGTTCCGCCACAAACGTGCCTTGAAAAGTAACACATTTTCTTTATAAGTAGGCTCTATTTAAATTAATAAAATCCTTAAAAATTCAAGTTTATACATTAATGGTGTAATAAAGTACATTGAATTATATTACATGGAGTTGAATAAGTTTACATAAATCTCTTCAAAGATGCAGAAAAAGAAATTTATTTTGATCACACGGTAGTTAAGGTACATCAAATCTTCTGTGGAATAATTCTTAATTTCTTTTATGAATATGGTTGTATGAATACGGATGTTAAAACATCAATAAAACACTATACCTTTATCAATCAGTGACAAATTCAGTGCCAAATGACATTATTTTCTATTTGACCTATGACCGAGTTGAATAAGTTTACATAAATCTCTTCAGAGAAGCAGAAAAGAAATTGATTTTGATCACACGGTAGTTAAGGTACATCAAATCTTCCGTGGGTTGATTCTTAATTTCCATATCAAATTTGTTTTGTGGGGTTGTACGAATACGGATGTTAAAACATCAATAAAAACACTATTCCTTTTTCAATCAATCAGTGACAAATTCAGTGCCAAATGACATTGTTTTATATTTGACCTATCACTGATCTAATCTTAATCAAAAAAATTTGCACGAGGATTTTATCTTATAACGACTAGACGAATGCTTACGAGCGTGTATATGTTTACTTTGACTGTTTCAACAAACTCTAAAGTACTTAACGTATATAGCTTTAATTCTTCTGTTGAGTAGCCATATAGTTTTTCAACGATAGAGAATGTGCAAAGAAATCTTATCGTTTAAATTAAATATGGCTTTTATAGTCATTATTAATTGAAAAATATTCCACACATTAACACTCGACAAATATACTAACGTAAAACCTACTATTAACTTTAACAAGATAATGAATGACTTCCATAATATGGGATACTCTAGCAGAAATTTGTCATACCTGGTTGAGATAATAATAAACAGAGTATTGTAGATTCTATGATCTTGTTAGCGATGCATGCATTATATTATTTGTGTCTACATTAATTATGATTTGTGTGGTTGCATGTACCTACAATAATAATTCAACTATGCAATGTTCAGATATGAGTTATTGTTCAAGATATACCTACATACATAAATATCTGTTATGCAAAACATGCTTTATCTGCAAATATAGTAAAGAAATACATAAAAAATAAATAAATCGGGTAAAAAAGACGGTAGTTATAGCAGTCGTGTAGGTACCGCGCCTGTTCAATTCCATAAACTGATTACTAGTTGCATGTAACACATGAGATTCAACTTTCGATAGCGATAGTATGTATGGTTTAAGAATAAAAATCAAACTATAAACCCATAAATCCAAATTATTGAAAATTTTAACACATGTTGGTATGTAAAGCAAATTCACTTATTTATCCAATCATGGACTTCCACTCCGATCTGCTGAACGTACAACACTATCCATACCTATCCATAATACATAATTTCTTAGCTCTGCGTTCGAAGTACAATCAGCAAGATTATGGAATAGCCTTTGTCCGGATATTGCGACGTCTAACTCACTTAGTATTTTCAAGAAAAAACTAAAGAAGGAATATTTATCCCTGAACACCTGATCCCGATTTCCTCTCCTGTCCTTACCATATCCTTTTTCTTGCTATGAATTATAATTATTTTTGTTTCAATAGTATTTAAGTGTTATACGTATTTTCTTTGATTTCTTTTACTCTTTTTTATTTGCTGTTGTACATACACAATGTTGTCATACTTTGTAATATGGTTGGTTGGAAAGAAATTGCCTAATGGCAATAAGCCCGCCAGTGTACAATTATATTTGTTTATATTTTGTACAAGAAGATATATAAATAAATAAATATGTCAAGATAGGACAGAATGGATGTCAGTCCTCTTTCCTACCCGGAATATGAAAACAGCATGATGGTTCTGTATGTATGTTTGGAGATTAAGTATCAAACTATTAAGTCTTCTTACATATTGTGTATAGGCGACTGCCATACAAATTGTATGAAGCAATGTCGTCACTAAATTCAATTTTTATAAAAAATTGAGATGTACTTCTACAGTAAAAATATTTTTTATAGAAAATTATATTATCTAGTTGGAGTGTTTCGACTTTTTTCGATATCATTTTATTCGCAAATGATATATAAAGCAAATATTTTTTTGCTGGTGTAATAATATTAAATCACATTTGAGTTTCTATTCGCGCTAAGTACGGGCCAAAGAATTTATTTAAAAAAGAACATTTTTTTAACACATTTCCAATTTGTTGTCCTGGATTGCGTGGCCTGAAGGTTCTAAAATTGCCTCTGTAAATAGGTATTTATGTTAAACTCAGCTTTATTTTATTGTTTTTTTAGGATACCATAATGTTTTTCCTACGTTTAATGATTATAATTATTTTACATCCTCTATTTTTTAATTAAAATCTTAACCCTGCAAATAGAAAATTAAAAAAACTTCTGCCAATAACAATAATAAAATTTGCTCTTCGACATTGTAGTCATCAAAATAGTGAGATTTGAAGTAATGAATCAACCTTTAAAAAATCATCTTTAAAAAAATCGTCTTTTGCTATGAACCGTAATCGAAAAGTTTATTTTACTAATGGCGATGATGTGGAAAAAAAAAAACATACCGCATTAACAATACTAAAAACATTCTAAAACTAATGGCGAATGAATTAAATATTTAAATAAAATACCCTATAAACATCAAAAGAGTTCACTTGAGAAATACACATAAAAATTTTGCTTGTCACAAAGATTATAATATTAGGGATATATCTCTTAAAATTACCAAATCCGATATGATTTACATTTCGTAAGTTATCTGGGGCCACGAGGATACATAAAATACCAAAATTAATTGAAATACCATCTCCATACATGAAACGACAAAATGCTATTGAGTAAAATAAAGAGTCCTATAGCGCCAAGAATTACTTGCACACAGAAATATTTGTACCAAGGTATTTAAAACCTACCTAAGAAACAAACTCAAATATGGATTTATTCATTCAAATTTAAAATCGTTTTCTCTCCATACAAAAGATTTCAATGCACGGTTGAAGAGACACCTCCGTCATTTCAGTGCCTCCCGAACCTTCAGTGCCTCTCGTCCCTTCAGTGCTTCTCGTCCCATTGGTACCTCCCGTTCTTTTAGGGCCTTCGGTACCTTCCGTCGCTATAAGCCTTTGAGTACCTCCTGTCCTTTCAGTACCTCCCGTGGCTAGGTTGTGGCCATAGGGGCCTAGCCAGTAAAGTTATGGGTGGCCGCAGCCCCACCCTAGGATTCTGGGCAACAGGTCGGTGCCCCCTTCAATTCTTACCTATGGAAGAGCAGGGCAGACGCCTTAATGCCTCGCGTGGCGGTGACTCATCAAACGTGGCGATGAGTAAGTCTGCATCACTGGGCCATGGATATCGAAGAACTGAAAGTACTGTTCGGTGGTGTACCTGAAATTCGCCAACATGAATACTAAGGGGTGGAGGAGCCCCCCGTGATGATTGGTCGGCACGACCCACTCGGCGGTAGCCCGAGTTGATGATGAGACAGGTGCAGCCGACGCTGCGCCTGGTGTGGAAATCAAAGAACTGAAAGTACTACAGGCGCGTGGCGAAGGCACCCTGTGGCAGTCTGTTGTTCGTGGCACTGTCGGGAGGGTAACCCTCGCCATGATTGACGGGCCTTCACGAGTGTGGTTGGACTCTTAGTGGCAGTGGTATGAAATATGCATGATAGTAGTTCTTGTTTCGTCCGACGAGCAGCCGCTCCGGGGATAAACAGAACAATTAGTTCTATAACGTTCCTTATGGAGTGGGGTAGGTGACTGCGACTTTCCTAAAGTACCTCCCGTCCCTTCAAACTCTTCAGTACCTTAAGACCCTTCTCTACCCACGTCCCTTCAGTACCTCAAGTTCTTTAATTACCCTTCGTCCCTTCAATGCCTCCTACCTCCATTCAAATCCTCCCGTTTCTTCCATCCCTCCAGATAAAAAGTTACATGACATATATTTAATAAATACCCAACAATAGAAGACTATCCGGAACACTTGCGAAGAGATGGAAGGACAGTTGGACCTTCTTCTCTCAGAATATCAGAAAAGTCCACCTTCATAGATCAAATTACCTAATACACGATGAAGAAGAAGATGATGTTTAATTTTTCCGATATTTATATAGCCATTGGAGACGACGAATCCAACAAAGGAGAGATCATTACAATTGATCCAACCGTTCTTGATTTATAAATTATGTTACTAACCCGACTTTGTTTTATATTATACAGATATAACAACCCACACTCTGCATACTACACTTACTCATTTATTTTGCTAGTCTATTTATAAGGTAAATTAAGATTAATCACCTTGTTCAACTCATCTAAACGCCTACTCTTAGAAAGATTATATATTCGCCTGTCGATGGGAGTTCAGTTTCTCCCGAAACAAGTCGCGTTTGACTCAACTCAAGTGGTTATAGCAATTTAATATTATAATAAAATTCAACTATATAACGTTTATGTTTGATAAGGATATAAACGAAATTTCTCAAAAAGCAAAATTAAATCGTTATTAACTTACATAGCTCATTAGGCCGCAAATTTTTTTCGTGAAAAATAACTCACCATTTTCGTTTTCCGTCCCTTCATTATACACGTCCATTGTTGTTAAGGTTTTGATAAGATTTTTTTGCTTTAAATAAATTTCCCCCATGTCCGGAGAGATGGAGGTTATGATTAAGAATATGGAATATAAATTTTTCCTCAAATATATATATGTACCTTTATAATCATATTTTCGTTAAATGAATCACTATGAATAGGCCGTTACACCGTTCCATCCCTCGTCTCGGCTGTGTGTAATAGCCAACTAAGGGTACCGTTTTCCTAAAAACTTAGCAACTTTGTCGGAGAGTTAGTGGTGCGAATATTTTAAAAGAAAATGTGTTGAATTAGTTTTATCTTTTTTGATGTAAATTTTTGTAAATATTATTATTTACTATATACCTACCACGTACGAAATTATCATAAAATATCAAAAATGTAAAGCTATAGAGGAAAGAAAACCTTAATTTAAAATCTGTAGATACACAAAAAATATTTAATGAATAAAAAAATCAATGTCTAAATTCAAAAATGGATTTCAGAAATATTAACTATCAACTTATGTAAGTTAGTAAAGATAGTTGCGAAATCTGACGCCTGTTTACTTCGATTTCACCCAGAAACGAATGAAGATAATGACTATGCTCCTCCCTCGAACACAAGATACGATCTCAACTGAGGGATGAATATTCTCTATATTACCATAATTTAAGATTGTATATTATTTAATGTTATTTTATATTAATTTTAATGTACATAAATTATTTTTATTAAATAAATAAAATGATATTAAAAACTTTAAGACACATCATATTAAATGTACAAGATTATTAAAATTTAAATATTAAACGTATAAATTATAATGTCTCTAGGTCAAGCGACACGTGATATGATATTAATTTTTCTTACAACGCTTTCTTTTCAAGGGAAAAAAATCGAAAGTAAGCAACATTTGAAGTTATAAGAAAATACTTTGAAGTCATAAGAAAAAATGTATTATTACAAGCATGTTATAACATTTTTATTTCAAATTCAAAAACAACAACTAATAAAATAAAACAACCAAAATAATAAAATAGTTAAGAATCAAAAAAATAACATATTTTACCGTACTCTTTTTTTTTGAGCCTTACGAATTCCTTATTTTAATTTACCATAGTACATATTCTTAAAGAAAAATCATTCTCACTATGTACTATAGAAATTGCCATATGCCAATGAATTCGCCACTGCACAGGGTGCAAGGAAGTGTTTATTATTATTATGTACTGATTGTACTTAAATATCTATTTCAATCCACTACACAAAATGTACGAGCTGTAATGGCTGAAATATATGGTACACTAGATGGGACCGTTGTTGATACAAAAATATACTTACCATGTGGACAATATCTTCACTTATTTCTCACTTTTCACATTAATTTAATAAAATTATTCAATTTCCAAACATCTTATTTTGTAGAGGGTTGTATTAGCCAATAATAACCGATAAAAGAATGAATGAAGTTATTGTCTTATCAAATATTCTATCAAAACAATAATCCATTAGGTATTATTTGCTGACGAATAAAAATCTTAAATAGATATTGATTTATTGAACAAACCACTTATTTAATATTGAAATATTCCAATAAATAATTCCTAATACAATTCTAAAAATTATATTTAAAGTGTGCTGCTATATAAACATTTTTTGGATAATGTTTTAAGTTGTTGAACTTAGTCTAATGTATTTTTGTTTATTGTATCATTAATTGTGTTTTATTTTTATACAATTCGTAATTCAAATCTCTTCACAAATTTCAAAAATAAAAATAAGTTAAAAATATCCCACATCTCATCAATTAGTTACATAAAATCACAGTAAAGATATATCAGCTCAAAAATATAAACAGAAGCATTCGAGTAACGAGTCTAGAGTCTTATCTCTCTTCTTCTTCTTTGTTTCCTCAATGCTGAGGGTCGTGATCATTGGTCGTGATCTAGAGTCTTATAGTATCTGTATTTGTTTCATGTTTTTTTATTTATGTCATGTTTTTTTTTTGTATTCCACTTCTCAACTTTAAAGGATATTTCTTATGTCAGATTACCAACAAGTATCATGCTGATATTGTATTCTGAAAATTTCATCATATATCTATGTGTGTGTGTGTACTGTGTATTATATGCTATGTTTTGCGTGTTTTTTTAATAAAAATAATTTATATACATTAAAAATAATCAGCTGTATTGCAAAGAAACGGAAAGCTGGGTGATTCGACACAGTCAATGGACTAGTGAAACATCCAGGTGTCATCAATAAGAAAAACATACCAGTTACTACAATTATATTTAAGATTTTACCATTATTATATTCTAGAAACTTATGTACCATTTTTGTTTTTGATTATATTGTTATTTTTTGTTTATATTTTTATTTGTATTTTTTTGTTTATTCATTTTCTTCTTACTTTTTGTTATTACTTTTTGTTTTCTTTACTTTTTGTTATTACTTTTTTTATTTTTGTCTCTTTTGTCGTGGTTACTTTTTTTGATATTGTTTATATATTTTTTAATTTTTCTTGTTTATTTTTCTTTTTCATATGTATGTATAAAAATGTGTAAGCCAGTTAATGAGTAAATAAATAAATAAATAAATAAAAAAAAACATTTCATTATATACATTCTTAAATTATGGTAATATTCATACCACCTCAGTTGAGATCGGATCTCATGTTCGAGGGAGGAGCATTGTCATTATCTTCATTCGTTTCTGGGTGAAGTCGAAGTAAACAGGCGTCAGATTTCGCAACAGAAAGCCAACTCTCATCAGTGAAGCACATGTTTGCACGCATACATATTTTACTTTATCGATTACTAAAGTACTCATTCGATTCTTTTCAAATTTTGCAAATTTGTATATCTAGTATGTAATGTATGAATTTAGTGGTAGGTACCTAAAACATAATTTAATTATAGTGGTATCTACAAAAGAATATTCTGTGTTCCAATTTTATATAAATATGATTTTGAATATGGGTATTGTCTTTTGTTTAAGAAAATTATGTAAGCTTCTGTCATAGAATATTGTAAACTGTTAACCTTGATAATAAAAAGATTGTTTTATAAATATATTTACTGTGCAGAATAAAATGTTTCTTTTATAAAAAGAATAAACATTATATAGTACTCGCATAGACCCCATTGGATTTTGAAGGATATCTGAATAGTGCTTCTCATTTTTTTATCTGTCAAATATTTCAAAGTGACCCCAAGCTCAGGAAACATAAAATTTAATATTTTTCTTTAAAAATTGTTTAAAAGGCACCTCGCACTCATAAAATGGCATTGAAATTTTTCATAATAAAATATTTAAATCAAAAATAATTTAACTAACTCATTTCATGGAAATGCTGAAAATATTCCGTACAAAACTGAATATTTTGTGCAGTGACTTAGTCGTGAGGAGTTTAGCGTTGGCCACAACCCACTCGTTTTAATCTGCTTTCATCTTTACTAAATTTAAAAAAAAAATCTAGGCACATCTTGTTTTCACTTTTTGAATGGTCGTTACTTTCGACAAACATGTAGGTATACAATTATATGTTTTCCCAAAAAATTACGTCATCGCCTGGAGGGGTGATGAACTTGTCAGGGACATTCCTTTTTTGTCATTTATTCAGGTAAACATATTTTTTGATTCACATATGGCATTCAAAAACAAACTTGTATCTTACATCGTGACATAACAACGAACAACAAGGTATACTTACTTTTTAATTTTATTTCTCCCAACCACCCTCAGCAATATATTTTCTTTTTCTTCTCATCTTATGAATCTGTCAATATAATATGTTCGTCTATCATGTATACACTCACATGCACACCCACCCTTGCACACACGCTGACACATGCACACCCACCCATCCACACACTCACACTCTTTCACAAACACATACATATTGTAAAAAAAATGTGACCACCGAACTGGCTACCTGCGTTTTTAGCCATACCTTTGTTATCAGTAATAAACATTAATTTATTTATTATGACTGTACTGTTTGGTTAAGCGCTTAAAATATTTAGTAGCACAAAACGAATTGTTTTGTAGTCACAATAGTTCGGTTGATTCTAACATTTTTTTTTCAGTGTACTCTCTCTCTCATGCGCGCACCCACACTTATTCACACTTTTTACTGTCTTCTTCTGATATTAGGTATAGTACGTAAGAGTTACATGCCCCCAAGTCAAATTGAAAACGCTGTTCGTTATCGCCAAGCGCTAATTTTTTTTTGTATGGGATTTGACGTTTGTTGTTTGTTATTGTAGAAAAAATTTTTTACAACAAACGTCAAATCACATACAAAAAAAATAGCGCTTGGCGATAACGAACAGCGTTTTCAATTTGACTCAGGGCCCATGTCTTGTTTCTATTTTTGCTTATTTCCTTTTAATAATTGTATGCATGTACTGTGTGCTGTCCATTGTAAAATAAAATAAAAAAATAAACAAAAGTTTGCATGTACATGTAGTTTGTTTAGATATTCATATTATATGAACACAAAAATATATCCTACATGTCTTGTTTTTTGTATGTAAATTAATTATTGATGTTCCATGTTATTAACAATTATATTATAACTTAAACAGGCTTTTAGCTATCACCCTTTTTGTTTTTGTTAAAATTTATTTTTATACCTAGGGATTCTTTCCTATAATCGCTAACAAATGTCACAATTATCTCATTTTTACAAAAAAAGACATTCCTTATTTTTTCCGCTTGGTCTGCATATTATTTTATAGATGACGTTGACTTTTGGGCCATCTGTTTACCTATGTAAAACGAAAAAAAGACAATCTTCAAACCGTATAATTAAAATTTTCAGGAAAAATGTGATTACCGAATTAGCGAATCAGATTAAATTAAATGATAAAACACTCACCTCTGACAAGCCTCGTGCCATGGTGTAGGTGTAGCCAGCGCTGATACTATGGGAATGGGCGCCGCGGTGGCCAGGGCTCCCGCCCACACCGCTGCTATGGCCGCCTGCGCCGCGGGCTGCGAGAGGCGCGGCCTCAGAGGGCGGGTGATGGCGCGATACCTGTCGGCGGCCAGAGCCACCAAAGTGTAAGCGCTCACCAACACAGACACTGCCTGAGAATAGTTCACCAAGCGGCACAGAGTCACACCGAACGGCCAGTGGTTCAACACCAGCTGGGAAATGAACGAAAACGGCACACAAAACACTGACATCAATATATCACCCAGCGCCAAGTTGGCGATGAAATAATTGGTCACTGTTCGCATCCTAGGAAATGCCCGCACTATGAAACACACTGCACCGTTGCCCAGGAACGCCACCAGGAATATAGCGCAGTACATGAAAGCGACTAGCGCTTGGAAAAAGGGCGAACTGAGAAGTCCAGGACCGGCCCATTGATCCGAACAATCTATTTCTGGATAGATCAAAGAAGAGTTGCTCAAGCAGTTTGTACACGAAAGTGAACTGTTAGAGCAGTTGAAGCAGTGTTCTCCCAACGGATCGAAGGTTGACGGTTCTTCGCCTGACATAGTGTTATTTTACTGTTCTTATTCTTGATGGTCACATCATTATCGCTTCAATTGGTATAAGAATAAGTAGGTACAGCATACAGCAAGAACCTGCTTGTTAAATTTATCCATTCACCTGCTACGGATGCAATGGATTCTATATTTAAAAGTATCACAATATTTGCATAGTGCATAATATTTACAGCGAGAACTTCTTTCGGTTTCCTAGACATCAATGAACTTTCAAATGACATAATGACGTAGGTTTCAACTTGTTCTGTTTTTTTAGTATGATATTAGTAGTTTTTACCATTGCGTGATATATGTGCATATTCTATTCCATTTTAAGTCATTTTGGTCGTCCACGTTCACCTGAAATCAAGAGAAATGAACATTTGAAGTATTATTTCCATTTGATTCGTATCGATTTAATAACGGAAAAAATTGCATTTCAATCATTAAAAATTAGTCAATAGTTTTTGTGTTTTTACGTTTTTTTAAGTAAAAGATCATCAGGCAATACAAGCCTATTGTTCAATTTTCAAAAAAATAAATATCACTATTACGGAAACAAAAAGTCATAATTTATGAACATTGCATAGATTACACAAAGTAGTTACATATAGATCATTACCATAACGTTAAGGTAGGTATGACAATAAATATTTTTATTTTATATTATATTACCTTCTTCTGGGGCTATAAACAAATGTATAACTATGTCAAATATTAATTTAACACGCAACCAATAGTTATCACATTCTGGAGACTCAATCGTCAAACAGATCCAGACTGAAAACTCAGTTAATAACTGTGTCTCCACCGGGAATCTAATCCGGGTCTTTGGATCAGCATCCAGATACTAAACCAACTGATTCACGAATGCTGACTTTTTGGTATATATTTACTGATGATTTCTTGTAGGTTAGCACTGTTTTTTTATAAAAAATATACTGCTTCGTCTCTATTAAGCTATAATTAATAGAATATGCGAGGAATTTCATAAATGAGTAATTCATAAAATTAAGAAATAAAAGGCAAATAGAACGAAACCTTTATAAAACAAAGAAATAAAAGACAATAGAACTAAACGTACTTCGTTATCTATATGTCATATTACATATATTATCAAGACTACATATTGGACATCTGTATTTCGAATTACGTAAGATATTTTTTTATCTTCGTATAGATAATCACCTTAAAAAACTCACCTTCAACTCCTCCCATATATTTTGAGTTCCCCACAACATACTTTTGGAACGTATGTATGCTCCACCGAATCAAAGCATAAACATTCACCAAAAATATAATTCATACCCAGATATTTTATTAAATAAAGGGGAGTTTTCGTTGGGATCATATATTTTCAATTTTCCACTATCCAGCCACATATTTTTGGTGTATTTCATTAGAAAACCAAAATTAAAAACGAAAATTTCGTTAAATTTTAATAGTTGGGTTATTTATTTATTTTATAGATGCACAGACCCCACATTCTACAGATGGATATATTACTTATATAATAAACAATTTAAAGTTTCTTTTAATTACAAAGGCAAAACTAGACACTGTTGAGTGCATCGGAAAAGTCGACACGTGGATGTCTAGCAACAAGCTGAAACTGAACCCAAATAAAACAGAGTTTATGTGGGTAGCTTCACCACGGCGACAGCACCTCATTGAGAGTACTCCTATCAACATCAACGGAGAAACGCTCGTGCCGTCTGCAAGTGTCAAATTCTTGGGTATTCACTTGGACAATAAGTTGTCACTTGACCCTCAAATCTCCTAAAAAAGGTCAGTTCATGTTTTTTTCAACTCAGACAACTGAAAACTATCGTCGAAATTTACCCAAGAATGAGACTAAAACATTTGTAAATTTATTCATCGTGTCTCGGCTTGATTACTGCAATGGCATTTATGCTGGATTGCCGTAGTATCAGCTCGATAGACTACAGATGGTATTTAACACAGCGGCAAGACTTACATATTTTCGGTGCAGAAAAACGATGTCACATAACTCCACTACAAAACGAATTACACTGGTCGAAGTGTCCGGAGCGAATTGATTACAAAATTTGTTTGATAGTATATAATGCTTTGAACAACCTGGCACCAAAATATATACAAGAGCTGTGTCAGAGAAGAGATCTCCCTGGGAGGCATCTCACACTCAGATCGTCTGGATCACAGAGTAACAATTCCTTAAAGGAGTTGGAAAAGGAGTGTTGTGTTGCTCTCTGAAAACAGCTTTGTTTCAGAGAGCAACACAACATTAAACTATCAGCGACCTTGGTATGATCTCGAATCATTAAACGGCGCTATACAAATAACTTATTATTATTATTAAATATTAAAAAAAATAGATTTTCGTGACAAATTTTATAAAATATTTATTGAATAATAAAGTAGCGAAATTCACCTGACACATTTATTTGACATTATTGTTTAAAAATATGTTTTTTCATCGCAGCAAAAAATCTTTAAAATTCATTGAATATATTGGCCTGAAAGTGACTTTGATACTAGTTTAAATCTTAAAATGTATTCTAGTCTTTACCAAAATAAAACGCTACACAATCATATCAATATCAAATTTTGGCAATGCACAGTTTATTTGATAAAAAATACACCCACAATCACGATTTTTTTTAGTTTTGTATTCATACACCCGAGTCTCTTGGAATTTTGAAAATCGTAAATAAAACGATTATAAAATCAATAATTGCTTTGACATATTTTAAAACCTACCGTCGAGAGTATAAATTACGTAAAAGCAATAATATTGTTTTTATGGTTTCGACATATTATTCAAAGAGGAACAAAAATAGATTTTTTCTGCCATTGCGTAAGAATAAATTATTAAAATTACATTTTGAAAATTTTGTAAGAAAGTAATTAGTACTCTGTTACATAAGAAAATACTACCAAAATAGATTAATACTTCAAGCCAATCATAATCATATTCTCACTTAGCATGCCTAAATTATCATAAGATATAGTATGGAAACACTGAATATATTTTTTGGCGTAACTCTACACTAAACAAATAAGTATTAATAACAAAAAAAAACATTTTTTTTGCCAGTTACAGATACAGATATAGGATTGAACAATGTACGTATGACTTATAATTTTATTGTTTTGTGTATTTTACTTAAAACGAGTGGGTTGTGGCCAACATTAAACTTTCCACACCATAGTAAGCGTTCATATGTATTTTCTTCTCGAAATGTTGAAAATCTCAATATGGTGAAGAATGCTTATGTTGTATGAAATATTTTAATAAAAGCAGATAAATTTTGTTTTAAAGAACGCGAGAGCATTTTGAAAATTTTGACACGTGATATCATATGAAAAAATTTTATGTTATCTATGGAAAGCAAATCAGTTTTAAGTCCAAGCTCTTTACACTATAACATGAAATCAAATTGCTGAACTTTTCCATACATAAGAAATTTATCTAATTATATATATATTTTTATTCATTCTAAATTTTACTACCAGGAATAAAATTTTTCTAACGATAGTGTATTTTTATATCAAGATAGACAAACTATTAATGCAGTATGGTGAAGAATGCTTATGTTGTATGAAATATTTTAATAAAAGCAGATAAATTTTGTATTAAAGAACGTGAGAGCATTTTGAAAATTTTGACACGTGATATAATATGAAGAAATTTTATGTTATATATGGAAAGCTAATCAGTTTTAAGTTCAATCTCTTTACACTATAACATGAAAAGCTAATCAGTTCTAAGTTCAAGCTCTTAATACTCTTATATCAATATGAAATCCAAGAACTAAACATTGCCCAACATAAAAAATTCTCTTGTTACATATAATTTTCATACAAAAATCGATTAAATAAAATATGATTTTTCAAACCGTTGAATATTTTTCTTTTAACACTGACCAACTTTGTATACAATTTTATGAAGATTATTTGTGTTGTATAAATAGTTGAAACCAAATTAAATTATCTCTAGTTTCCAGATCGTGAGAGAATTTTTTCAGTTTTAATAGATGAAATCATAAAGAAACATTGAGAAAAAATAAACCGTTGTCTCTGGAAAACTAAGTTTATAGACTTGAAATATATGATATCAATATGAAGTCAATCGGACTTATAGTTTGGGCTGCAGAGAGGACACAAAAAAAACATCGTAATTGATGAATTCATAGAGAAGAAATCAAAAGTTGTCTATGGAAAACTAATCAGCTCTAGGTCTATGCACTTTACACATAATGAAGTCGATCGGACTTATATTTTGGGCTGTAGAGAGGACACAAAAAAGTTTTTCTGTACGCCATACGCCATACATACAAACACATCATGACGAAACTCACAGTGTGCACTCTCTACATGATACCCGTTGAGAAATTGATGAAAAAAAAATACGCTTAAAAATTGCGAAATCATGACTCTCAACTATTCCATAGTGTGGAGAGTAAAAATTCAAATATAAAGATCTCGTGTCACGATGTTCGTACACTCTGATAACGAAACCACTCAATCAATTTCAATGAAATTTTCTAAAGTTATATGTTTGAGTCAAATTTGAAAGAAAGGATAGTTTTTACCCGGTTTACAAAATATATTTTAATTTTTTCAACTTAAATTTATACATATTAAATATATTTAAAAAAACACTGTTATTTCTTCTACAACTTTATTTTTACTTCTATCCAGGTGAAACGATCGTCTAGGATAGGGGTCGGCAAAGTGCGGCTCCAGAACCGCATGCGGCTCTTTGGCTCCTTGAGTGCGGCTCTGGCACAAATATTCACGGACACGAACACGGGTTTCAGGAGTTTAAAAACAGTAGAGCGACCTTAGCATTCGTCAAAAATCCTCTTAATGCTACGATAACTGAGTTGAAATTTTCTCCTTTTGGCATTGACATTGGTAACTTTGAAATACAATTGCAGGATTTAGAAAACAAGGAAATATGGAGCTCTAAATTTCAACGTCTTTGTATTGATTTGGAAATATTGGAGAAGAACAAATGTGATCTTAGTTCACAACACAAGTGGTCATTTTCAATGTCTGGAATAGTATTCCTGACTCTTACGATCAGCTGAAAAAACTCGCGTTTGCTGTTCTTTTTCTTTTTGGTTCTACATATTCATGCGAACAATCTTTTTAAGCATTAACTTTATCAAGAGTAAACTGAGAAGTCGTCTTATTTATGAGAACCTGGAATCATGCCTAAAATTAAAAACAAAAACATACAAACCTGTCTTACTGAAACTTTCCAAGGAGATGCAAGGACATTGTTCGCATTAAGTGTTTGTCATTCATTGTCATGATTTAAATTTATGGATACTTTTCTTTCATATTATTGCTTAATAACGAATAAATCTTTATTAATTGTGAAATCAAGTTTTATTCAGTGTACCCATAATTTAATGAAGGTCTAAAATTGTAATAAAGGTTGTAACGTGATGGAAAGTTATTATATTGGTTATTCTTATATTCAATTATTGCTAAAATATTGTTTCTTTATTCAATGTAGGCCAGCCTCACTGTTGGGCTTAGCCATTGTAACGTAAACCCCTTTTTACCTATTAATTTTAGAATTTAATTTACACGTTGGGTTGATCCAATTCGAAAGATGAGGAAGTCCGGTAGCTCAGGCTGGAACAGTTGCTCTCATCATCAAGGTTTGTAATATGTGGGTGGGTGTCAAATATCGGGGTCAATTAGAAGTCTCCAGTGTCATTTGAATTGCATATATTGTGAAGATAAAACATAATATACAGTTATGGATATTCAGACTTACATAAAACATTCAAGGTAATATGACTAGACAATCTGTAAAAATAATTAAACAAAGAAACAGATCACAATTCACATTATAAATATGAGCATTGGTGGTTTACAATTTTTAATTTGTTGCGAGTTCTAAATTGTAATTGATAGCTCGCTGTGAGTAGGTATGAATGAATGAATATGTTTAAAGGTAAGCAATTTATCAAATGATCAAATTAATATCGGAGGTTTGACAAATGGTCTAGACCTCTAATTGTAAATTGAACAGCGTACCAAAGTGGTATGCATGAATGAATGAACGCATCAAGTTAAATCCAGGCAGAGTCATTGCAAATGTTAAATACATTACATTAATAATATTATAGTTTGTCCTAGCACATCCTTGGCTGTGTCCATAAACATGGGCACACCTAAATAGTAGACATGAATGAATGAACAGAAATTAGATTTTGGCAGCAACATAAAATTCTTACCAAACGTTAAATTCAAAATAGGTAGTACAACACATGACTCAATTGGGTCTTTATACAATCATAATTGACATAGACAGTTAGTGGCCCAGAATGAATGAATCTAGTCAGGCTCATGAGAGGCGTCTTAACAAGTGTTGGTTTAATCAGGTCATAATTCAATATATAAACATAATAAACCTTTGGTTAAATGCAGTTAACATAATCAGTTAGTAGGCCTGAATGAATGAATAACACTTAGGTATTTAAATTATTCAACTTATGATTCAAAAATACAATGAATTCATACAGGCAAACTTTATAAAAGAAACTTCAAGTTACTGCGAGGGTTGACCTTTGGTATAATTAGTTCACGGAGAAAACAATAGTTAAAAATAAAAGATCTGACCATTTCCGAAGAGTATGCGACAGGGAGAAACTTCATAGGATCCGGGTGTTTCAAAAGAGATGACGGGTGCCGACAAAAGGGGGCTCGTTGTGGAATAACAGACATCGAGGGTAGAGGTAACTCAGCTGTCTCGATCGGTTGGGGTGTCCTGAAGAGTCGGAGAAGGATGCCGTCAGGGGTTGACTCACAAACATCCGCTTAGATCTCGTACAGGTGAGGGTAATCCAGAAAAGAACAGCTTCCAGCGAGCAGAGGTGGCTTGGATATAGCGAATCGAAAATATGGGCGCACTATTCCAATAGGTAGAGTCGGTGCCCCGAAAAGTCTTCATTATATTCAAACTGAAGGTAAGTAAAGTTCGGAGGATAGCTTAGAGAGAAGAAATATAAGTCAATAGTCCAGTATATTCGAGTATAAATCACTCCTTTGGGTGTTAATACACAAACTATAGACACGTGTGCACAAGATATGACATAACGGTCGTGTTGCAAGCCGAATTTGTATGTAACATGACGAAATCTTGACTTTGTGGTTAGGTAGAATTGCAGTTAGAATCGAAGGTAAAGAATGACGTCTTCAATAAATACATTTGAAAGGTCTGTATGGAAATAGCACTCACTGCATAATTAAGATAATTATAGTTCGTTTTGATTATTAAACAAGACACTTTGGCGTTGCGACCGTTAGAGCTAGTACCCATTGAGGTTACATTTTTATTGAACACGTAAAAGTCACTGAGGAAAGGCCTGAGTATCACTATCACAATGTTTTAGTCACAGATACTTAATTAATAACTGGCTTTGTGCTCGTAAGCAAATATATTCGTATAAAAACATTTTTTGAAAGCGTAAAAACAACTTGGCCGTTGAGATCGACTTGCAAGGAAGGAAGATGGCTGACAGATTGTTCTAGAAACTGCTGAAGAGCGGGGGAAAAAATACCAAAAGCCGACAGCCACCGCAGAGAGGTAGGTACTACCATCTCTTAGCGGCCGAGGGAAATAATATGACATAAAATGAATTGAAAGATGTAGCGGGGAATACGAATGCTTTGAACTAAGAATTGAACGTATTAAATTAAGAAGTAGCGTATTCATTATTTAAATTGATAACGCTACAAGGTTTACTAAATTAAAAAACAGATTTGGCTCTTAGAACTTTTTTGAATCGTTGTAATGTACATATTTGGCTCTTTGGCCAATAAGTTTGCCGACCACTGGTCTAGGATATGAGTAAAAATAAAATTGTAGAAGAAAAACAGTGTTTCTTTAAATATTTAATATTTAATTTGTATAATGGAATTCCACATAGTCAATGGAATTCGCCATCAGTATGAAAAAAAAGTGAAAATTGTAAATTAATTTTTTTTAGAGATTTCATCCAAAAATATATGCAACCGCAATTTTAAACTTTTTCACACCCCCAAGAGTTTTTATGAGAAAAAGAATATTTAGGCATCTTTTTTCAGTTGTGAAAGCTTAATTTTTTTTTTATTTATTTATTGATAGCTGCATTACACTTCTAGATAATACCTATACCACACATAAATATACGAAAAAAAATGTAAAATACATAAAATGAAGTCTATATAAAATGCGGTCTATCTTCGAAGGCACTCTGTAGCTGAACAACTTCTGCCCGGGCCCACTAGTTTTATATAAATAAAATATTTCATTCAGAACTCATACAAATGCTATGAATTCCAGTTTTATTTAGTATGTTAGTACTATGAACGTCGACTTTCTAATAAATATTCCTACTTTTTCCAGAAGAGAAAACTTATTTTTCCTCTTTAGAAATTAATATTCGATAGGTACTTTAACGCTTTTCATACTTCGCTGCGTACAAATGAATACAATCGCTCTCTTTATAAGGTTTTTATGGTTGAAACTCTTCAAAGAAAGGAAAACCTTAACTGAAAAGAATAATAAATGTTGTTAATTATTCTTGGACATTTGAGTAGCCTCGTGTATAGTGAAGATCTAAAGTGATTATTTACCAGAATAAAGATACGGGTGAATTTTCAAAAAGATACAAAAACCGACCGATTAACATAATGCTTACCTTGCTATATAGTGAAAAACTATCCTTTCAGAATGTTAAAACATATTTTAATTGTATTTTCTTTTTCAAAAAGGGGTATACTTCAATAGCAAGCATTTATCTACATTTAAACAGAGGCATGCATAAGAAGATGAACAAAGGTAGAAAATGGAATGTTCAAAATTTCAGAATGTTTGAACATATTATGAACGTGAATTATTCAAAAAAGGGTAAACGTCAAAAATATGTACCTACCTACATATAAAATAAGCATAACATGAAGATGGACAAAGGTAGAAAAGATGGTTTAAAATGGAATGTTTAAAATTTGGTTATCTCTACCTTATCCCACGAGGAACACGGCGTGATGGTGTTTGTTATTTATTTATTTTATTTTACCACTTCCTTGCATTATGGCAATTTAATTGCATAAACAACAAACTAAAAGAGCGTCAGCTGAATGTTATGGGTATGTAAAAAGGAGACCGTAAATAAGCCAATAAATCAGAAATTTTCTTACTCATCATCCAGATGAAGACCAAAGAACACCTGTATAAAAACAATTGCTCCAAGATTCCAATATATTACAAAGAAACGGCTTGTATTAAAGAGATACCTAAAACCGCAGAGTATAAATCCAGAGGACGAGAAAAGCCGACCTCAATAGTAAACAGAGGCGGTAAGTTGGGACAGTATCAGGAAGAAGAATAAAGAGTCGTTCATGATGAAAAATTATTAAAAATTAACAAATTAACACAGTTACTAACCACTCGCCCTTACTATACCGCTACATACAGCCCCTAACCCGCTCCCCCCCTCTCAACAACTTACTACATATATACTGGCAATTTAAATATTTTGTATTTAGTTTAAGTATCGCCTCCGATGATGATGGTTATACCATCGAAAGCGCTCAGGCACTTATCATAAACTCAATTCGTGGATTAGAACTGTGTTAATTCAGTTGTATCGCTGCCACCGCGAAGGGAGGTTGTGTTAGTATGCTCACTCGCCGCCACACTCGCCGTTAAGTGATATTATTGTTCCGTGATTTTCTGGTGTTGGAATCGCTCAAGGGAAGTGATTTTTTCTTTATAATCGTATTGTTGTTTGATGTTTTTCTTTCTCATTTCTATGTAAAATTTATTCTTTTTCAGTTATTCTATACCTATATTACTTATTTATCTTTTGATTTTTATTTTGATTTATTTATTCCGTTCGTGGTAACGAATTTTCGTTTATTTATATACATAATATATAGGTGCATTCCTATCTTATTTAACTTTGTTATTCTTTTTGTTAGTGAAATTTTTATTTTTGTTTCGATCTTGTCATAATGGAAGAAATCCATAAACCTCCTGACCCTCCTGACGACATAACAATCCAACCGAATTCCTCTGCCGCAAAACCTAATAAAAGAAGACGCGAAGGAAACGATTTTCCTTCTCCTTCTTCCCCTACTTCCAAGTATCCTGATGTATCTGAAGCTTCTCACGCTAGTCCCTTAAATCTGAAGTACAGCAGTAACTCTCTCCCTCCCTTTTTGGTTTATGTCCAGAATGTGGACAATGATGCTTCTCTGCACCCTATGAAATTCGGCCAAATCCTCTACAAAAACAAAATTGTTAATGTCTCTCCCGGCGGTGTCAAAGCCGAGGGAAGAAACAAGATTTCCGTCTCCTTCACAAACCCCAATGCTGCTAATTCCTTTGTAGATTCTTCAATTCTTACCTCTAATAACCTTAAAGCATATATTCCATCTTTTAAACTTACAAAAATGGGCTTAGTAAGAGGCATCTCCACCGAACTGTCAAATGATGACATTATAGAAAATGTGTCTGTGCCATCCCAATTTGGAAAAATAATCAAAGCCAGACGTTTGAATTATAAAGATTCCTCGTCTGGATCTATCGAATGGAAACCCTCTCAAACGGTTGTTTTGACCTTTGAAGGTCAGACTCTTCCGAAGAACGTCTACCTCTACTATAACTCTTTGCCAGTTGAGCTATATACATTCCCAACAGTTCTTTGTTTCCAATGTTGCCGTTACGGTCACACTAAATCCCAATGCCGTTCTCAGCCTCGATGCTTCAAATGTGGGGAATCCCATTTGGGGGAAACCTGTGCATCAACAAAACCTGTTTGTATTAATTGTTCCGGTGCTCATCCTGCTTCTAGTCTCTTTTGTCCCGAATTTTCGAGACAAAAAAACATTAAACACTCAATGGCCTCCGAAAACATTTCTTACGTAGAAGCGTCAAAATTATACCCAACAAGTAAAATGAGTTACACAGAAGCTACATCGGCTTCTTCCTCCACGCCTATTTCCATTCCTTCACGTAATCAATCCTTTAAAATGACTCTTAAAAACATTCCGAAAGAACAAAGACCTAAAGTTTCTCCACATTTTGACAAAGCCAGTCATGAAAATCTTCTTTCATACACAAATGGCCAAGCTACAATGCCTAGTGACGGCTGCGCCATGCGTTGCAACCCAGAACCTTTCAACAAATCCAACGACCTGACGTCAATCATCCCCATGATAGCCCAAATCCTAATTTCTTTATTTTCTGACATCGATAACTTACCGTCCTACGCTGCCAACTCTCTTCCATTCCTCAACGATCTAGTGCAATATAATGGCTCCACATCCAAAAACAAAGAATAATAACTCAATCTGCATATTACAATGGAACAGCAGAAGTCTAGTTTCGAATAAAATAGACTTTTGCTATATTTTAAAAACATACAATATTAATATTGCTGCGGTATCAGAGACCTGGCTTAAACCAGGATCCGATTTTTTTATCCCCGGTTACACGATTTTACGAGACGATCGATATGATGCTCATGGAGGAGCTGCGTTAATATTTAAATCTTCATTGCCATATAATGTAATAAATATCCCCTCACATTCTAATATCCAAATAGTTGCTGCTAACATAAATAATATAAGTTATATCTCAACTTACTGTCCACCTAACACTTTTTTTGATCCTAACTACTGGAATTTATTGATATCATTATGTTCCTCTCAAATATTTATATTAGGTGACTTTAATGCCCACTCGCCTTCCTGGGGATGTGTTTCTCAAGACAGTTCAGGCGACTCAATTTTGACGTTTTGCGATGATAATAATATGTGTATCTTGAACAATGGCTCACCAACTAGATTTACTTCACCATCACAAAATCAAAGTGCAGTTGACCTTTCCTTGTGTTCTACCAATCTTGCTACCTCCACTTCCTGGACCGTCATGGATGACACCTTTTCTAGTGACCATTTCCCAATAATTCTAAACTATTCTCCTAGTCCATCGTTTTCAACAACATATACAAAAGTCAGTAAATTCAAATTGAATTTAGCAGATTGGTATAACTTCCATAAAATCTTAGAAGAATCCGTTAGCACTCTTCCACCTCTTATGTTTCCAGCGGATTTAAATACAATTTTCTCTAAACTATTATCAGTTATTAAATCAGCTGCCGAGTCTTGCATTCCAAAAACAAAAAAATCGAAAAAATCTAAAACTCTCCCGCCATGGTGGGACGACGAATGCTCAGAACTCATTCTAGAGAGAAAAAAAGCCATGAAAAAATACAGGAAAAATATGTCACTGTCCAATTTTCTTAATGCAAAAAATATTCAAGCATTAACTAAGAAAACTTTAAGAAAAAAAAAACGTCAAGGCTGGTATGACTTCTGTAATTCCCTTTCTCCAGAATCTTCTTCTTCTCAAATCTGGAATAAAATTCATAGATTTCGTGCATCATATTCTCCTACATATACTAACTCCCAGGATGACTGGATAATGTCATTTACCGATAATTTGGCCCCTGCCTACGTTCCAAGCTTTGAAGAGGTATGCAACTCTTCTCATAATTCACAGCCCGCCTCCTGGCTAACCTCTCCATTTAAAATAGAAGAATTATTAATTCAAATTCAGTCATTATGTAATACGGCTCCAGGAGTGGATGGTATTTCAAATATATTTTTTCAAAAATTTCCTGCTAATCTTCTGTCATACCTTTTAGATATGTACAACCTAATTTTACAAATAGGATTCGTACCTTCAGAATGGAAGACCCAGATAGTTATTCCAATTTTGAAACCGGGTAAAGATGCAAAACTTGGTTCTTCCTATAGACCTATTGCACTTTCATCTTGTTTCTTAAAATTATTAGAGCGTATGTTGAAAAAACGATTAGATTGGTATATAGAACATAATAACCTTCTTTCGACTTCACAATTTGGTTTCCGAAAATCAAAATCTTGTCTTGATAACCTGAGTATTTTAACAACTGACATTCGGACTGCTTTCTCTAAACAAGAATCTACTGCAGCAGCCTTTTTAGATATATCTGGCGCATATGATAACGTTCAGCTTCCTGTACTGAAAAATAAATTATCTACAATAGGTATTCCGGATCAACTGTGTCGTCTCATTCATAACATATTTTCCGAACGCACTATTAATATCAATAGAAATAATATAAATATATCAAGAACCATATGGAAAGGATTACCTCAGGGCTCCGTATTAAGTCCTATTTTATTTAATGTCTACTGTTCAGATCTCGAATCGAAACTCCCTGATAAGGTTTCCTTTGTTAATTATGCTGACGATATTAGCATATATGTTTCAAATAAATTTATTGATATATCCGTAAAAGATTTAACTATGGCTATCAAAATAATAAACAAATGGGCTCTTAAAAATGGTCTCCAGGTTTCCCCTCAAAAAAGTAAGGTTGTAATTTTTACTCGTAAACACAAAACTCCCACAGTAAACATAATTATTGACAATATTCAAATTCCTGTGTTAAATCAAGTTAAATTTCTGGGCTTAATTTTAGACAGAAAAATGTCATGGAAACCTCACATTGAGCATGCTATTGCCAAATGCGAAAGAAATTTAAACCCTCTTCGAGCCGTTTCCCGAGTGTGGTGGGGTTCTCACCCATCATGCATGAAAATCCTTTACAATTCTCTGGTTCGTGGTGTCCTTGATTTTGGTAGCTTTCTTTGGGACCCGATCCCTTCATTTCTTCAACTTAAACTTGAAAGAATTCAATCAAAGGGCCTGAGACTGGTTCTCGGCGCTATGCGTTCAACACCCATTAATGCTCTTCAAGTGGAGGCACTAGACATGCCTCTTAATCTTCGTAGAGAATTATTGGCAGTCAAATTTCTCACAAAGCGGATAAATATTAATACACACCCCATCATGCGTAAACTATCATCCTTGCTATCTCTATGTCAATCCACTAGATTCTGGGCCAAAAAACCATATCCTCACTTATGCTCAGCATATTTAAAGCTCCGTGATAGAATAACCGATTCTCCTAACTATTCTTGCCTGCCATACTACCAAACTCCCTTTAAGGTTAATTTCATTATTCCCAATATAATTGAAAATATTGGCATCAACAAATCGACTCAATTACCCCCCCACACCATTAACAAAATCTTCAATAACATAGTAAATTCTAAATGGCCGTCACATCTTAAAATTTATACTGATGGGTCAAAAATGTATCCAAATGGACCATGTGGCTCCGCAGTGTACATTCCTTCCTTAAATACTGAACTTCTCTTTAAGCTTCCCCCTGGGTCATCTGTCTATTCAGCGGAGTGTTTGGCGATAAGAGAAGCATTAAAACTTCTAGACTCTCTTCCCCATTCAAAAATTCTGATCCTTTCTGATTGCTTAAGTTCCCTCAAATCCTTATCCAACGATCTCTCTAAATTTCCAGACAACGAACTACTTTGCTCTATCAGATATCTCATGTGTAGTCTTATAGAAAAAGACTATGAAATTATACTAGCATGGATCCCTTCCCACGTAGGTATAAATGGGAACGAGATCGCGGATAAATTAGCAAAACAAGCCTCCAGTTCTGATGCCTCTTATTTTAACAATTCCCTTTCCATCCAAGACACAATTCGTTCTCATTGTAACATTGCCAAAAATAAATGGCAAGACCTGTGGAAAATAACTTCTGAAACCAAAGGAACATACTACTATAATATCCAATTAAACATTCCATCTTTTCCATGGTTTCATAAAAAAAAAATGTCCAAAAGAGAGATCTCTAATATCTCGAGAATGAGATTGGGTCATTGCTCAATTGCCTCTCACCTTTATAAAATAAATATAAAAGAAAACCCTTCTTGTGCATGCGGGGCAGAATTGGAATCACTCGATCACGTGTTCTTTGAATGCCCGATGCACTACGAATATGACATCTATCCCAACTTAAAAGTCCCTCTACCAGTCAACATGTCGCATCTCTTATCACTAAACTCTCTTGCTATTTATTCCGCAATATCCAAATTTATCCTTATCAATTGTATTAATCTGTAAATCGTAACATTCAATAACTTATTTTTTATCTTTTCTTCCATTTGGCACAAATCACTCTTATAAGGGTGGGTTGCCTAATATTTAAAAAAAAAAAAAAAAACTGTGTTAATTTTTAATAATTTTACTACATCTACCAACTAACAGGATACATGCATTAGATAGATAACATATATTAGAATGTAAAAGAACATACATAAGAGTGGAACTTAGAATTTATTAATAAATAATCAGACTAAGAAAATTAATAAGACAAAGATCATTTTTATTTTTTTTATTTATTATTTGTTTGGAAACTTAACAGCTATACATTTATAATACTTAATTTCAAGTGAGAATACAAAATAAATAGCCAATTATAAAGTTTCACATATTTAAATTATTATACATTATTAATGTTGGGTAGTCATTGTAAGATGGTGAGTGTATATGGGGGAAAGGGAAGGGTAATGGATATAGGAAAGCGTTGATAAGTAAGGGATGAATGTTTAAAGAAAGTAGGTTTGATTTTTAACCAGTAATATTACCAATAACTGCGCGTAATTTGCGTTTCATCGATGTCTGTGTGGAGTTAAATATATCAGGTTGGGGGTCAAGACTATTGTAATAATTTAAGCATCTGTTGACATAATTATTCTGTGCGTAATTTGTTCTGCAGTATGGTGTATAGAAAAGGTGATTTTGGCGTGTTGTTTTCATGGGGCAGTTGAAAGAAATTTTTTGGAGTAGGTAAGAGCTGTCTACAAGGTTATTAAGTATTTTATAAAGCAGATAGACATCAGATATCTTTCTTCTTTTTTCAAGTGATATAAACCCATGTAATTTTAAAGATTGGTCATAATCATGGCGGTAAATTTTTTTTCTAAAATTAAGCGTTTTAACAAACCTTCTCTGAATCCTCTCAATTTTGTCGATGTGAATATTGTAACTAGGGCTCCATACGGTTGATGCAAACTCCAAATGACTTCATGTCTTATATAGGTTAAAAAACCTATATAAATTGATGGTCAATATCGGCAGAGTAAAATTAGGTATATGTCCACCTCGGTCACACCGTGAAACTTGGGAGAGATAATTTCGAAGCTAAACTAGAAAGAAGGAAATGCCTAGGATGGCCAGCGTTCAGCAAATTATCGAATGTTCAGAAATATACAAATATCCCAAATCCCAATCCACTTAAAGAAAAAAGTTTTTGATTCTTGCGTACTACCTTTGCCCACTTACGGTTTTGAAACATCCGCTTTGACCAAGAGAATGATGGAAAATCTTAGGGTCACACAAAGAGCGATGGAAAGGAGAATGTTGAATATCTCGCTAAGGGACCGCAAAACAAATGAATGGATTAGGGACAACACAGAAGTAGCGGATGTGGCCAAAAGAATGGCGGAGTAGCGGAGAATAGTAAGTATAAGTTGGGCGGGTCATATATTTTGGATGACCGATGGACGACGGATAAAGATTTTGATGAATTGGAGGCTAAGAACACGTCACAGATGCGTGGGAAGGTCCCAGACCAGATGTTCCAAAAATTAGTGGGTCCAGGATGGCGGGCAATAGAAGAGGAGAAGTCCAAGCGGGATGCTCTTGTTTAATACTAGAATCAAGAAGAGGCTATTAGCAAACGAAGATGATTAAGTAAGCAAAAATGAGCTTCCAAGCAGAGAAATAAGAGCTGCTAGGAATCGAGCCTAAAACTCCAGAATTCATGTGGCTTACCATTATGCGATTATGCCATTACGATCTTTATGAATCAATAAAAAATACACGTAATATTCAAACACTTTTATACTTTGGGTAACAAACATACAATTGCAAGTCGATCCCACGTAATAATAATTCACGAGCAAGTTCATTTTAGGAAAATCACATTATTTATTTCGTTTCCAGGCACTTTGTGATACGATATTTTTTGTTTGATTAATAGCGCCCACGTAGTCGTAAGGTATTTAAAAAAGAATTTCAGGTGAACCTGAATAAATGAACTGGTTATTCATAAAAAAATATGGAACCAACTCAGTGCGAAAAATACTCAATCCTTGGTAATTTGAAGTTTAAGTTGTTAACCAACCATTTGTGTAAAATGTTTTTTCATTGAATCGTTTGGTAAAATTATTTTTTCGGAAGAAAATAAATTTCCATAAACCTACCACAAAAAGTACCTTGCATATTTTAAAATACATTAAAGAAGACAATGTTTTTTTGGGTAGGTGCTGGTAAGTTTTACAAGCGTACGGCGTTCCACTTACGCCGTAAGGATTATCCTTTTTGCGTCCTCTCTATTATACAGCCCAAACTATAAGTCCGATTGACTTCATATTGATATCATATATGTAAAGTCCATAAACTTAGAGCTGATTAGTTTTCCATAGATATCCGTTAATTTCTTCTCTATGATTACATTTGTCCAAATTTTCAAAATGCTCTTACGGTCTGGAAAATCGAGGTATTTTTATACTGTTTAAAATTTTGATACAATAAAAATACACTCATCAAAAATGAATTCACGGATTGTCAAAATTTAAAGAAAAAAATCTATAGTCTGCCATATCAATGCGAAATAAATTTCATATTTGTATGAACAATGTATATAACAGAAATGAAATAGCTTTTGTATGGGAAAATTGAGTGATTAACTTCATTTTGGTATTGTATTTGTCTCAATAGACAAGTGTATTTTTTACTCTCCTCATCTATTTTCCTCAAGAGGTAGGCAGTGAGAACCGTACACCGCATTCTTCTATCTTGACACATACATCGCCTCATCAACATTGATACACTGTCTTATACGTGCTGTCGTGATGCTTTTTTTCCTATTATCAATTATGTTAATATAATTTCAAACAAGAAAAATAAGATCACACTTTTCGGTCTAGCTCAATCAAATAAATAATGAAATTTAATATTTTAGAACAGGACTCTTTATATCACAGGAGTTCGTTGGATTCAGGCTGGTAGAGAAATACATTATTATTAATCTTTGTACCTGGGTAATTGAGAGAGAAATATGAACAAAAAAAGTAGAGTTTAATACTATATTTTAGAACAAAGTCTTTCAGGTTACAAACAACTTATAAAATCTCAAACTTGCAGTATACATAAACGAGTAGGTACATTTATCATAAAAGATAATAATATTTTAGGTACGACCTGGTACTGTTACATATGAAAAGATAAAAGAAGTTAAGCAATTAATATCTTATTACTGAACAACCAACATTTCTTTAAGACAAATAAAAGGGGATATGTTCTGGAGCCGTTTCTTGAGGATGTGCCGTCCTGTTACAGACAGATACATGTCATGGTCATCAAAAGAGACATGTGAGTAGACTTCCACAAAGATGGACATCAAAATAAATTATATTTCAAGAGAGGACTCACCGGAATCGGGAGGTTATACATAATTGGTAGTCTTGATTCAGTATTCATTTCAAACCTCCGTATTGACTTCCTTCATAAATTCAGCATTCCTGATTATGTAATAATGAATACCAGGTGAACATCAATGATATACATTCTCAAGAGAATATCAGATCGTTGTAGACGCTAGATAAAATGGCGGGAGAGCTTGAATGCCGTTGGTATCAGATTTAACAAATCTATTTTATATGAATACTCCGTTTAGAACTATTGTAAAAGTGTTATTTTCCACGTAAAACTCATATCACTGCGTCATTGCCGATATACTCCCACGATATTGCGGATATGTGTTTTTGTTAAGGACAAAATTTTTACTCAGTAAAATTGTTTTGAAACTTTTGTTTTTGTTAGTAAAAATCTTCAAGTATATTACATTTATTACTATTTTCATATTTCACATTGTGTGATATGTTTTAAGCACAATGAGAAATGAATAATTGAGATGATGAAAACTTCAGGGTATATGTATATTATATTAGTGCATATATTTTGCACTTTCTCAGTAAATAATGCAATATGCATTAGCGAATTGAAATGGTGAATTTATGTGACAAGAATATACTATCCCTTTCACACTTTCGAGTGACGTTGAACGAGCTGCCACTGGAGTTGAACATACCCGGAGAAACTAATTGTCTTACTACGAAGTTAGGTACCTATATAATCTGTTCTTGCTAGACTCGTGATATTTGTATTTTGGTCATACTGCCAAACAAATACTTTGTCTTAGAACGTAAACTCCTTTATATCTCCTTCCATCCCCATTTTCAAACAATTTCATTTAAAGTATTCATTTAAAATGACACTTAAAAAAATAAAAATGTACTCCAGTAAATTGGTACTTGCACTTCACACTACACGTGACTTCATTTACAAAATATGAACTATTATTACGGCATATAAAGTTGTTTATTACATAGAAAATTCTGTAACTAATACATCTGAGGACGATGATTGTGTCTAGCAAAAGCGCTTAGGCTGTTTATTTGTATTATTTATCGCTCGCCCTTGTGGATTGAAACTTTGGTTTTAAAACATTTGTAATCAAAATTACAAAGTATTTTATGTGAACATGGCTTTCTGAAACTAAAGTCATAAATTTATGTACTGGAACAAAGATAAAACTTGAATAATTAATTCTATATTGATGGCATAATATAACGAGAGTTCTGCCTAAATAACCACGACAGGACAGAAGTAATGAAGAATTTTTATACATATGTATAATACTGGATTGATATTCAACTATCCAGGGTGCCTAGTCAATTTGCCAACTAAGCGATAGATAAAAAAATATATCTGAATGTACGGAATTGAAATTTGTCACGTAACAGGCAACTATCACTTTCATATACATTGTGTTTTCTTTTCTTATTCATCACTAAATTGACACCCTGACTAGGCATCCAACCGTACATTTTCAAAATAACGAATTGAAAAAAAAACAAGCAATATGAATATAATTACAAGAGTTGAAATTAAAGGCAATATCTATTGGCAAATCTATTGCGAAATGTCAATTTTTTTCAACCAACTACAGTTTCCCATCCAGAGAATCAAGGTTCGTTTGATTGATAATTTTAAATAGATATTTTCTCTTCTGGTAATCGAATCCAGGACTCCGACATATTATGTAGAAGCCGAACGATCACATCATTTATTTATTTATTATTATATTTTTAAATATCATCATGTCGTTTCTCAGTGTGGGATCGGCAGAGAAAATAAATGGTTTGAAACGATTCATGCTCATATTTTTGATCAAGTCAAAATTCATACGCTTGTAAAGCTTTGTATTCACTAGGGAAGTTGTCTTCCGCAACATATTCCAATGAAATATTATTTAAATAACGCAAGGGATACACTTGCTTGTTTCTATTAAATTATTTCGATCCCCTATGCTATGTGGTGAAATTGTTATGTAGGTAGTTGTAAAAATAATTTTCTGTGTTGATCGTTTACTTACATATTTTGTAACATATACCTACATAAGGGATTTCTGGAACAGAAAAATAAATTATTTCATAGACGCTTATCATTCTATTTATTATTTTTTACTCTCCACACTATGGAATAGTGGAGACTCATGATTTCACAATTTTAGGGTATTTTTTTACATCAATTTCTCAACGGGTATCATGTAGAGATTACTTATTTTTTACATTCATATTTTATTTATTTTATTTTCATTTGGAAAACATACAGCAGTCAACATAAAATAAAACTATAAGAAAACTTAATCAACATAAATACTGCCAAGACAGTTTCCACAATTATTTATATAAATTAAATAGCACAGACCGGTACATAGGTACCTACATATTAAAAAAGAAAATAATATTAAATCATATACAAAGCAAAACATATTTGGATATAAAAAGTGGGAATAGGAAATAGGGAGAGGGAGAGGACGGACAATGATAGAGTTCGCGTACTACTTCCACGCCGGAATACGCTATAGGACTCTTTGGTCCTGCTCATCCCCGACGCAGCTGCAACGTCATACAACACAATATCCTCCTATCCGCGAGTTCAATGACTACCCCCGAGAGTCCAACCTCAAATGTGGGGGCCATCGCTCGATATCGGTAGCAGGGGCAAGCCCCTAATCACACCGATCGAGTCGGAGGGGCTTGTCCCCGCACTCCTCGGTACTCGTGTTGGCGTCTGAAGGTTCCACGGGGTAACACCGGCGGCATCCGACGCAATCATCACCTGTCAGATTTAATGTCACATTGTCAACACAGGATGTCTGACCCGACGTCTGCGCCGGCGGTGTGCCCGAACATCACACAACATTCGCCACAGTTGACAAGCCTAAGCCTAATTCCGTCCACTTCTGCTTCAGCCTAATTCCGTCCAATTCTGAACGCAGTCCTCATCCTTTTGACTCCACGTAGTCCTGTCGTTAGCAGTCTGCATCCAGGACTCGCCAGCAAATCTCTATACGTCATCTCTCCACCTCAGCTGCGGTCGCTCCACACCTCTCTTCGTCATTCAAGGTCTTAAAGTCAGTACTCTCTTTGTCCACTTATCGTCCGAACTTTAGGCTACGTGTCCCTCACAAGAGTCGCAGACGCAGTATGCAGATACTCTTTCATATTATTTTTCGCCCACTAATATTTACATAAATACTGGTATAAAAAATATTGGCTTCGAAAATATGTATTGCCATAGTAAATGGAAGCACAAACAATATTTCTAGTTGTGGATGGTTAAATATATTTGGAAAATTGTGTCAGCTTAATCATGTACTTGTTAAATCTATCTTCATGTTGTTTTTTCATCAGATTTCGTACTACGGATGAGGATTAGCAAGAAAGAAATGGACTTAGACAATTTTTATTTTCGTACAGAATACTCTCAAGATTAAGTGTAATCTTAAATACTTAGTTGTATATCGTATGAACCAACTTTAGGTTTAGTCATTATCATTATGTGAAGTCTTTAAGGATGTTGGAGGAAACAAAAATGGATCGCTTTAGATAACGACCCTTTCCAAAAAATTAGTCTTATGAAGCTTTGAAATAAATATTTGCTTGTCTACATAAAAAACCGTATATAGATAACTGCTCAAAAAAAGAAAACCTTTATTATTATTTTATTCTCTTCAAGGACATGTTTTTCGCTGTCAACAATTTATTTAGTAAATATAAAATCGCATTATAGTGTAAATAAAAACATTTACTTCGAAAATGAATTCAAAGCAAACATAGGCTCATCATCATCATAGACGCTACAGCCGTGTGTGGACCCTGGCGTCCTACAGAATCATTCACACTTACGTCGTCTTCTGTGTCATCTTAGCTTGGGCCTGCCTCTACTTCTTCAGCCTTCGGAATTGGTGTTAAGAATCTTTTTGGGGATACGATCATCATTCATGCGGCTGACATGTCCCAACCACTGCAGTCTTCGTACTTTTATGACTTGTACAATATTGGGTTCGTCATATAAAGCCTGTGGTTCATTATTACATCGCATCCTCCAAAGTCCATTATCGTTTACTGGGCCAAAAATCTTTCTCAGGATTTTTCTTTCAAATATCTAGAGGCTATTTTCGTCTGTTTTTGTTAAGATCCAGCATTCAGCTCCATACACGCTGATAGGTCTGAGAAGAGTTTTGTATATAAAGATTTTTGTTTTCCTTGTTAACACTTAGGACCTTATAATATGTGCTTTATCAAACTATAATAGCAATGTTGCCAGCGGCCAGTCTTGCCTTAATTGCAAAACTGCAGTTCTTGCATTAATTACAATACTGCATTTCTTGCCTTAATTTCTGCAGTTATACAAACATAGGTTCAGTATTATACTATTTGTGGTATACTTAAGTATGTGTTTATTTATTTTTATATTTTCACACCATTTAACTTTATTTATTTTTTATTACTTGTATTATGCTATTGCATACTGATTTGTTTGTTGACCTATGATTTGTTATTGGTTGCTTTATTAATTTCTTTCATTACTATGAAGTGTTAACTTATTTATTTGTTTTTTGATTGCTTTCAAATTGGGATATTTTTTCATTACTTACTATGAGTATAATTCTTTTTTTTTTTAATTTCAATATTTCAATCATGTAGCTAGAAGTGGACATGTTATTAAAATTGTCCTTACTTAAAACAGGAATTACTCCTAGTTAGATAGACAAAGATTTATTGGAGGAACTAAAAAACATGGTACTTCCCAACAACTATTTTATTTTATATTATTTTTATTTTATTTTATACACAGTAAATCATAAATATCATGTTCAAAAAACCTTAGTCCCTGTATGTATTTTGTTATGAAAAATAAATAAATATTATTATTATTAATATTTTTAAATTATTCTGACTTTAAGTCATTTAATGCAAACAACTAATTAACTGCCATGCTGTCAGGCGGAGGGCAAAATAATGCAAAAACACTATATTTTTACAGTTTCATGGCAGTGGAGCTATAGCTGGTTTTTAAAAAATGTGCAAAAATTATTAACATTTTTGTTTTTTCAACAAAAAAACTACCTATTGCGAAATAGGTACATTAATTCCAGTTTGTTGACTGAGAATTCGTGATGGAATTCCATTATAACAATATTATTATTACTTAAAATAAGTAAAAACAATTATTTAACTTTTTTCCACTTGATAAATTGGTTTGACCACTAACGCGTTTCGCTCAAAAGGCATCTGCATCACCATTATGTAGATGCTAATTGTTTTAAGTAATAATACTATTGTTAAATTGGTACATTATAAAAACTGTTTAAGAATATGTAGGTAATGAGCTATAGTATTCAAATACATATTAAACTAGTTGCATGTAACACATGAGATCCAACTGTCGACAGCGATAGTATGTATAGTTGAAGAATAAGTACCAAACCCATAAATACAAATTATTTATTATTTTATGATATTTAGTTTTCTATACAACACATGTACCTAGGTAGTCAAGATAGGATAGTATGGAGGTCAGTCTTTTTTTCCTACCCAGAATATGAAAACAGCATGATGGTATATGTATATTGTATGTTTAGAGATGAAGTATCAAACTATTAAGTCTTCTTTGATATTGTGTATAGGTGACTACCATACAAATTGTATGAAGCGATGTCGTCACTAAATTCAATTTTTATAAAAATTGTTAAAAAAAATTTGAGATGTACTGCTACAATGTTAATATTTTTTATATAAAATTAAATTATCTAGTTGGGGTGTTTCGGCTTTTTTCGATATTTTAAAAATAAATGGAAATATAGGCAGTTAAACTCATAAATTTATCATAAAAAAAATACTTTTCTTAATAAAAAATGTTTGAGAAACCCTGGAATTTTTTTGAAAAAATTAATTTGAGATTTTGTATTTGTCTATGTTTATACAAATTTTCAGCGTTCTAGCTTTTATGATTTCTGAGATATAGGGAAAAATAAAATAAAAATTCAAAAGTGGATAACCCCTGACTGAAACAAAAATTCTAAATTCTGAGTATAAAAGTTTTGTAGGCCTGTAACTGTTTATATATTCTGAAATTTTAGGCTCTGTAAATTGAGCGGATCAAAAGTTATAAGGGGGGGACGGACACACACACACACACACACACAGACATACACACACACACACAGACACACACACACACAGACACACACACAGACACACGAAATGTTCTACTCCGAATTCTGAGTAAATCCGTGTATGGAACATATATGCTGCGAAGCCTCTAAGTTGGTGTTTTTTGACTTCAAAGTTGGAAAAGCCGTGAAAAAAGTAGACCTCTCCATACAATTCTCGCGTATTCTGGCTTGATACATTGTCGATATGTTAAGAGAACAAAGTTCTCCTGAACAAATCGACAGTTGGAAAATTCGAAAAATATCTTGAAAGATTACGTGGACTGCGCAGAGCGCAAATTTAGGGTTTCGCTCGGTCGGTAGTTGTATAACTAGTTGCATGTAACACATGAGATCCAACTGTCGATAGCGATAGTATGTATAGTTGAAGAATATTTATTTATTTATTTATTTATTTATTTATTTATTTATTCATTTAGGAATACAAACAGTTACAGAAAATATGCATATAACTAATAGTAACATAGAATTCAAAGTTTATCTGCAACCTTACAGTATTCACAATATAAACATATGAAAGTGAAAGTTTGCAAAGTAATACAATACTAATAAAAGACAAAACAAGTAAAGAAGAAAGAAAAGAAAAAAAAAATCAATTTAAATTAACATAAACGAAATGAAATAGATAAGAAATTAGTTATACAGAAATAAGTATTGAGGCGAGAAATAAATATTGAGGCGAGAAATAGAGAAACAAGAGTTATACATTAACATAATGATAAAAAAGAGAAAAAAAAAAACAAAAATACATAAAATAAAATTAAAATTAAGGAGCCATAATTCAATAAAAGAGATGGTGTAGTATGTTATGACAGATGATTAATATCTCAATGGAGTATGTGTATTATTATGTCATCGCGTGTTGTGGTGATGATTTTTGAATGTGTTTTATTTCGTGTTTGAATGCTGTGTATGATTTGGAGAAGATGTGTGTGTCTGGAAAGGTTTTGTTGTATTCATTGCACATTCTGTTGGTTGGTTTCCTAAATCCTGCATTTGTGTTTGAAGTTGACGGGAGGAAGAGCAAGTTGTTTCTTAGGCATCTGAGTGGTGCATGTATGTTAATTGAGCTAACGAGTGCTGGACAGTCAAACGTGCTATTGATTATTTTGTGTAGTGTTGTCATGTCAAATAGGGTACGTCTCTCTTTTAGTGTGCATAGATTGTAATTATTAAGTAGGTCAGTGTATGGTAGTCGGGGATTCTGTGTTCTGTATTGCATAGTCTTGAGGTATTTTTTCTGAATTGTTTCAATTTTTTCGGCGTATATGTTGTAATGTGGATTCCATATTTGAGAGCAGTATTCGAGTTGTGAGCGGATTAACGTATTATATAATATTAAATATGAGCTGGTTTTTTTGAATTCTTTAGTCAATCTCATCACAAAACCCATCATTTTATATGCTTTGTTGATTATGTTTTCCACATGGATGTCAAAATGAAGTTTGCTATCAAACACAACTCCTAGATCCCGAATATTGTTGACTTTGTCAAGTGGATGAGTGTCGATGTAGTAATTATGTTGGATAATATTTTTATTTTTTGTAAATGTGATAGTCTTGCATTTAGCTAAATTAAGATATAGTTTATTTCGCTGACAGTAATCGTTTAATCTATTTAGGTCGTCCTGGAGAGCTGTGCAATCGTGTACATGTTTAATTTTAAGGAAAATTTTTAAATCGTCAGCAAATATTAAAAAATTACTATTTATGAAACATGAGTTGATATCGTTAATTAATATCGTGAAGAGTAGTGGGCCAAGGATTGAACCTTGAGGTACTCCAGATGTTATTTTTACTTTATTGGAGGAATGGCCGTTGAGAACAACTACCTGATGCCTATTTGTAATGTATGATTTTGTCCACCTGAGTAGGCTGCCTTTAATTCCATTATCTGATAATTTTTCCATTAATATACTATGGTCCACTTTGTCGAAGGCCTTCTTGAAGTCTGTATAAATTGAGTCAATTTGAATTTTGTCGTCGAGTGATTGGAAGAGATATTCTGAGTATACTAGCAAGTTAGTTGTCGTTGATTTGTTAGGCATGAAACCATGTTGCTCATCTACTATATTTCTTTTCACGGTTGCTAATATTTGTCCATGAACGATTTTTTCAAGAACCTTAGGTATTGCTGACAGTATTGATATAGGTCAATAATTTTCGATGTCATTTGTGTTGCCGCCTTTGTGAATAGGGGTAATGAAAGCTTTTTTCCATTTATCGGGGAATACCCCTTCTGATAAACACTGATTGAATATCAGCGCTAAAGGGTGACTTATTGAGTATGCAGTTTTTTGAAGAAAGAATGGGGGAATTTTGTCCGGGCCTGGACCTTTACTGATATCTAAGGAAATAAGAATTTCCCTAAGTTCACCTAGATTTATCCTGATAGATGACAGATTGACAGAATTATTACTATCTGGAATGATGTTGTTTTGGTCAGATGGTAATTCGGGTTCAAATACCGATTCAAAATAATCTGAGAACATGTTTGCTATTTCGTTTGGCTGACTGGAGGTTTTAACTTTGTATGTCATCGTAGAAGGATAGCCTGATGTAGTTTTTAGGGATTTAGTATACGCCCAGAAACTTTTAAGATTACTAGTCAAGTTATTCTCAATGTTAGCTATGTATGTTCGGTGATGATCTTTTAGTAATTTTTTGAAACGTCGTCGAAGTAAAGAATAGGAGTTGAAGTCTGCTTCGTTTCCGTAAATTTTCCATTTCTTCCAGTACTTACATTTTTCTTTTGAGATATGGATTAGAGCAGGAGAGAACCAAATGGGATATTTGAGGCTGCGTGTTTTCTTGAGCGGTACATATTCGTTGATGATTGTATAAATAATATCGTAGAAGTAATCAACGGCAGTAGAGGCATTTATGTCTCTAAAAATGTTTTCCCAGTTTGTATAAAGTATGTGTTCGTTGATCGCTTCGTAATTACCATTTCTGTAGTCAAATTTTTTCAGGTCTTGAATAGGCAATGTAGTTAGAGCTTGTGTGGATAAGATTATGTTCAGTGCTGGGTGATGTCGATCTTCGTGGGTGATTGGATCGATGGACTGAGTAACTGAGCAACGGTCATGAGACATAACTAGATCTAGTGTTTTATTATTTATGTTAGGTATTTTGTTATGTTGAGAAAGATTCATGAGAGACATTAAATTAATTAGAGCTCCAGCGACGGGATTTCTGATATTAATAATGTTATTTGTAGGTGAGTCATGTGTCCAATCTATGCTAGGAATATTGTAGTCTCCAAGTATGAGCATATTCATGTTAGTGTGTTGTGTGTATAGATTACATAATGTATTAAATTGTAATTCGTAAGTGGATAACGGAGTATTTGGGGGAATGTAAGTTGCCGCAATAATAAGTTTTTTGTCGCCAATGCTCTTGTCTGGAGAGGTATTCAGTGTTATAAATATGTCTTCAATAGATTTGCTTTCCCACCCGTACATACGGACTGCCGTGTAATTTTTATGTATTGCTACGAGGACGCCGCCAAATCCTTTTTTATTGCTTGTCTGATTATCCCTGTCTCTGCGGTGTACAATATACCTATTATCAAATAATTCCGAGTTATAAATATTTGGACACAATCCTGTTTCTGTGAGAACAAAAATATCGTAGTTATTATTCAATATGTTCATGTATGTATCATGAAGTTTGGTTCTGAGACCATTACAATTTTGGTAATATATTGTTAGGGTTTTATCCATTTTTATGTTCAGTTAAGTTGGTTGACGTGTAGGCACCTATACCGCACTGAACGCTCGATTTCTGAAGTGGTTTTGTGACACCGAGTGAGAATGTATTGAAAAACAATTGTTTTTTTTTTTTTATAGTAAGTGCGTTATATACCTTGTCGCAATGACAATATTTAGTCGGCTTAAGTCTTAGAATTATCTTACTGCATTTAATTACAAGTATTATAGGTAAATTATTAGGTAATCTTATACCATAGTTCCATGACAGAGATATCAGTAGTATTGCTTGGATAAAAGATAAAAGATACATTATATTTAACTGTGCGACGATTTTGTAAGTACATAATATTGCTTTAAATTTAAATTTTCGCACTTGTAACACAGTTAGTGCATCTACTATGCCTCGATACGAAATTAGTATTGTTGTGCAAGCACGCGGTTGAATACAGCGATACATAGTGTAATTCTGTTTGTTTAAAAATATTTTTGGAATAGCGATTAATGCATAGTAGTGCAGGTGGAGTACATTAAATTTATGTTTAATCAGAGCATGATAAAAATAGTTTAGTGTAGATGTATTATATCCATTAGGATAAGTAATATTTTTTGATATTATGTCATAGTGCGAGTATGACAACGAAAAATTCGAATAAAGTGCGTATAATAACAACGAAAAAATCGAACGTGCGCGCAATACAGGTGCGTAAATGTTAGTAGGTTTATAATTGAGTTTGTGTAATGTCGTGATAAGTATTTGATATGAGAAAATTGTGAAATTGCATTGCATTAGTAGTGAATATTTTGTCAGTGTTCTTGATTGACAATGAGTTTCATTGTGATTACATAATACATAATTATATGGGTAAGTGCAATAATGTAATTTAAACATGTTTTCCCGTAGATAGGAATGTCTATGGAATACACAGTTGGATGAAATCATTGTATATGGCAAATGTAAATAAGAGTTAAATGAATTGTGTGAGATGTATAAATTTACGTATGTATATAAATATAGAGTATATATAAATATAAAGTATAAGCAGTACAAATAGCCTGGACCGAGAAAAAGGATATAACATATCATAGTATTTACATTTTTGTCAAATCTAATTCGTTTTTTAGACATAGTACATGAGAAGTTTCGTCTTTTCTAGCATATATATTAAAATTCTTGATCCATACAAATTTGTACCGCTTATTGTAAGCCGTTTGTCGGGCGTTCTTGTATAGTAATTTGTTTTTGAGCGTCAAGTGCTCTGACAAGTATATTCTTTGTTGTGTCCCTGCGGAACCAATGTCTTCTGTAGTCAAGTTTCGACGTTTCTTGGCTGCAGTCAGTAGTTCATCACGCTTCGATTTGGAGTAGAGCCGGAGTATGATGTTCTTAGGGCGGTTTTCCTTCGTGTCTCCGTGGGCCACGCGATGGACCTCTTCAATGTCTTCTGCAGAAATCGAACAGCCTATTGTCTGGGCAATTTTGCACACGATGGACACAATATTTTCATCTCGCTTCTGAGGGACATTTTGTATTTCTACATTGTTGCGCCTGGCTTGCTGCTCCATCTTATCCAACCGAAAGGTTAATTGAGCAGCATGAGATTTCAAGTCATCAGTGTTAGATTCGTTGAATTTATTGTTGAGGCAGAGTAGATTGTTAGTTAATTCTTCGTTCTTCCTTTCGACCTCTTGTAGCCTTGCTAAGGTTTCGCTGTTGGTAGTTGACAGATTGGATATTGTTTCTAGTAATTTAGACATTTGCTGTTCCAAATTTTTTGTGTAAGTGGTAATTTGGTGATCTATGTGTGAGAGCATTGAGGTCCGGAAATCGTTAAACTTTTTATCCATTACAATAGTAATTTGTTCGATAAGGGTGGTGTGAATGTCTTTGTCAGAATGTCTTTGAATATGTACCAAACTATAAACCCATAGATACAAATTATTGAATATTTTCAGATATTTTGTTTTCTATACAACATATGTAGGTATGTATGTCAAGATAGGATAGTATGGAGGAAGATCCTTTTTCCTACCCAGAATATGCAAATAGCATGATGGTATGTATGTATGTTTGGAGATGAAGTATCAAACTATTAAGTCTTCTTACATATTGTGTATAGGCGACTGCCATACAAAATGTATGAAGCGATGTCGTCACTAAATTCAATTTTTAAAAAAATTGTTAAAAAAAAATTGAGATCTTCTACTACAATGTTAATATTTTTTATAGAAAATTAAATTATCTAGTTGGGGTGTTTCGGCTTTTTTCGATAATTGTAAAAGTTTTGGAAATATAGGCAGTTAAACTCATAAATTTATCATAAAAAAATATTTTTCTTAATAAAAAATGTTTGAGAAACCCTGGAATTTTTTTGAAAAAACTAATTTGAGATTTTGTATTTGTCTATGTTTGTACCAATTTTCAGCGTTCTTGCGTTTATGGTTTCTGAGATATATGGAAAAATAAAATAAAAATTCAAAAGTTGATAACCCCTGACTGAAACAAAAATTCAAAATTCCGAGTATAAAAGTTTTGTAGGCCTGTAACTTTTTATATATTCTGAAATTTAAGGTTCTGTAAATTGAGCGGATCAAAAGTTATAAGGGGGGGGGGGACACACACACAGACACACAGACACACAGACACACAGACACACACACACACACAGACACACGAAATGTTCTACTCCGAATTCTGAGTTAATCCGTGTATGGAACATATATGCTGCGAAGCCTCTAAGTTGGTGTTTTTTGACTTCAAAGTTGGAAAAGCCGTGAAAAAAGTAGACCTCTCCATACAATTCTCGCGTATTCTGGCTTGATACATTGTCGATATGTTAAGAGAACAAAGTTCTCCTGAACAAATCGACAGTTGGACTACGCCGAAACATGTTCAGATATTTGCCAATGCCTGTACGAATAAATGTCAGGATAGTTGTCATCTGTCGTGATGAAGAAAATATCGTTTCAAATCCGGTCAGATCAAATGACTCACTAGTAATTTAAATTTAGTTATTTGTAGTTATTTGTAATAATCTTTGTTAAAATCACTAGAAAAAGTTATTAAAGCAAATTGTTTATACGAATCCTTTACTCCTTGACTATGAGAATCGGCAAACAATCTCTCAAAGGTATATCGAGGTATCTTTTACACATCTATGTATCTACATAGTTTTTTATTTATGTCCGTAATTCCTACAGGATTCTAAAGGTACAGTCATTTGGAACATACCCATGAACCTAACTTCATGAATCTACGTAAGTATCTACCTTTATCTCATATTTTAGTCACTATCGTAAGCCCGCAGCTCGTAAAAAATATTTCTACAATGCTTGAATTTCCTTTCATTTTTCTTTGAGACACACGGGGTGTGTATCCTATAAGATGTACTGCGTAAATCCGTTTAGATGAGTTTTTTTAACAGTAATTATATTTTTTGAAATGTGGAAATTCTCTCCTTATTTGGATCAACAATAACTTCCAACGTTTTGAACATTTCTGTGTAAATTCACATTACTTATTGCTGGTGTATTCTTGCATTTATTTAAATAAAATGAGTTTTTATTTATGTAGATAATTGAAATCCATTCAAATATCGTAAATAAGAAGACGCAAAAAAGTTTTTTTTTAAGAGTTTTTCTGAACATTAGATTAAATTCGTTTACAAGAAAATATAAATGTGTGAAAGAAGGTGAAAATAGATTTGTGTGTAAGTATTTTATTCTCTTAGATGGCTGGGCTAGTAATCCAGTGATCGCGAGTTCGAATCCTAGCTCGACCGATTTTATTTTATTTTATTTAATTCCACGAACAGACAGTTATATACAGCTTGTGGGAAAACAAAAAAAAACAATATATATATACAAAACCAGCTAAGTTCCCTAATGCTTTTATACAATAAATATAATGGCTAGATAATACGAGTGATATATACAATATAAAATATAAACAACAAAAAACAAATATTATTTCGTAAGAATTTGGCGTGCAAACCTCTATAGAACAGGAAAGGAGAGGAAATAGAGGGATAGGAATAACCTCGAAGATTTTCAATTTCGCCCCAATAGATCAAACCAACAACAGCCCCACCCGGGACCTAAATTTACCAAAGTTATCATGAAAAATGTCCAAGGTTTGCGCATTATTTAATTTGTTGTAATTGGTTGTTGAACGATTTATTTATGATTTTTTTATGAAATTGGTTCGCGGGCATTTGTCAAAGAACAAATCGTTTGATCGAGTGTGACGCTGGGGGCAATTAAGAGATATTTGTCCAAGTAAGTATGAAGAATCGGTTATGTTGTTAACAATTTTGTATAAGAAATTTGTGTCTAGCATTAATCTTCGGGAACGTAATGTTTGTATCTGATGATATGATTCAGATTCATGGTAATTATTAAAAGAAATATTGTTGCGAAAACTAAGTTGTTTTAAAAATTTGTGCTGAATGATTTTTCGTTCACCTATAGCACAAGCATTTATTTGCTTATTTTAAGGAACGTAGGAAGATATATATGTACTTGTTTAACAAGGACATATTCAAGGACATAAAAAAAGATATTTATACTGCCCCACTTTTGAATAATTAGCTAAGCTCAGTATCAACTGTTCTTGTCACAGTTTGAAGTTGGGATTTGTATCCTCATGATAGATTTTGAATAAGTATTATTGTATATGTATCATAGGCATTGAATGTCATGATATATTTAGTACAAACTTGATTCGATTTGAGTTTCGTGTTCATAATAGGTACTCTATTGCTAGGCTAATCAAACAATATCTACAATCTGGCAGAATACCTAACAATACAGAATATTATCCACATTTACATAGGTTTTGTCGTAACAAATCTTTGATAACTGTATTTAATTTTTAAATTGTTCTTTAAATCACCGGGTAATCGAAATACAACAGGCAAAATGGCATCAGTTCGGCAATGAGGTTCATCACCCATTCTGAATGAAGTACCTTTTAGGTAATACAAGATTGGTGTTTGGGTATACAAGCATGTGCCGTACATCCTTTTATAACATAATCCACACCTGCACACCTGTCTTAATATGCCGTTATGGTATGAATGCACGAATACATTTTTTTTATTACATATACCAAAAATTACATTATTTTACAAAAGTAAAATAACAAATAAATTGGGTTGGTTTGGACCACCTCACTAGGCCAGGCCTGTTCCGAGGTGGTAGACTAGTTACATAATATTAATTACTAAGTCATTTTAAGCTGTTATATAGAATGGTTGTGTAGCCCATGGTCCACTTATTGAGTCCTATGTGAGTAATTTTGTCGTGTAATGTTGTTATGAATTGAAGTCAGTACTTGTATTTGCTGACAATAGTTGATCCCTTTGTTATATAACCATGTTTGTATTGTATGTATGTTTAAGTCTTGTATTTTCTATAAAATGTATGTTCTTTATATCTTTTGCAACTAAATTTAGGATCTATACTGGTAATGATTCTAAATTTAGGATTTTATACTGGTAATATTATATTATCCAGTCGAGGTCAGACAATATTGTCAGACCGCCACTCCTTGTCATTCATAACTCCTAATATAGGCAACAATTCATAACTCCTACTATAGGCAACTGGAAACTACTGAAATGCGCATGTTAAGATGGGCAGCTGGAGTTTCATTACGGGATAAAATAAAAAGTTCACGCATTCGTGGATACCTAGGTGTTACTGATATAGGTACATCGTAAAATGAAGGAAAGACAGTCGAGATGGTCAGGCTCGTTGAACGCAGATTGCCAGATCACATGGTTGACCAATTTTCCTCAACTTATATCCAGAGGAAAACAGAACAATTCCTGAATCGTGCAAAGACGAAACCAATTGCAGAGCCATGGTCTAGGTGACATAATACCGAACAGAAGGGCATATAATTTAAGGACGAGGAGAGCTGACCACAGCAGTCGGCATAGCAAAGAGTTGGGATATAGCAAGAGAAAAGAAGATGTTATATCTAGTTGAACTTCTGCTGAGGAACTTGATTTAATTATTAAGAACCTTAAGCAAAATAAATCCCCAGGCTTGGATCGCATTGATTCTTCTCTATCACAGAGAAGCTGGCGTCTATCTCGTTCTGAAATGACTGTCCTCTTCAACCGATGTCTAAATGAGGGTTGTTTTCCAGATTGCTGGAAAACAGGTCTCATAACGACGATCTCCAAACGTTGCGATCGCTCTAGTACGGATCTCAAATCATACAGACCCATTACTCTTCTCCCTATTCTAGGTAAAGTTCTCGAGCAATTGATTTGCCGTAGAATTGAGTCACACCTCTCTTATTCTCGTCCGCTATCCCGTCGCCAATTTGGTTTTCGTCGCGGCATCTCCACCGTTGACGCTGTTAACGAGATGATAGATTTTGTAGAGTGCTCCAATGAGAAATAGGTTGTAGCCATCTCGCTTGACATAAGTGGTGCGTTTGACAATGCTTGGTGGCCGCTCATTCTACACAAACTTAAAGCTAGAAATATTTCCCGTAACTTATACCTCATTGTTAAGAGCTACTTCGAAAATCGTCATATAGTCCTTCCTGGGGGTCAATTTATTCATAAGCGACAAGGAAGCATTGGATGTCCTCAAGGTTCTATTCTCGGTCCACTTCTTTGGAACATTCTTTTCGATGATCTATTGGATCTTCCTCTCCCGAGTAACTGTATAATTCAAGCATATTATGCCGATGATGCTTACATTATGATTCGTGGTGATTCTCGCAGATCAATCGAGAACTCAGCCACCCAAGCGCTGAGCTTTGTTTCTGACTGGGGTATAAAAAACAAACTATGCTTCGCTCCGAACAAGCCTGGTATTTATGGGCATACTTCGCAGACGGCCGTCCATTCAGTCCCTAAGAAACTTATATTGTCTTTCGAAACCAAGTCACCTGTCTTGGAGTTATTCTAGAAAGGGGACCGATTTCAAAAATAATGCCAAATCATGTGTCGATAAGGCTAAGTTTGCTTTCATTAAAATAGGACACCTCGAAGTAAGCTGGGGTCTGCAATTTCCTATCACCAGCCTTTTCTACAAAGCCGTTTATCTTGGCATCGCTTGCTATGCGGCAGACTGTTGGTCTAACGCCTACGAATTCCAGCATATTCTAAGAACCTTGCTTCCAGGCCAAAGATTCGCTCTCATTGCACTATCCAAAGCTTACAGAACAAGCCCCACCGAAGCCCTGCCAATTTTGACAGGCTTTACCCCCCTTGATCTTGAAATTCAACGTAGAGGTGCTATTTTCAATTTATTGCGAGGCCGTTCTTCTGTTATCGGTGACACTTCTTTTCACCCCTCTGAGAGTCGAACCTCGCGAAGTTCCATTAAGAGAAACGTGAGCGACACTCTAATAAAAATTAGGCAAAACCACTGGATGACCTGTCTAGTTGGTAGAGTTACCCTTTTATTTTTTCCTGATGTGAGGTCGCGACTGAAATCTCCTTGGGTTGTTCCAGACTTTTGGACTTCTCAATTTCTCACAGGACACGGTAACTTTAAAAGCTATCTCCATCGCTTCAACATTGCTCCCTCTTCCTCATGTCAGTTTTGTCAATGTCCGGACCAAACTTCGGATCACATCCTTTGGAAGTGTTCCCACCCAATTGTGTCCTCTTACAGATCGGAGCTCCTCGTTACTGTCCGTGGGCCTCTTCAAGATCCCATTGGACATGCGGACTTAGTGATCTCGAAGAACAATTACACAGCCTTCGAACGATTTTGCAATAGATACGGTGCCTTATTATTATCCGAAGATTCTCACTGACTTGCATGTTTCCAGAGATCTTGGTCACTTCTCTGATGCCCTATTTAAATGAATCTGAAGTCGCCAACAGTCCGCAAGTGTGAATCTCACTTGTTGATTGTTCTTTTTGCACCATGGTGCCGAGATTGCTAATCTAGAGGGCTCTATAAGCTACTCTTCGTGCCATGCATTGTTTTTTTTGTTGTTGTTCATTTTTGCGTTCTGCGAAGGAGCCGTTGACAGTCCCCATATGCGGAGCGGGTGGTGGTGGGAGTAGCGATCTAGTTGAACTAGAGAAGTAATATTTGTTTTTATATGAGATTTTAAATGACTTGTTCTAAGTTAAGTTTTTCTTAGAACGACTTATAATAAATTGAAATACTTTTTATATACCTGATTGAAACCTGTGAAGGTGTCGAGTCACCGGAAACCAGACCAATAAAAAAATTCCAGCATAGCGCTCATTGAGTGGAATAATTTACTTACTCAAGAAAACTTTTGACTCTCGGAAAGAATTCTTTTGACTTCTTCGAGAAGTTGTAGAAAAACTCGGTCACTTTGGCAAAAACAAATTTGATTCCGATTTTTCTATTGCGTACTTCTCACATAAAAATACACCGTATTGATAAAAATACCCATTATTTATTTTATATTTTTATAATTACAATAACTGTACATTTTTTTTATATTTTTATTACGTTTTCAAAAAACAAATTTATATTAAACGATCAAAATTATGGTCACCCTAACAAAGATGTGTTTATTTATTGATGGTAATTTATCAAATATTTTTGAAAAGCCAAAAAGTTGGAATAAATTCATTTATATAAGGTCATCCTTAATAAGAACTTTCAATAGATGGTAGTTACAGTACCTTCCTATGCATTTTTTACTTTTTCACTAGTTGCATGCAACACATGAGATCCAACTGTCGATAGTATGTATAATTGAAGAATACAGACCAAAATATAAACACGAACACAAATTTACAAACATTTTAAGATGTTTTGTTTTCTATATAAAATAATATATGTATGTAGGGAAAATAGTATGGAAGTCAGTCTGTTTTTCCGACCCAGAATATGAAAACAAGCATGATGTATATTTGTAGATTAAGTAGGTATCAAACTATTGAGTGAGATACTTTGTAGTGTTAACTGCCTTATAAATTGAAAAAATGTCGTCACTAAATTTATTTTTTGTAAAAATTGTTAAAAAAAAAATTAGATGTACTATTACAATGTAACAATAATTCAAAATTCTGATTCTGAAAAAAATATTATTTTTTATAGAAAATTTGGGGTGTATTGATTTTTTTCGATATTATTTTCAAAAACTTTGGAAATATAGGCGCTTAAACACATAAATTAACTTAAAAATGATTTTCTTAAGAAAAAAAATTTGAGAAACTTTTTAAAAAACAAATATTTGAGATTTTGTATTTGTCACATGGTGTAATATGGTTTTTGAGATATATGGAAAAATAATGTAAAAATTCCAAAGTTGATTACTCCTGACTATAACAAATATTCAAAATTCTGAATATAAAAGTTTTGTAGGCCTATAACTATCAAATTTTGGGCTATGTAAATTGAGCGGATCAAAAGTTATAAGGAGGGGGGACATAGACACACAGACACACTAAATATTCTACTCCGAATCCTAGTAAATCCATATATAGATCATATATGCTGCGAAGCCTCTAAGTTGGTGTTTTTTGACTTCAAAGTTGGAAAATCTTCAAAAATATAAACCCCGCATACAAATCTCGCGTATCTTGGCTTGATACTTTGTCGACATCTGACAGAATAAAATTTTCTTGAATAAATATCACTATATAAAGTTAAATTTGTTTTATTTTTTTCCATTTGATCTGGGTTCAAAATATTTAATATTACAATGAACGAATATGGAAAATTCTTTATTATTTATCAAATTCCTGGACACATCAAAATCTAGTGAAATTTACGATCGGCCTGCAACTTATGTACCTATATTTTTTTTCGATTTATTCGACGATATTTTTTACATCGTAATGAGCTTTTTAGTATGGTGATTTGGGGGTGATACACCATGTAATCTGAATACGACAATTTCATTACATAAAGGTCTAAATAATTTTCTATTTTCGTTCACCTCGCCATAATTTCCTGATTTCCCACATCATATCACACACATAATCTCACACATCGTTAACTCATATCTTGCAAAATCAAACCACCTTTCTTGAAAATACCTAAATAATGTAGTTGCAGACTTGGATAGGATCTCCTTCAAAATAGTACATTTTTCAGAAATTTTATTTTTTTACATTTCTGGCTCAAAATGGTCTTTTAAGCAGCCCATTCATGATCGTGTCATTCGGCGTCGCTCCATATGGACCGGCTCCATTTGGAGCATTGTAAAATTTTCATCACACTCACGGGCGCGCCATCGAGCCATCAAAATTAGAATAGACAAGCTGTCATTATAATTTCTATTTTTTTTAAATTTTCATATAAAAATGAGTTATAATTCTGATGATGAGTTTTATACAACTGCTATAGCGGTTTGTCTATATATAAAAATAAAAAAACCAATGAGAAAATGTTGTATTCTCGCATTCACGAAAGTGTCAAATGTACCGCTGGTTTTCACACTCACGAGCATGCCGTACCGACAAGATGCGCCGCGCCGATTGTCGCGGAACTATGGAGTTTCGATCGTTTGGAAATCCATTTTGGTGTGTCAGGCCAATTGGACTGTGTGGGTTTTGACATTTACGTGCGCATTTTGGAGTGATAGCAAGCCATTGGAAGGATGGCACGATCGTGAATGGGGACCTTTAGTGACAAAATATAAGATGAGACACATAGACATGATAAAACAAAACAAAAAATAATACATAATAAAATAGACGTCGGCCTTCGTGTCTCAGTTGGTTAGGTATCTGACTCCTGAGCGAAAGGTTGCTTATATAAAATAATGTAATTTTTGGTATATGTAATAAAAAAATATAAGTTCATATGAAAAGATGGTAGTACGTCCGATTCTACAACTTTTTAAGTCGGCCATCGTGGTTCAGTCGATTACGTATCCGACTGCTGATCCAAAGGTCCCGGGTTCGATTCCCGGTGGAGACACAGTTTTTAATTGTGTTTTTAGTCTGGATCAGTGAGACGATTAATATCGCAAGTCTCCTAAATGTGGCAAATTGTTATTGGGTGGGTTTTAAATAATTATTTGACATATAGAACCTGTTAGTTGCCCGAGAAGCTATATTATAAATAAATAAATAAACGTTCAGACTAAAATACATGCGTTCCTATTCCACTTAGTCCAAGTTGATATTCTGTAACGCTGACTAAGACGAGAACGGCAAAGAAGAAGAAAAATTATACTTTTGAAAATGTGCAAATCTCCACTATATTGTTTTCTTGAAAAAAAAATGTAAGCCTCCGTTTATACGTTGTTTGGAAAGCAAAAAAAAACGTTTTTTGGGGTAAATTACCATCGTAACTGATATCCCGAGAAAATTAAACTGGACCGCATCACTGACAAATCTCGTTTAGCAAATTACATCAAAACGCCGCCTATGAATTCTCAAAACACCGCCAACTACATTCAGGTTGAATTGCATATTTTATTTCTATGTTGTTATTTAATGAAAAAGTATGAAAAAACACCGGCTTTGATGGCCAATGAACGCTAATTTCCTTACATCCCAGAAGCTTTGAAGGAGAAAAAAAAATAATTGCCTCGAGAAATCTGACTCGCAGTTATTCAGCCCTCAGAAGGGATTAAATTATAAAGTGGTTAGGGCCAATTAGGGTGATTAAGGCTATGATGATTACAATTTCTCATTTAATTTCTACTAAATATACATTTGGCGTTTTTAATTCGCAAAACATTCATCACTTTCATGTAGCGAATTAATGAAAGCTAACGTAATTTAGCGAATACTTGATAAGAAAACTTTAACGACATATAAATTGACCATTATTTGCCCTCTCTGGGGAATTTGAAATGTAATATTTCCCTTTTAAACAAAATGTATTTATTTGAGTATATCTATATACTTAAACCGATTCCGTTTGAACCGATTCCGAAAAATGTCTGCCCATGAATGAAAGAAAGTTTAGACACAGATGTCTGCCCATAAAAGAAAGAAAGTTTAGACACAAATGTCTGCCCACGAAAGAAAGAAAGTTTAGACACATATGTCTGCCTGTGAAAGAAAGAAAGTTTAGACACATATTATGTCTGCGTATGAAAGACAGAAAATTCAGACACATATGTCTGCCCATAAAAGAAAGAAAGTGTAGACACAAATGTCTGCCTATGAAAGAAATAAACTTTAGATACAATTGTCTGCCCATGAAAACAAACGTGCAATCTATGTTATATTCAAAAAATAATTTACTCGAGAATTTCTGAGTTAAATTATGATTTTGTTGAAAAAAAAAATAAAAACTGATAAAAATAACTCTTATAAAATTCTAGATTCCCGCGATTCGAGACTAACGTCATTTTCTTGTGGGCCCATACTAAATTTCTACTTACACTTTTCATATACTTAATTTGTTTTTCTGTTGAAGAATACCAGATCAGATAACAATGATTGGATAATATGGACCCTGAGTAGTGGTGGCCTTCGGAGACAACAGCCTTCAACGTGTTGAATATTGTTTTTTTTAACACGTCAATTATAACGTTCACCAATTACGCCTTCTTGTTTAGTTTGTCAATAAAAATATCATTTGACTCCCAACAGGTAAATAAATGTAATTTTCGCGTATATGCAATTTTCGTGTATTTAATTTTTCTTAGAATTGCCCCCTCCCTTCTCTATTATTGTTATCCACTTTTAGAATCTATACATAGATGGTCTTCATCACTATTGTTCATTATTCTGACGATGCTCAGCATAGAGCGATACCGGCGAATGGGAGTCGTGTTTGCGAAAAAAAAATTAGTAGATCTTAAAATTAAATATAATTTTTTTCATAATCCTAGTTACAAAAAATTAATTCAAATATTTGATGTGACACGATAATATTAGATATGTCTGAATGAACAAGACATTACAAATAAGTAAGGCTTTTATTTATTTTAATTTTGTTCAATAATTATGTTTATTTCACATGTTTTTTATTCACTCGTATTGTTTTATTCAATTTTTAAAAACGACGATGGATGTAATCGAAAAACTTTTCTATACATCAAATAAAAAGAAAATTCAAATTCCATCGTGAGTAAGAATATTAAACGACTTTTCATCGGCTTCCGTTTTTGAATACAGTGTTTAATGCAAACACTCCTTCATGAATTATTTACCCATTAAAAATAGCTATTTAATAACAAGAAGATAAATAATAGAATATGAACTTTCGACATTTAAAACCCAGAAATACCAACATGAACATTTTAAACATGTCAGAAATACAAAAGTTAATGTAAGTAAAATGTTGACTCAGTGGGTAGATGTATATCATTGTGCCACATTTAAATAATAAGCTTAACAAAAGGGATATACCCATTTCTGGGGATTTTTCCCTTTTCATACACCTGTTTGTTTAATACCTTAATTTGGAATTACTTGCAGGAAAAAATAAAAAGATCAATAAACTAAAAAAAATAAAAAAAAGTTCAGGGGGGCAAGTCTGGTGCAACCGGCGAAATCAAAACCCTCACGATTACCCATATCATGGAAATTATTATTATATGGAGTTCTATATTATCTTTATATGTCATAGAACTCTATATGATAATAATAACCATGATATGGGTAATCACGAGGGTTTTGATTTCACCGATTGGACAAGACTTGCCCCCCAGATTTAAATAAATTCCAAAACACACTCACGAATAAAGAAAAACACTTGTATGTACCCACTACTAAAGTAATTGATTGACTTGTAATTAGAATTCCATTAAAATTCAATTAAAACTATGTAATGGATAGAATATCAATTATAAAATTCAATTTCATAAACAAAACAAAGCTACTTTGTACTTATATAATCGAACCAATCCTTGTATGTACTTTCAAAGTATAATCCTATCGGTAAAACTTATTGGGTTACCATTATCCGTTAGAATGACACGTGTTAACGTTAGTTTTGGAATTTTCGATGTAAAACATTTTAAAATTATGTGTAATAACATCGGTCTAAAATGACTAAGCCAGATTTTTTAAATGCACACCATCATGCCGAGCCTCTATCCGGGTACGCAAAGAGAACCGAGCGCCACACCTGCGAATTTTTGATTTATATGATTAACATTTTAGAATTTTAAGCGCCCTTTTTAAGACAACCGCCCTGACTTCTTGTTCCTGATTGTTCTATGATTTATCCGGCCCTGGTTCGAGAAACTCTGGAAATTTAAAAAGAAAACAAAGTCGAGATTTTATATTTGTCTATATTTACACCAATTTTCAGCATTCTAGCTTTTATGGTGTTTGAGATATATGAATAAATTAAGTAAGATTTCAAAAGTTGATACCCCCTGAAATAAAACTTTTATAAGCCTATAACATATTTTCTGAAATTTTAGGCACTGTGCATTGAGCGGATCAAAAGTTATAAGGGGGGAGCACAGACACATACACCCTCACAGACACAAACTAAATGTTCTACTCCGAAGTCTGAGTAAATCCATGCAGCGAACATATATGCTGCGAAGCTTCTACGTTGGTTATTACTTCAAAGTTGAAAAAAAAAACGTGAAAAATATAGACCTGGCTTACAAATCTCTCGTATCTTGATTTGAAACTATGTCGATATGTTAAGAGAAGAAATAAATTATTTTGAACAAATCGACAGTTGCATCAACTTACGCCCGTTCTGAGTCTGTTCAGGGCTTTCCAACACCCGTATGGGAGTCGGTGTCCGATTGGTAGAGACTTGCTTGGTTTCAACCATTCCTTATCTCCAACCTGAATGATAATAGGCATAGTATTATAGAGTCAAAACCTTATTGGAAAAATAAAAGAATAGGCAGAAAGATACGTAAAAATTAGATTTGAATCTATAAAAAGATGAGGAAGGAAAAAGTGAAAAGTACTCTCAATGTGTACCGAGGCGATAAGCATCATTCAAATTAAAATTGAGGGTGCATAAAATCTCGCTTTCGCGTCGAATAACTCCGTGAAAATCGCTCATTCCCTTGTGTAATTTGTAAACAACATTCAAGCCACCATTCCGAGGTTTTCGAGGTAACTTTGAAAAGCCTAACTTGTCACAAGGCTTCCACCCTCCCCCCACCCTTGTCACTTTTGTCGAAATTAAACTTCTTACTTTAAGCTCTCCAGACGTATAATAATGTAAATTTCCTAAAATTGGCTAAACGTTGGCTATGTTATACAAACAATTGTCTGAAACATGACGTTGACAGTTGCCCGTAGATATGCTTCATAAATTGTGCACGAACTTATTTAAGTAATTTTGCAAAAAAAAAAACATCGAATTACCTACCGGCATAGTTATTAAAATTGAATGAATTTCATCAAAAAATGTTTGACAAAATTAAAATAGTTAAATAATGTGTCCGTCGTCAGATTTGATAACATCTTTTAATTAATTTTATGATGTTGAAATCAAATTTGACAAAATAACATTTGAGAAGAGCATTTTTGGGATCGACCAAAAAATATATACTCTAAAAAAATATATAAATGATGTTTTAAAATTGTTAACACCAAAGTTAGGATAGTATGAATTTTTAAGTCAATCAGAATCGGACCATTTGATAAGTTTGACAAAAATACTATTATCGTAATCATCTAAGCGCTACAATCCATAATGGATCATAGGTTTCAATAAATATGGTGGTTATCACCGGGTGTATGTATTATGAAAACAAATTTTGTTAGTGATACACCTATTGTTTCTAAGAGAGGCCTCACACTCGGCCTCTCGTGGCGGCAACAGCAAGGCAAATAGAGGCAACCACAAGTTGGGACGAAATTTTTCATACATTTTATATTATACGCAGGACCCTAATTGATATTAAATACTTGTTTCAGTTGGTAAACAAACAAATAAAATTGTTTTCATTGTCCGAGAAGAACAACCACATATCCTAGCACTTTTTATATTCCTAAGTGTAATAATATAAAATCCATGTTGAAGATAGTCAAATGTACAAATGTGGATTGGATGTTGAGTCGCCCGTCCATGTGTTCTACCGAATAGATCTGCATTATCATTATACATAATTCTATTGTCAATGTTCCTCGTCCTTTTAATGTTGCTCACGTATTATCACTGAATGAAGTCTCTTCTCTAATAAAATGAATTTGTAAATTTTCAACAAGCAACTAAATTAATTATTCGACTGTAAAGAATAATTCGTTGTAAATAATAATTCGTGGATCTCATAGATATTAAAATGGCACAAATCAACCAACCATTTGGGTGGGTTATCGAACTTACAAAAAAAAAGTGTAGTAACAATTACACTCAGAATAGTTTTGTATACCGTGCTTGCACGGTGTACAATGCTTTCTTTAAAACACTCGACATCTCTGCGAGCTTTCTCAGTGAGTTTAGGACAGCTGTCTCCTCCTATCTTTCCTAGTACTTTGATTTAATCAGCTGTACTTTAATGTTTTTTTTATGCATACATACCATCACGCCATATCGCTTAAGAGATAAGCACAGAGAATCGATCGCCAAGCTACTCTATTTTTGCAAACATTCCTAGCTTCATTTACATCCATGCATCGTCTCATACATGCTCGTCGATTTTTCAAGCTTCTTGTATTTCCTTCTTTCAAAATATCATTCACATGGTCATGCCATCCCTTTCTGGGGCAGCCCCTGCTATTATCTCTTACACCCATGTATATTTTTTGGTCAGTCGTTCATCATTCATTCTTTCAATATGTCCAAACCACCTCAAGGAATTCACTTTCATTTGACTACTTTCTTCTTTGTCTTCATTCTCTCCTTATGTCCTCATTCTTCATTCTATCATATGTATATCGTTCTTTACATACTCTTCTTAATATCTCATTTCCACAGCATTTATTCTACTTTCATGCGTCCTTCGTCACGTACATGTTTTACTGGTATACATCAAAGTAGGCACTACAATTGCATTATGTTTCTTTTATGTACTTGTAAATTTATTATACATTATTTTTTTGTTATCAAAATTAATTATCCTATTGAATAATGCATAGAGTTTTCACTAGTCCACTAATAAAGCAATGCACATTGTCTGTTTTATAAATTGTGTAGACTGTGTAACTGTATATCAACAAATAAAATAAATATTATGGTATCTACGCAAGAACAATTAGTGGGCGCCTTTAGTGGTCGCCATTAGTGGTCAGTATGCGGCCGTTCTAAAAAAACTGTAAACAATGGAATATTTTACTAAATTATTATTGTTGCCAAGAATGGAAGTATTTTTAATGGTAGGTACCTACAAGACTTTATTTATATTTGCAATATCACTAATAAACAATTATTTTGTACCTACTGTAAAAGGATGGAAATTCATGTGCATTAATGAATTAGGTTTATATATTGTTTCATGAGCAACCCTATTTCTTCAAATACCTAAATTATAACCAAAAACTATATTTATATACTTTTTGCAACCTCTTTATTAATCATGCTAATATTTTATCAAAGTGGCAATTAATTTTGATTCTGTACCGTAGTCATACATAAGTTTCATTCCCATCAGAGATAAAATCGTTTTTTTTCTCACTAGTTTATTTTTTTCCTGGGCATGACAATAATTTGACATATATTATATGGCAATAATCTCGCTACTAAGCAAAGTGCAAGGAAGTGCTCGTTGAAATTTTCATTTATATTTTTGTGCGTGTTGTTTTTCAGTTACGATGAAGGTAGTATATAATTTAAATTATTGTTGATTTAGTTTATTGTATGTATGAGAAGATAAATAAGATTAGTTTGACTAATAAATCATTTTCTATTTAATCCCACGAAGCAAATAATTTACACGAAGCGAGTGTTGGTTTGATTCGCAAAAGCATGATAATGATTTAGCGAAATGAAATGTTTATATATTTAGATAAATACATGTTAAATGAAACATCCGATCTCATTTTGTGGTTAAAACAGTTTATTTTGAAACATTGTCAATTTTTATTCTATACTACATACATACCCATACCATATTACCTACATTTATCGAATATATTTTTTAATTGCATGTATGCAAACATTTAAAGCAATTAATAAATATATTCGATTTACATACACATTGGTACAAGTAGGTAAACAAGCCAAAAATTAAATAATATTTCTGGCGCAGTTCAGAGGTGACATCTGTGCGAGACACCGTCACGTCCGTCAGCTCATTTACAAGGACTGTTGCTTTCATTGTTAACAAATAAATCAACTTCTCAATAGATGGCGTTACAAAAAGGTTTCTTCGTTACCTCATAGATGGCAATAGTATAATTTTATATTATTCAGGTGAAATGTTAACACTTATTCAAATATATAGAACTTTCAAAAATTACATTGATAAGGGAACTCAATAAAGGCATAATTGGTGAACGTTGCGCAAGCGCATAAAGTGATCACGTAAACCAGCCGATGACAGGTCGTAAGCCCTGTAGGTGCCTTGATTTCCCGGTTCTCCTACAGTAAATATTCCAACTTCGTCTCTATTGAGATAATTAAAAATCTGTTAAAAAATATCTTTGACTCCCGACAGGGAAAAAAATCCAATGTTTGCGCATATGCAATAATAAAAATATTCGATTACTTAAACATTGGTACAAGTAGGTAAATAAGACAAAAATGACCTTATAAGTCTGGCGCAATTCAGGGGTGACTTCTATGCGAAAAATGCATTGTCACCTCAGGTATAAGAATTATTGCTTCATTATTTACAAAAAAAAAACAATTCTCTCAATAGATGGCGTTAAAACAAAAATAAATAAAAATAATAAGAATGTTTAATATTTAATGTATTTTAATTGCATGTTTTTTTCCGTTCTGTATTTTAATTGCATGTTTTTTTCTGTTCTTTATTTTTCTTTTGATATTGTGTACATTATTGGTTTTTGATGAATTATGATAATGAAGATTAATTTTTAGTTTATATAGGAATCCCCCCCAAACCACGAGTATAAGCTCTTTTTGGGGGGTAATATGAATAAAATATTTTTTGTGTATGCTATTATAAGTATTGTAAATTGTTATATTTTATTTCTATATATATAAATAAATAAATAAATAAATGTTGTTCATAATTTCACACATAGATGGCTGTAGTAAAATCCTTATTTCCTCAAGCGAAAAGAATTTCAGTATTGCAATATATAGAACTTTCAAAAATTGAATAGATAAGGATCTCATTAAAGAGGCATAATGGTTGTTCTATATTACCCCAACTTCGTCTCTGTTGACATGTTATTGTCAATAAAAATAACATATTACTATATGAACGCATGTAGTTGTTTCTTTACTCCTATATCTACATACTTATTAAGCCGGAATCATCTGATAGTCACAATGAAATATTCTAAATTATATTTACAAATTATATCCACAATCCTTTCCTTTTTGGCAAGATAGTATTAAGGTTGGATTATATATCAATAATTTATATTAGAATATATCAGAAGGATGTATTTGCGTGTTCAGTGAAATAAAAGATAATATTAAATACTTCCTTACCAATATGATATACTTGGGTAGCAACTGATTATTTATAATGAAAGATCACTTACTGAACATGTAATTTACTGTGACTAATTTTTGTACATTCTTTTAAAGACTATTTAAATATTTAATAATCGCGGATTGATGTTGAGGAAGCATTCACGGCAAACATCCTGCGAGCTGGGCTGGTCAAGTCTGAATGAAAGTGGGAGAGCGGGCTCGGCGCCAATACGAATCGAGGCATTTTGTGGCCATAGAGATGGGCTGCCACACCTTTTTCCTCTTTATGCATGCGCCTTTAAACCGTCTATTATATTTTTTTATATTCTTAATTCATATGTATATAACTTTTTATAAATGCACATTTTTACAATTCCTGTTTTTTTTTGTTTCATGCTAATAGTTAACTTTAGTTTCAGTGTCGGCAACCCCGACGTTTATTATTCAAAAGTATGTAGTATACAATCAAATGTTTCGTTCCCCATCTCACTAGGAAAACCTGTTCTGAGTCGGGTAATGTATTAATGCTTATATTTTTTATGATATCTAAGAATGATTTCATGGAATCCACTTAATGGATTCTCTTTCATACCCTTACTATTTATATTTTATTTTATTTTTATTTTATTTCATTTTCGGGAAATTTACAGTATAATAACATTTATTATATAGATGCATTAGTATAATACTAAAACCAATAACAAATTTCCACATTATTAACAATAAATTTTGACTGCTGTGCTTACATACTTAAAGCTACATATAAAAAATATTTAAATCTGAATGCTAGTGCATGAGTGTATGTATGTGTGTACGTATGAGTGTAAGGATGTGTATATGTGTGTGAATGTGTCTATATATGTAAGTGAAAAAGAGAATATATAGGTACCTGCAAGCTCACATAGTTTACTCCATTCAATCTTGATACTTCAATCATCCAGTGAAATTCAATCATTATAACTTGAACTGATGGCAGCAGAAAATGAATTAGGTCCTAAAAGAAAAATATCGACATCCAGATGTTCGTGATTATAAATGTTCATCATACGTATGAGGGGTGCGTTTTTCGTGTAAGTATTATTACGGTGCGGTATGTGAAACAAAAGTGGGCTTCGCGTACGACGCGATGGGACGTGTGTTGAAGGAGAGAAGTTCCGTAATTTCAGGACAGTCAATTGCATTGTGTATGATGTTATACAATGTTTTCATATCAACCAAGGATCGTCTCTGTTCCAACGTAAGGATTTTGTGATACAATGTTGCATCCCTATAAGTGGAAAATTCTGTGTGTTCTCTGTAATTCAAGTGTTTTATAAATATATGTTGGATTCTCTCTATGCGTGCTTTGTGTACTTGAAACACGGGTGACCAGATGGGAGATGCAAATTCCAAGATACTACGCACATATGTAAAATAAAGAATTTTTAAGATTTTAGTGTTGAATGGTTTTGAGATGCGGAGAATAAAACCGAGGGTTTTATAGGCTTTGTCAATTACTGTATCAATATGTTTTTCGAGAGTGAACATGCTGTCCAAAACAACTCCGAGGTCTCGAACCGATGATACAGTCTCAAGAATACTGTTGTGTATGGTATAAGGGAAATTGATGATATGTTTTTTGTTTCTAGAGAATGTGATTTTGTGGCATTTTTTAATATTTAGAGATAATTTGTTGTCATTGCAATATTTATATAGCCTTCCTAAGTCTTCCTGAAGTCTGAGGCAGTCTAATTCTGAGTTGATTTTAATATAAATCTTCATATCATCAGCGTATAATAAAAACTTAGAATATTTAAAACATTTATTTATATCTCCTATATACGCATTAAATAGAAGTGGTCCTAAATGACTCCCTTGTGGTACACCAGGAGTACACCAGTATATACTTATTTTTTTTTGTGGTATAATATGGAAGCTGTTGGATTTTTCATAATAAATGGGAGCATTATTATATTTCCATACTAGATGAGTGCTGGTATAGTGGTTATGGGTTTGTAATGCAGTGTGGTCGATTTATTTAGGGAATGTGAATTGTATTTTAATAGAGTCAACAGTTTAAAATCAATATTTCTTTCCCTGTATAGGTGCTACAACAAAATTTGATTGCCATATTATTCATAAGTACTTTGACAACACATTTATTAACAATTTTTAGTATTAGCACATAAAACAATAGTAAAACTAATTATTATTGCATGTATTAGCACATCACTTTAGTCCCAAAATGTTATTGTTTTACCTTTGTGAAATTAGTGAAATACGGATTATCTTACCATTCAAACTAAGTGAGAGCGACATTGCATGGTTCAAATTGTAGGGTCAAAATACAAACCAGCACCTCGGATATATTTAAAACCTATAATGGCTTACGGCAGGGTGATGCATTGTCTTGCCTATTATTTAATATAGTACTAGAGAAAGCCATCAGAGATGCCAGAATTGAGACAGCAGGTACAATTTTCCGCAAATCAAGCCAGATACTTGCATATGCAGATGATGTTGACATAATTGCAAGAACACCAAATGATGTAAAACAAGCGTTTATACACCTGGAAAATGCTTCTGCCAGAATGGGACTTCAAGTGAACTCTTCTAAGACAAAATATATGATTGCAGCTTTAATGTTCAACCATAGAAATGCCCAAGAAACTCTGATTAGTGCTTGTAATCATACCATTGAAACTGTGGGGAAATTCCAATACCTAGGTTCAATAATAACCAGTAACAACGATGTGAGTGTCGAGATTAAAAGACGAATAGCTGTGGCAAATAAATGCTATTTCGGTATTCACCGACATCTCAAGTCCCGATTGTTGACACGAAATACTAAGGCCCGAATTTGTAAAACGTACTAAGAATTTTCTCAATGCTTAGCATGACAAATTCCGTACATTTTAGTGTGCTGAATATTGGCTTAAGCACTGAGAATGGTTTATAAATACGGCCCTAAGTTGTTATTGTATAAAACATTGCTGCGACCAGTACTTGTATAATTATGGTGCTGAATGCTGAGTTCTTAATAGAAGGTTTTGAGAAAAATATTTGGGCCTCTTTGTGAGAGTGGAATATGGAGGATTAGGTACAACCATGAGCTGGAGAACCTTTACAGTGATCCTAACATAGTAAAATATATTAAAATACATCGGCTTCAATGGTTAGGGCACGTTCAGCGAATGGAGGAAGGCCGAATCGCAAAGAAGTTTCTCTACACACGACCGGAGGGGAGACGTGGTGTGGGGAAACCCAAGCTGCGGTGGATGGACGGCATACTGGAGGATCTAAAGAGGTTGGCGTGGCAATCTGGAGAGTGTAGGCGATGGACCGGTCTAAATGGCGAAAAATTCTGGAGGAGGCCAAGGCTCACAGTGGGCTGTAGCGCCAATGATGATGATGGATTATCTGTTAAAGCAAATACATATCAATAATTTCACTGAACAAAAATAACTCTACACACTCACAAAATAAGAATCTTGAATATAAATTGGAAAAAACTCTTTACCTATCTACATGTAAATGTAATCTTTTTGGAAATAACATTTAACTCAACGCGTGTCGTACCCACTTCGATCCAATTATTTGCTATCTAACAAAACCTGTTGAATTACCGAAGAATGATCCTTAATTTATTTATATCAAGAAAAAATATATGTATTTATAATATCCAAAATTACTTTGTTTACTCAACTTATGACGACTAATGACGACCATTTTCGAAAACAGCGTTCCCTCGGGAAGATTTACGTAATCAAGGAGGACTTACATTCTCTTCCTGAAGAAGAGAACGTTGTTCTCGAAAACGGTCGACGTTTGTGCTCGTAAGTGGTGAAAACAAAGGAATTTTGTATATCATGAATAGTTTATAATAACACCACAAAGATATCTTTCAAACATTAAAGAAAAAAAATATATTTGATAAAGAATTGAAAATGTCGGCCTTCGTGGCTCAGTTGGTCAGATATCTGACTGCTTGGCCAAAGGTCCGGGTTCGATCCTCGGTGGAGACATAGTTTTAATTGTGTTTTCAGTCTGGATCTGTGAGACGATTAATATCATAAGTCTCCAGAATGTGGCAACTTGTTATCAGGTGCGTGTTAAATTAATATTTGACATAGTACCTGTTAGTTGCCCGAGAAGCAATATTAAACAAATAAATAAATAAAAATATATAATTCAAGACTTCAGGGCGATCATTATTTTGTATTTTTAATTCCGTAATCACACGATGACGGCTATCTCTGTTAAAGGTACGATTTAAAGCGTCCTATATTCCAATGGAAAATATCTACCTCGTTAGAGAGTGAGTTCAATTTTTCCATAATACGCACCAGAGTGCTGCTGGACACTACATCCGTTCTGGAATGGGGGACGTTCAGCATAACATTATGACATGTCCTCTACCCCTTATGTAGTTGGGTGGTACAAAAAGCCCTAGCCTTTCTAGCAGTTCTGGACAATTATTAAGATTGTTGAAAATCTTGAAGCCGGTCAAAAGTAATGCGTTATCACGCCTGCTTTCAAGACTCATATAAGAACAGGACCTTAGAAGTTCTAGGTGATGCATGTATGCCGGATGTACTCCGTGCATCCGCATATACAGGTACCTCATGAACTTCTTCTGAATTTGCTCCAACATATCGGAATATTTTCTTTGGTAGGGCGCCCAAGCTGCACTTCCGTATTCCATTAATCTTATGTATTTTCAAACAGGGATATTGTAATGAATGTCACTTGATTTTTTCTTTATAAATTATATATAAATGATAAAGTTAAAATTAAAGTTTCAGCCCCTTCAGACATGGAGACAACTCTGATATGAAGGGAACGTGTCTTTTATAGGCAATAATAACTCATACATTATTCCTTCCGAAAGTATGTACTCACCACCAAATTATTGATTCGGTAATGATATTTTGATGTCGTTATTAAATTAAGGAAGACTCTATCGTGACAACAAAGCTAATGAAGTGTATTTCAAGGTTTTCCTCGGATAGGTTCCCTTTACACATGTTTACAAAAGGTTATCATTATGTCCCAATACGGCAGGCGTGTGATTATTAAGTTTATGTATTTATTCATCTGGTCACATCAAAACAATAATATGATACACATCCAATTATCTATGTTCATACCGTATAAAATACATTCAAAGTACCATCACAGTATCAAAGGAAGCACGACACGTGCTTCTATTCCCGCACACTAATCTCGTCTCACCTTAAAAGGCAATATTCTAAATGGGTAGTGCAAGTGAAACTCATTATTGAAATATTCCCTAAGCCATATCCTGGCTTCGGTCGTCAGGTTATATATTTCCTCCATCACTCCATCGAATCTGTGGGATGGACACATAGTTACAATGTGATCGATGGTTTGGACCAGATCGCCACACTTACAACTAGGGGTAGGAAGTTTGTCAACCTCTACGTTGTCTACCCCGGGTAACGCAGAGACAAACAGTTGGTGCTGCTACACAGCAATGGCGCGATTTCACAAGAATAAAAAGAAACGTAAGAAAGGAGATCAGAAAAATTATTGAAATATGTGAGGTTTAATATTGCCTGTTGTATTTTCAACTAACCGGCTCTCAAGTGACATATATTCAAGATCGATGAAAATAGAAAAGAGTTGAAATAACGCCATATTTTATGCCAGTGCCTCAAAAAAGTTTAAAAACATTTTGAATATTATACTTTGCACTATACATTTTATAATGTATGCATTTTTTAATGTATAACCAGCAATTTCTTTTGAAATCTCTTTACATAGTCAAATAGTATGTACATACATACTGTATTAGTTTTCACTATTTTTTCAACCAACATACACCAAAGATCCATGAACTTTATATTGCTTGAGCTCAAGTGTTTTAAGAAACATCGAAATGGGAATGGTCTGAAAGTATTCACAACTATGGCATGAGGGCCCGAGGATTCTTATTGCTTATTCCTAGGCAATGAGGGGAAGCGTTTGAAGGTAGTTACGTTGCAACAAAATGCTGGAATGACTTGTTCCCACCGCTAAAAGCAGTGGAAAATATATATTTTTAAGGAGAATTATCGAGCGATGCCTCTGGCCTCGCAATCATTGTGTGAAGTATGCAAGAATTCATATGTGTGGGTGTGTATGAATTAATATGAGTATATAATACATGAGTACATTTTTGATTTGTTTCGCTTTTTGCTTTGGAGCATTTTTTTATTTTTACATTGTAATATATAAGCAATAGGATCATGCTGTAAATCAGCTATTGGGGGCTTGTCTTCCTGCATAATAGCTGAACATGGTCCTTTTGAGCCGGAAAAGTTGTTTTTCTTTTTCATTTGTCTTGTATATTTCTCTTGTATTTGTATGTAAACTTTTTTCTCGTCTCAGTGAATGTTTTATTATATTTTATTATTATATGTAAGGAGTACCTATAATTTCATTTTATAATATTGTTTAAAATTTACAAAGTGCAATTTGAACAGTAAAAAAAATTGAGGTCATTTTATACTTTCTCTCAATTTTTAAAAATAATCTTTATGTTTTCCGCGGAGAATCTGAAACTAAGTGTCCTGAATTAGGTGAATTCTGTAAATTTTGAAAACAGTACAAAACATAAGTTATGTAATTCCGTAGAGATTGGATGCTATATTCGTTATCTTTGCTAATTTCTGTGATGCTTTTCTCAAGATCTTTCAACGTTGTCAATTATATTTGCAAGTATATACTTAAATTCATTTTCTTACGATGAAGTTTTAGCAAATGTAATGATTACAGTGTTTTGAGCTTTGATAATCAAACCAAAATAACTTTCGAACAACTTTATTCTTAAGTATATTTTAGAATAGGTAACCCTCAAAAGTGAATAAAAACAATCGTTATCGTTTGATCATTTAAAAGAAAAAAATGGACCTTTAATGCTTTGAAACTTTTGTAAAAACTTTATCAGACAACAACGATTTAAGCCGTATTGTGATCGATTTTATATTTGTTTTTTTTTCAAATTAATAATAACATATAATTATATTCTTTTATAAGTTCTATTTTTTTATTATACGTAATTACTGTTTATCTTTAAAATGAAAAAAAAATCAATATATTTAATCAGCAAATATATGCACATGAAAGTATTTATTCGATTTAAAATTTAATGAAAAACCTCTTGAGTTTTTTTGTATTTCTTAAACCTTATCTGAAATACGTGACAAGATTCCAATTTTCTATTTCCCGGAAGTTTCAACCCAATTTTCTCATTCATGAACACATCACATCGAGGAAAAAATCAACATCAGTGATATTTTCCTTATATTATAAGTTCCAATAGCCATATCGTCAATGTCACACATATTTGGGTGATAAAGTGCGATAAGTTCACCTACTCAGAGATGTAAAATAACTTTATGATTGCCTTTTTGAAAACGATCACACATTTTGAAAATATTTTCTGTCTTAATTACCGACGAAGTTTTTATTTGGTAGAATTCCATTATAAGTTTTATCTATAATTAAAAGTAAAGACTTTTTGATTCTACATTAATTTTTTATTCTGCGCGATAGGCCTATTTCGCCTTGTAAGGGCATTAACTAGCTTATGAATATAATGCCCTAACAAGGCGAAATAGGCCTATCGCGCAGAATGAAAAATTAATGTAGAATCAAAAAGTCTTTACTTTTAATTATAGATAAAACATATTTTCTGTCTGTCTCGATTGCCTTAATGTATGAAGATGTTTGTGTTCATCTAACATAAATGTAAACCTTCTTAAAAAATGTATTGATTTAGAGTGCTTATATCGTTAAATATAAGTCTCGTGTCTTACAAAAGGCGCACTTGTAAGATTTTTTTATATTTACGACGTATAAAAGAGAATAATATATTCTAAAGAAGAAATATTTATCCCTAAACACCTTATCCCGTTTTCCTCTCCTTGTTCTTTCCCAATCCTTTTTTGGCTATGTTTTTTTTGACATTTTTTTTATATAAAAAAATGAATATGTCCTTGCTAAACAAGTACATCTTACTACGTTCCCTAAAATAAGCATTTATTTGCTTGTTCTATAGGTGAACGAAATCACTGCGACCACTGGATTACTAGCCCAACTCGCGACCACTGGATTACTAGCCCAGCGTGCTAACCGCTCTGCCATCGACCCATCTAAATTTATCTGAGTGTACCTCATATAAATTTTCTTTGTTTTTATTTTCGCTTTAATTTCTTTTGTTGGTGTACATGTATAGTTTTGTCATACTTTGTTATCTGGTTGGTTTGAAAAAATTGTCTAATGGCAATAAACCCGCCAGTGTGCATTATATTGGTTTATATTTTGTACAAAAAGATAAATAAATATAATTATCCAGTAAAAAAGAGGACTTTTTAGGGAAATATATGCTAATATTGTGTGACAATATTAAAAATACAAAATCAAAAAATCAAACCTTCTTTCCTTAAACCCTCATCCCTTTCTTATCAACGCTTTCCTATATCCATTACCCTTCCCTTTTCCCCACATACACTCACCATCATACAATGACTACCCAACATCAATAATAGATATATAATAATTTAAATATGTGAAACTTTATAATTGGCTATATCTTTAATTAACAATTAAGTATTATAAATGTATAGCTGTTAAGTTTCTTAACAAATAAAAAAATAAAAATAAATAAATAATAAAAAAATAAATACTTAAATATTATTTTAATTATCAGTCTGCCTTTTTTGTTATTTCAACTCAGAAACAGTTACATTCAAATCTAAGCGTGACATGTTTCAAAATCTTGAGAGAAAATTCATAATGTTGAATTACAAACACACCATAAAATGTTAAGTTTGGTTAAAAGCACAAACAGAATAAAAGAGAACCGACAGGGATTAGTTTAAAAAAATAGAACAACATAAAAGGAATAATACAAAATGCAACCGGAAATAAAAAAAATATGAATTCTCGGGTTTTCATTCGAGTTTATGAATTTCATTCTTTTTCAGGGAAAATGAATTGTGTTTTCTTGAGCCCATGAATATACGAACAATGACAAAAGATTTCTGCAACTGTCAGCTTATCAAAGAGAAGGGTGTATCACAAAGATTTTTTTTATCATTTAGAAACTTCAAACTTTCTTATTACACATTTTTTGCTATGGTTTACATATATTTTTTATTAAATTTATATTCATTTACATCTGTCCACAAAACAAATTCTTTCTTGACTGAAAATGGCGGTTTCATGTAAGATGGTCTTCGGTGCCTTGAATAGATTCTATAGAAGACTTTATATTTATGGTCAATTCATCGAGTATGCGAGCTATCTCTGGATCTTTTTCCCTCCATGCTTCACATTACGACGAGCTTTTCAAGGTTATCAGACATTTTTTTTTTATAATGTTGAATGATGTACTTTCAACAGATAGACGACAAATGATCCTTCATATAAAATTCATTGGAAATTCGTTTGATATGGACCATACCACCACCATAGCTGTTTATGGTATTAGTAATATTCTCCAATAACCTCAAATGCTCAAACGATCTCAAAAATCAAAGACTGCTCCCAAAATAACACAGGGATTATCCCTAGCATGTTGAAGAGCAAAATCACTAACTTACAAAAAAACGTAATGTCGATGGTATGGTTGTGTGATATGTATGTGTATTGTGTATTCTTCCATTGTCTCTGTTTTATTATTAATACTTTTATTATACCTTTTTTTACGCGGCGCTGGCCGATTTACTAATGATATTAATAACAATTAAGCACTACAAATAATAACACTCAATTATTATTATTACCATTATACACTTCCTCAAAATAATTAGTAGATCAATGCGTAAATTGTAATTTATTTAAAACAGCAAAATAAAATGCAACAAACGCATCATCAAGCTTTCAATTGGGAATAGTTCACCCATCCAGATACTTAACATATCAAAGGATTAGGCTCTGAGGAGGTCTCTATACTACCGAACAACCCTACTGATTCCCGAATATTAACGTTTAAAAAATCTTTAACGATTCTACATGTATTCATAATTACCGTTTTTTTGCATTTTTATTATTAAATTTTTCGATAAATCTATAATTTCTAAATTACGGATTAACGATTTTGGAATAATGCCAGTGGCTGAAATAATGAACGGTAATATTATTATTTTACGAGAATGCCAAAGTCTTTTAATCTCGTTACCTAAAGCGGTGTATTTTCTAATTTTTTCATCAATAGTTTTTATAATATTACTAGAATTTGGAATAGCCACGTCGCAAATATATGTTATTTTTTTAATTTTATCATGTATTATTAAATCGGGTCTGTTATGTTGAATTGACCGGTCAGTTAATATTGTTTCATCGTAATAAAGCGAAATATTATTATTTTCTAAAAATGAAATCGGATCATATTCATAATATGGTTTTATGTTTATCGCGTCAATTAATTTATATTTAATAGCTAAATTTTGATGTATTATTTTTGCTACTTGGTTATGTCTAAATGTATATTCTGATTACGCGAGAAAAGAACAGCCCGATATTATATGCTCGATTGTTTCCGGAAAAGCCAAACATTTTCTACAACTATCATCTACTACATTTATGTATTTTATTATATATTTTTGATAATTTTTAGTTTTTATTACTCTATCCTGAATCGCTATTATAAAACCTTCTAAATCCGCGTCCAAATCACCAATACTCAACCATTTGTTTGACCAAATTTCTATTGCGTTTATTATTGTTATGAAACTTTTCTTTTCGTATAAAAATCATGTTAATTATAAATAAAAAAAAAAACAATTTTATTTCAGAAGCTTTAGTGAGACGCAATATTAATTTATTATTTTTAAAAAATTTGGCAATATCTTCCAACATATAATAACGAATTTTTAATGTAGGATTAGTTATATGTAATATAACGAGAAAGTTTAGTAGTAATAGTGTATGTTTAGTAGTAATAATGTAGGTTAAGTAGTAATATTTATAAGTATAATTTAATGTATTTAAAAAAATTAGACTATTCCAATTAACTTTCTTAAAAAATCAAACATATTATTCTAGGACGAGTAAATTTCATTTAAATACCAATAATTAAATGTCTTGTAAAAATAAGTATTTTATCTCGCATTTTTATGTCTAGTCATTCTTCAGTAAAAGATGTGGATTTACAAATTATCTCGAAGGGATTAACTGAATTACGAATTTCAGAAATCGTCTGACAGAAAAACTTCTTTGTCACTCTTGCGACCCTTTATGACAGAAGCATTCATTTATTGGTTCCACACTCGGACCCTCACGGGATCGAGGGTTAGAATATTTTTCCGTTTTAAACGTTTTTTTTACAATTTTCTAGATGAATACGACCGACACTTGCTTGAATTATAATAAATTTAACATTTAAGGAGTCACTAATACACTTCCATCTTTGTGACTAAACATTATATAAGTTAGGTACATATGTGCATTTAAAAATATATAAACTACTAGCAGACCCGACAAACTTAGTCTTGCCCGAACTATTTGTGAAACAAAAAAATATATGTAACATATTATATTTGAATCATATGGATGTAATCATTCACTGAGCAAACTTATATTTTCTTGTTCGATATGCCACTTAACACTTTGAAGTTAGATTGATTGTCATTTCGTTTATAATTGCAATAGAGCATATAATGGTCTGGACAGATTTCTTATTGTTGTCAGATGTAAACATTGCTAATTCGCATTGCTAAGCGCCACCTATTATAATTTGTAGTTGTAAAAAATCATGTTTTTTATTTTCCTTTTATTATGTTAATGTTTAAAATTCCATTTTGTGTATCTAAACCATTCAGGGACTCACACAAATACACGCAAAAAATTTCATCAAAATCGGTTCAGCCGTTTAGGAAGAGTTCAGTGACATACACACGTACAGAAGAATTATATATATATATATATATATATATATATATATATATATATATATATATATATATATATATATATATATATATATATATATATATATATATATATATATATATATATATATATATATATATATATATATATATATATATATATATATATATATATATATATATATATATATATATATATATATATATATATATATATATATATATATATATATATATATATATATATATATATATATATATATATATATATATATATATATATATATATATATATATATATATATATATATATATATATATATATATATATATATATATATATATATATATATATATATATATATATATATATATATATATATATATATATATATATATATATATATATATATATATATATATATATATATATATATATATATATATATATATATATATATATATATATATATATATATATATATATATATATATATATATATATATATATATATATATATATATGTATATATATATATATGTAGACAAAGGGAAAAAATGTTTGACAGTATTCCTTGACCTATCAAAAGCTTTTGATACAGTCTCACATTCCATTTTATTGGGTAGGCTTTCTCAGATTGGAATTAAATCCAACTCTCTGAATTGGTTTACCACATACCTAAAAAATAGAACACAGACTACTAAACTCAAAAATCATCATTCATCCTCTCTAGATATTAACTATGGAGTTCCACAGGGCAGTGTTTTGGGTCCTATCCTATTCCTCATTTACATAAATCAATTATGCGATATGGAAATTGAGGGAAGGATTATTTCATTTGCTGATGACACTTCATTGATTTTTCACGGAGATACTTGGGATAATGTCTTTACTATTGCGCAAAGAGAGGTTTTTAAAGTAAAAACTTGGCTAGAGTATAACCTTTTGACCCTTAACGTGACAAAGACCAAATATCTTACCTTTGGCATAAAAAATAGACCTCTACTATCGGCCAATCATACACTAACTATTCATGACTGTCATAATGGTGTACCTTGTCACTGTTTACCTCTGGAGAGAGCAGACTCTATCAAATGTTTGGGAGTAACTACAGACTCATCACTTAGATGGGATAAACATATAGAACATGTCACTAAAAGAACTCGTCAGTTGGTATATATCTTCAGGAGTATAAGAAATATTGTCGACCATCGAACTATCAAAACTATTTACTACGCACTATGTCAATCCATCATTACTTATGGCATTCTTATTTGGGGCAACTGCGCAAATTCAATATTAAATTCCCTTTACAAGTGTCAAAAACTTGTAATCAAAATTATTTTGTCCCGCCCTATAAGATTCCCTACTCGAAACCTTTTTGAAAACTTCAAAGTCCTAACTCTACATCAACTCTACACTAAATGCCTTATTTGCTACTTTACATTTAAAGACACCGATAAAACACGATCACAACAAACAAGATCTACACGTACGTCATCTCACTTAAACTACCATATACCTCATCCAAACACTAGCCTTGCTCAGCGACACTATTCATATCAAGCTCCCACTATTTACAATACCATCCCAGATTCTATTAAAAATATCAATAACTACCAAAGGTTCAAAAGGGAAATAACCCTATGGATCATCGAATCAAACCCACCACAGTAACTTCTTTCTCATTTCTTTTAACTTATTGTTTGTTTACTGTATGTATGTGTGTGTGTGTGTGTTTGTGTGTGTGTGTGTGTGTGTGTGTGTGTGTGCTGTGTGTGTATTTTATATGGTTCAGTATATTACGTGTGTATGGAGAGTGCCTGTGCATGTATGTTAGGAAGTGTATGATCAATTGTGCTAAATCCACTTTAAAATAATGTTGTTTAACTTACAAAACCAAAGACTGCATCCAATATAACACAGGGATTATCCCTAGTATATTGGAGAGCAAAACCTCTAATTGACAACAAAGCGCAAGAGAGTGTCAATGGTCTGGATGTGTATGTGTACCCTTCCATTGTCTCTGTCTCAAATATATACATAATATTTTTTTTATATATACCTTTAATATTGATGTCAAGAGATTTTCGGGGTAAAAGATGAGAGATTGTTTTCTAGGGTAACCTGCGTATTGAAGTATTGTTCACCAACGTTTCAGACAATCTGCATTGTCCATTTTTGACTTGCATTTCGAGTTCTATTTTGAATTTGTTCAACCAACCAACAACAACAGAGAAATATTCACCAATGTTAAGCTCCGTAAAGTGTCGACCTTCGGCAATATTCTAAGAGGTGAAAAATATGCCATCCTTTAACTTGTCATGAAGGGGAAAATCGAGGGTCGTGGAAGGGTCGGAAGAAGGCAGCTTTCCTGATTGCGATACATCCGGGAACGGACCGGTATAAGAATTGTGGAGGAGCTGTTTCGCACTGCACGGGACATGGAGGTTTTATTTTTATTTTATTTTTCACATTTTACAAGAAGATGGAGTCAAGATCCGAGTGAAGTGCTGAATTTAGTTGTTTGTCGATTATTGTCGTTATGTATAGTCCGTGACCTAGTGATTATTTTGTTAAGATTGTGGTTTATGTCATTGTTCTCTGTAATAAATTCTCTGTAAAAGTAGTTTAAAAAAATTAATTCTCTGTAAAAGTAGTTTCACAGAGTTAATACTTGGAATCAGATTATTAGTAGGTAATTTCGAATGTATTTTGCAGTCTTTAAGAACATTTTTCCTAGTAATAATAATAATATTAAAATATTTTTTTTACATATATAGGTAATGTGGCGGCCTTATTGCCCTTAGGCAGTTTCTACCAGTCAAACACACTTATTTAACAAGCACAAATACATCTTCCTACATTCCTTAAGTTAACCATAAATGTTTGTTCTAGGTGAACGAAATCGGTTGAGGCAGGATTCGAACTCGCGACCACTGGATTACTAGCCCAGCGCGCTAACCGCTCTGCCATCGACCCATCTAAATATATCAGTAAAAATACTAGTAAATACATCTGTTACAATTAAAAAAAAATTTAACAAATAAAAACAAATAATCATTACCTTGAAGAAAAATAATAATAATCAAATATTTTTTACAAGTTGCATATTTTTTTTTATTTAACTAATCAATACAAATTTACATATAAATTACAATTTATAGGTGATATGATTTATAATATTCTTCTTCTTCTTCATCGTCAGCCATCTCTCCACTGCTGGATGTAGGCCTCCTCCAATGAACTCCATCTCTCTCGGTCCTGTGCTTCCCCCAGCCAACCCCTTCCCGCAACCGGAATGATATCGTCCACCCATCTTTTTTGTGGTTGCCCTACTGATCTTTTATTTTCCCACGGTCTCCATTTTAGTATTCTGGGTGTCCACCTCTCGGTATCCTGTCTTGCAACATGCCCTGCCCACTGCCATTTCAACTCTGCAACACGGTCTGCTATGTCAACGACTTTTGTTTGGCGTCTTATTTCTTCATTTCTTATTTTATCCCGGAGGCTCACTCCTAACATTTGCCGTTCCATAGCTCGTTGCGTACATTTTAGTTTGTATATTGTGTTGGCAGTTAGTGTCATTGTTTCCAATCCATATGTTAGCACTGGGAGGATACATGTTTCAAAGACACTGAAAAAAATGTCAATTTGGTGTAATCTAAAAATATCATGACGTAAGTATAAAATAGGTGCGGTCACCTAAAATAATGAAATAATCATTTAATATTACGCTTTCATTGAAATGTGTAAGATGGAATCGAATTATTTGAGTAAATAACGAAAAATTATGATGCTCATCATCTTAAAAATTGGTCACATTAAATAATAGTCCACTGTCCTATAAATTTACGTGATATTCATAAATAAGAGTATAATCATAAAAAAAACAGTGACGAGTCACCGTATTTATAAAGATTTCACAGTTTATTATGAAGAAGTGTCACTGAAAATACGATGAAGTCCCCTAATTTAGTGTGATAAAATTATGTGAAACTTTTTAAAGTATGGAACATTAATTTATACTACAGTCATATTATTTTATGTGAAACATACTAAATACGATTACAGAATCGTCTTATTTTCAGAGTAAGCATCAAATTTTAATATTAAATCATACTATTTTGAGTGAATTCTACTATAATACGATTACAGAATCTCATGTAAGAGGAATCATATCATTTTGTGTGCTTCCTGCAAATATATGATGACAGCGTACCACACAATATTCTCATTTGCTCATCGTTCATTCAATCAGTCATTCATTTGTTCGGCATGGTGCAGGGTGGTTATCGACTCGGTCTCGCAGTCTCGCTACAAAACTTCAGTGACGGACATACACAGGCCAGAATGTTGAGATTGTGTTTTATTTTTAGGAGGCGTTTACATTGTGGAAATTCATTTTAAAAAAATATTAAAATAACATCGTTCTAGAGTTTTTGTGTTTACATAGTGGAAATCCCATTTTAAATGAATGAATAAGTGACTTTGTGTTTTTGTGCAGTGTTTTTTGTATTAGCGACCGATCGTTTTCGCCGGGGTGACTTGGCGTTTTCGGGGTTCAAATGAGACTTTCGTAAACGAAACGAAAAACGAAAGTTTCGTTTGGACCTTGAAGACGCCAAGTCGCCTTGGCGAGGGCGTTCGGTCGTTGATGTGAGGAATGTTGCGGGAGAGTGCAAGATTGTTTATTTGTTCAATTGAAATAGCAATGTGGCTTTGTTTGTTTCCACTTACTTGTTTTTGTTCCACAACTAGTTTCGGGAACTACCGTTCTCTTTTACAGTTTAAACCCACCTGAAGAAGAGAGCAGTGGTTCTTGAAACTGGTTGTGTAGTGGGAATATGTGAGTGGAGGTGGACAGGGTATATTGTTGTTTTAATATTTTTTTATAATAGGACGTCATTGGATATATGAGGAAGTCATCGAAATTTGTGGACATTGTGGAAATTCATTTTAAAAAAATATTAAAATAACATGATTCTAGAGTTTTTGTGTTTACAGAGTGGAAATCCATTTTAAATGAAAAAATAAATAACTTTGTATTTTTCAACAATATTTTTTAAATTAACGACCGAACGTTATCGCCAAGGTGACTTGACATTTTCAAGGTTCAAACGAAACTTTCGTAAACATAACGAAAAACGAAAGTTTCGTTTAGACCTTGAAAATGCCAAGTCACCTTGGCGAAAACGTTCGGTCGTTAATATAAAAAATATTGTGGAAAAATACAAAATTATCTATTTATTCAATTAAAATAACAATATAACTTTGTTTACTTCCGCTTACTTATTTTTATTCCACAACTAGTTTCAAGAACTACCGTTCTCTTTTTCAGTTTAAACCCACCTGAAGAAGAGAACGGTAGTTCTTGAAACTTGTTGCGGAATAAAAATAAATAAGTGGAAATAAATAAAGTTATATTGTTATTTTAATATTTTTTTATAATAGGACGTCACTGGATATATGAGGATGTCATCGAAAAACAGTAGGAACAATTACAGGATGTCACTGTAGATAATAGAACGTCACCGAAAAATAGTAGGAAATATAATAAGACATCACAAGAGATATGAGGAAGTCATATATTATAATAGGACGTCACTGTAGATAAGAGAACGTCACCGAAAAATAGTAGGAAATATAATAAGACATCACAAGAGATATGAGGAAGTCATCTATAATAATAGGACGTCACTGTAGATAAGAGAACGTCACCGAAAAATAGTAGGAAATATAATAAGACATCACAAGAGATATGAGGAAGTCATCTATAATAATAGGACGTCAATGCAGATAAAAGAACGTCACCGAAAAATAGTAGGAAATATAATAAGACGTCATAGGAGATATGATGAAAGCAAACATAAATAGTAGGAAACATAATCATATCTTATATGCCGTTATCATCATTAATCGTATTATCATCTTAATTTTGATGATATCACTATGCTCCGTACTTATGGTGAATTCACCATACTTTAAGCTGAATTCACGTTATTTATGAATATCAGTTTTCTCAGTGGACCCTTATTTTCATCGGAATGTCTTTGTTTTTCAGGATGTGACCGAGTTTACCGAAGGCCGCCCAACCTAGTCCAATTCGTCTGGGTATCTCTGCTAATTGATTTTCTTTTCCCAGTTTTATGATTTATAATAACCCTCTTAAATTGAGATAAAATCTCGTGTTAAAAGAGATGAGTATGTACCTATCTATTTAGTATTGCCACATTCGCCAAAACATTGCACATCTACTAACAAATAAGAAGCTATACAAAAACAAAAATTAAATAAACGAAATTAAGTTAGTACAATTTTTAGATTTTATTTTTAAAAGGTGTATAATATTTTTTTTCAACCCAAAGGGAGTTCATTAAACGACTTAGTACCTTTATATTTATAGAAGTGTTGTGAGATAGTTGTACGTAAAAGAGGGATGGTAATACATTCTTGTGAATTTATTCAGTTTGAATTTGTAAGAATATCTTTATGAATTGGAATTATGAGAATTTTTTTATAGATATTTTCAACAGTTGAAACTTTAAATTCTTGAAATACATGTCATTAATGGTTGGATAATAAATCTCTTTTTTAATATAATTTTAATAACGATTCTTTTAAAAGCTTCTAAAGGCACTAAAGTGCTTTTAAATGCTTCCCCCCCAACATATGACGCCATATTGTAAGATGGATTGAAATAGTGAAAAATATATTGTTTTAAGCAAGTTTGTTTGAAGTACATTTCGTTAGATTTTTAAGGCTTTCAACAGTAGTAGTCAATTTCATACTGCTTTGAATGATAATGCCTAGGTATTTGATATTATTTTTAGTTGATAATTTAATACATGCTGAGTTACACTATATAGAGTTGTTGAAACAGGAATTGTCAGTATAAATTTTAATATTAAGGTCTTCTGGGATATATTTATCATTTAGTGCAAATGGAATAATACACGTTTTATCTGTATTCAATGAAAGTATCACTGAAATAATCTAAAGTTAGCAAAGTAATGATTAAATAAAGTATAATACTCGTCAAATTAGACATGTTTCACTGAAAAATGATGAGTTAAGTTAAATTAAGATGAGATATTTGTCAAAGATTATCATTATTATTCACAAATATCGTGTGTTGATTTGCTAATATTTACATTTGAGATGTAATGTAAAGATGTTTATACTATTTTGATGTTTTAAAGCTTGATTACCAATTAGTATTTTCCGTTTTTCAAAAGAAAGAATGAATAATAACAAAGCTACTGGGTTAAAATTAGCAGATTATTTACTTGACAATTTTTAACAACGAACTTTGCAGGTACTATAATAACAAAGTTGCTTGGTTATTATTAGCAGTAAATTATTTATTTTTAACAACTACATTTTTTGAGTGTATTATTATCAAACCAAGACTACACAATTATACTTAAACATTAGATTTTTTCCCTATCGGGAGTCAATGATGTTTTTTGACAAATTTTTAATATATCAATCGATTTACATAGGTACAATTAGGTTAACAAGCCAAAAATGAAATAATATTTCTGGCGCAGTTCAGGGCGAGAACACTGTCACGTCATGATGTATGCTTTATTGTTTACAAAAAACCGACTTCTCAATAGATGGCATTTCAATAAAAGGACTCATCGTTACTTCATAGATGGCGATGGCCAAAACAGCTTATTTTCAAACGATCAGTTTCTCATTACTGAAATATATGAAACTTTCAAAAATGCATTTATAAGGGAACTCAATAAGAAGGCACAATTAATTGAAAGTTGCGCAAGCGCATAAAGTGATCACGTCAACCAGCCTATGATTGTTCGTTAGCCCTGTAGGTGCCATGAGTTCCTGGTTCTTCAATAATATTCCAACTTCTTCTCTATTGGATGTTAAAAATTTGTCAAAAATAAAATAAAAATAGTAATACAAACCTTCGTATATAAATGATAATGTCCATAAATAGGAAAGGAAGGGATGAAGGATAAAGGAATTTGGTATAGATAAGTGGATAAGAGTGACTTCATAAGCTTTTTGAAAACCATTAGATAAGCTAGGAGCTTCTTTTTCCAAGTATTTCTTCTATCTTAATACTTTCCTAGTATTAAATTTGGTATGGGAATACCATCTATACCATATGTATATACTGGTAACAGGATATTAACTTTTATATTACTTATATTTTAAATTTGTACTCTTCACATCTAAAAATCAACGATGAGTAAACATTTGATAATTTTATTTGATTAACACTGTTTTTTTTTTCGTTTCATATTTGCATTATTTTACTGTTGATTTGTATTAGAGGCAAGTTGTGTTCCTCTGGACATTACCTAGTTTTTGATGAACTTTATTTTTTTAATTAAAATCAATGGAGTATTACATCAAAATGTTTAGGTCACATGAAACTCAAATAAACATTTTATTGTTCTTTAATATTTTATTCTGATAAATATTCTTCTATACATAGAATAATTACGTTTTTATAAAAACTTCAATATTGTCCAGAGGAACACGGAGAGAATGTTCCTCTGGACATTAATTAATGTTCCTCTGGACATTAATTAATGTTCCTCTGGACAGTTTAACAACAACTGTGTATGCTTATCAAAATTGAATTTTTGGTTGAAAAAAGTAACTCAGAATGTCCATAATTGAAGCAATTTAATAACATAATAGAAAATTTATAAATAATTAACAAATAACCCAGAAATTTTAGTAAAAAAAATATATATTACAAATTCAAAATAATTAGATATCTTATAACTCAAAACATCACTAACAGCATCTTTGAGGACATCATGATGAACTAGGTGAGTCCTAGTTTTTTCAGTTTTGCTACCTGGCAATGGTGCTGAAAATACAATAGCATGTTCCTATGGCGTGTCCAAAGGAACATGCAAATCAATGTCCAGAGGAACATGTGGTATACATTTTTAACGTATCTTGTCGTAAATATTTTGAAGATTATCAAAGAGATTTTTACTTCAATAACACTGCAAATGAGCATGTTTCAATGTATTATTGAAAATATTTGTATAACATGATTCTTTATAATAATAAAATAACTCGATAAAAAATGAAAATATTTACTTTTTGAGTAAAAAAAATAAAAACATCGATTCACGCTTACACTTTGAACGAAAATACAAGATGTCAAATTAGTGATGCATGATATGCAAATGTTTATTAAAACGCAATGTTGGAATAAATGTGTTCATTTATGGAAATAAATAAACTGTCAAGAGGAACACAACTTGCCCCTATATTACTTTTTTATGTGAAATGTTGGAATAAATGTGTTCATTTATGGAAATAAATATACTGTCCAGAGGAACACAACTTGCCCCTATGTTACTTTTTTATGTGAAATGTTGGAATAAATGTGTTCATTTATGGAAATAAATATACTGTCCAGAGGAACACAACTTGCTCCTATATTACTTTATTTATGTGAAATGTTGGAATAAATGTGTTCATTTATGGAAATAAATATACTGTCCAGAGGAACACAACTTGCCCCTATATTACTTTTTTATGTGAAATGTTGGAATAAATGTGTTCATTTATGGAAATAAATATACTGTCCAGAGGAACACAACTTGCCCCTACATTACTTTTTTATGCGAAATGTTGTAATAAATGTGTTCATTTATGGAAATAAATATACTGTTAAGAGGAACACAACTTGCCCCTATATTACTTTTTTATGTGAAATGTTGGAATAAATGTGTTCATTTATGGAAATAAATATACTGTCCAGAGGAACACAACTTGCCCCTATATTACTTTTTTATGTGAAATGTTGGAATAAATGTGTTCATTTATGGAAATAAATATACTGTCCAGAGGAACACAACTTGCCCCTACATTACTTTTTTATGTGAAATGTTGGAATAAATTTGTTCATTTATGGAAATAAATATACTGTCCAGAGGAACACAACTTGCCCCTATATTACTTTTTTATGTGAAATGTTGGAATAAATGTGTTCATTTATGGAAATAAATATACTGTCCAGAGGAACACAACTTGCCCCTATATTACTTTTTTATGTGAAAAAAAAAATATTATTTGTAATAAAGTTTCTCATCCATGTTGATATGAAACATTACTTTGCTTTAAAATTCAATTTCATTGTAAATATTCTCTGATGTGTGAATGGTTAAAGTTTTAAGTAGGTAGGTATGTAATATACTAAAAGTTTTCTCCATACCACTATATTAGTTGACAGTTTATTCAACGATAGAGTTTTTACAAAACAAAGGGTGTGTTTCTTGAGTGCATTGCATCTGATCGAACTTATACCATCAAGTATTCATTGCCTTCTATCAAACATAAATATACTCTGTCATTTATAAGCTGATTTACTAAACTTCTTGAGGGAGTGCAATTCACGATATTACAATGAACAAAACCTTATTCTAGCATTTTTAATAAAATAATAGCCCTGTAAGATTTTACGTTTAAAACACGTTCAACTTTGCACATAAATTTGTTCATAAAATTATTTATATACGAGAACCTTAAAAGGCTGGTTTATTGGCAATTGCTAGAAAGCAATTCCTTTCAATCTACCAAATAAGTGAATTCCTTATATAAACCTAGTATGTAAAAATGATTGAATATATTATAAATCTAACCTTTGATTCTTTTGTGAGATTTTATGATTTTATCATTAGAAAAGACACCTACAAGGCGGAAAGATGGACCATTTAAAATATAAATTAAATATTGTATGATATTCTAGTGTACATACCTACTTGGTGTTGATCGAGAAATATTTTTTCTTCTTTCCAGAATGACTTTGTCATTCTTTATTCCGTTGCAATCGTAATCAAAGGTTTAATAATAATTCAGTACATTCGCAATTAAACCCAACCTCGTTCTATTTCACCTATATAAGTATACCTATTCAAATCATTTTCGATTAGTGGAAGAAATTTATTACGATGCATACATGTACATAATTACATTAAGCACTGCTTTTACAAAATATGTTTGTCACAACATGGCAAGTATGTAGGTATTTATAGGCAGTCTTGTTTACGAGCAGAACTTTACATATAATACGAAAACAGAAGTAAGATATATTACGAGATTGATTCAAATCGACTTTAATAGAAGATATTGAAAAACGACCAGCTTAACTGCATTGTATGTTTGTTAAGTTAATGCGAGATGCTCGAGTTATGGCGGATTTAATGTTCATTGCTCTTAGCTGGTGTTTTTATTTTGATAAGTTTTAACATCTTTATTTAACCTAATTCAAAAATGAAACCTAATTAAACAAATATATATTGATATAGTTGGCATAAACTAATTAACTGTCTAGAGATGCATTGGCCCCGACACAGGGTTTTTGCCTAGTGGGGCATTGCAGATTTATTAATTATTGTAATGACTATCAGTATATTTATAAACAAATTAATATAAAAATTTAACATTTTAATAAATAAATAGTGATTATTCAAATAAATAAATACCTAAATAAATAAATAAAATATTCCCCTTTCAGAATTAAATAAATAAATAAATACTAATTAATTAATTAATTACTCAGCAAACCCCTTGACTACCCCACTAAAGATTTATACAGTGAATTTAAAGTTTTTGATCCGAAACAAATCTTTTTACATTATGTACTAACAAATTTTCATAAAAATAAATTAGTTTACCCGAAAATACAACAATCTATAGCTACACGAGCCAGCACCGCTGCAAACTATGCAATTCCACACATGAGAACTACTTTTGGTCAAAGAAATTTTATTTTCATTGCCCCCAGAATTTATAACATGTTGCCTACATCATTAAAAGAAATAGTATCGCTGAAATCATTTAAAAGAAAATGTTCCGAATACATCATGAACTACGGGAGAACTAAAATATATCAAATATTCGACATCGTAGTGTAAAAGGACATCATTTATATAATTGTTTTTTTTTTTTTATTTTCTTTATTTACTTTTTACAAAAAATCCTAATTGTTTTATAAATTTTGTGCTGTCTTGATTTGATTTGAGGCGCGACTGAATAAAGATATGACTGACGGATCATATATATGCTCTGTCAGTTCAGTATTCCCAAGAAATACTATTTCAGTTTATTTTGTGCAATTAACAAATAAAAATACAAGATACCTACTTTTACAATACTATGTATAATATGCATATCATGATGACTCAAATTCCATTTTTTCTATATGTGTTATAGTTAAGTTTATATATTATTGTTTTGATTCTTTTTAAATAGTTAAGTTTATATTGTTTAGATTCATTTAAAAAAATGCAAATAGTTACTCCTGTGAAATGTAATAATATGTACACTGCTAGCCCTAGAACAGGTATACCTAGTTGGGCAGCAGTTATCTATTTTAATAAAGATTATTTAAATGGTGTGACAAATAAATAAATAAAAAAATAAAAATAATAAATTAATTAATTATTTAATAAACAAACAAATAAATAAATATATTAATTGATTAACAAACAAACGAATAAATAAATTTTCACGAAAAGACGAAACGACATAAAAGCCCTTATTTTCAAGACATTTCTTATAATATGTCGTTGTTTCAGTAGAGGACACCACTTGTTTAATTTACCTGCCGCTCGTACAGACGTGGTTGCTCGCAACACTCTCGTACGAATGTCTGTTTTGTTAAATGGTTTACCTGTTGAAGCAGACGTCTTCTTCTGGGGCGTTCAGCGATAAAAAAATATATTAAATAAAATAACGAACAGGTGTCGCACTGTAACTGGCGTAAAGCTGTCGTGCGAGAAGGAAGGAAAAATAATAATAAGCATTCCTTATAAATTGAACTCAAAATTTAAACTCAAAAACACCGGATCTCTATTCCTGTATTGTTTAATTATGATATATTACTTACCCAACATATTTCTAAATATTTTGAAACATTACCATTGTATGTGAAAATCAGCTGATTTGGTCAATTAATAGAATAATATTATTTATATTATCATACACTATACTTGGTGAGTTCCCTTATCAATGGAATTTTTTGGAAGTTCTGTATATTTAAGTAATGAAAAACAGATTGTTTGATGATAAGCTGTTTTTACTATCTTCATTTTAGAAGTAACGAAGCAACCTTTTTGTAACGCCATCGCCAGAAGCAGACCTCATACATAAAGTGACAGTTTTTTCGCACAGATGTCACCTCTGAACTGCGTCAGAAATTTCATTTAATTTATTTATTTATCGTATGGCAGCACAGTACATCACAAATTAGAATATTATGATTATAGTAATATATATAGATATTATTATGTTAAAGTTGAGCGCAGGGTCAAGATTCCTGCTTGTCAGATGTTTAAGTCCAGGTTCCTGACGTATTCGATCGCTCCGTCGCTAAGGGTGAAGAAATCCGATGCGTTACCACAGTATGATCTGAGAGCACATTCATTGACTATGTGTTCAATTGTCTGCCTGTCAGCTCCACAGTCGCATCCAGGGGACTCTTGCCATCCACATTTGTAGGCAAAATCAGCGCATCTGCCGTGACCAGTTCGGATTCTGTTTAGAGCCGACCAGACCCTTCTTGGTTGATCGAAGCCGGGCGGCGTTTCATTTAATTTTTGGCTTGTTTACCTATATGTACCAAAATCTAATATTTTACGGTGAAGGTTTAACATGTTTTTTTATCTATAATAATATTATATTATAAGTATTCCCTACATTCACATGGTCATGCCATCTCTTTCTGGGGCGGCCCCTGCTATTCACTCCATCTCTAACACCAATGGATATTTTTTGGTCAGTCATTCATTCATTCTTTCAATATGTCCAAACCACCTCAAGGAATTCACTTTCATTTCACTTATAATATTATTCTTCTTTATCTTGCATTCTTTCCTTATGTCCTCATTTTTCATTCCATCATATATCGTTCTATTACATACTCTCCTTAGAGATCTCACTTCCTCAGAATTTGTTCTACTTTCATGAAAAAACAGTACATAATTTTATAATATTATGTTCGATTATGAACAGTAAAACCTACAATGTATGACCGAATCCAATGAAAATACGTTTTTGGCAACCACAAAGGTGCTTTTTGAAACGAAAGCAAATATTAGAAATCGCTTACTATATATTTCATTTTATTTTACCAAGGACAGCACATAGTACATGTATACAATTATTGAAATTAAATAAATAAAAATACAAAAATAACACGTACCTCTTACGTACTATAAATATCAAAATAATACAACAAAAAAGTGTGAATTAGTGGGGTGCGCGCATGAGAGAAGAGTAATACATGTGTGAGTGAAAGAGATATCTAGAAAGAGTGTGAGTGTGTGGGTGTGTATGTGTGTGTGTGAGAGAGGGTGTGCATGTGTGTGTAGACGAACATATATTGACAGATTCATGATTTGGGAAGAAAAAGAAAATATATTGCTGAGGATGGTTGGGAAAAATAAAATTAATCAGTACCTAATTGTTATAATGTCACGATGTTAGATATAAGTTTATTTTTGAATGTTATATGTGAATCGAAAAATATGTCTAAGTCGGAATTTTTTTCGTAAGAGTTAAATAAGTTTATCATTCTGTTAATCGGAGCGTTTTTGGAAGCATTTGTTTTACAGATATTGGAGAAGAAAAGTGACGTATGTATGTCTTGTCCGGCGAGTAGATGTATTAAATTTGATATTGGTAACATAATATAGGTAAGTCAAAGCCTTTTGAAAACATTCTAGAGTTGTAGGTACTTATTTGCAGAAATACTACGCTAGTTACCTTACTTCATCAATATTAGACACGGTTCTTTCATTCAAACCATCTCGACATATCCCAGAATGTGGGGTGACCAGCGACAGGTGCCTATTAGCATGTAATACGACACATGTGAGTATACGCATACAACAAATACAATAAAAAAAAAATGTTAAAAGATTTTTATATATAAGTTTGTATGTTTTCTTTGTTATATTGTGTTAATGGTTTTAATTATTGTTATATTGTATAGCTGGTTTTTAATTTTTGTTTGTTTATAATTATTTTTTGTTACATTATCAAATTTATATAAGTGTACGAGAGAGCTAGCACTGTTAAACTGCTTTTGCAGTTTAGTGCAAGAATACTTATTGTTTAAAAAAATGTAAATAAATAAAACTTTAATAAAAAAAAAAAAAACAGTCTCGTCTCGCCTAAAAATTAAGTGTTATTTTACGGCTATGGCCAATAAATAAGAAAAAATAGTGATATTAAATACTACAAATAATAATTCGCAATTATTACTACTACCATTATGCACTTCCTCAGAATAATAAGCAGATCAATGCGTAAATTGTAAATAATTCAATAGATCTAAATAATGTGCACCTCAAACGCACCGAGCAAACTTTCAATTGAGAATAATTTACCCATCCAGATACTAAACATATGTATAACAAAATCCTCTGAGGAAAATTTTTTATTGGTCAAAAAAGCGATAAAAAATATTCTCATTCCTTAAATATTTTCTTTGACCTACATTCACTTAATAAACTTAAAATTTTCCATCCATTCCGTTGTAAAATAATTCTTGCTCAATTACTTCTTCTTCCATTGCTTGATTATGCCGATGTATGCTATTTGGATGCAAATGAAGTGCATCTCAATAAACTTGAACTTCTTCAGAATATATGTATCAGATTCATCTTTGGGTTGAAAAAATTTGATCACATATCATCTTACCGCAATTTTCTTTGTTGGCCCAGGATACGCCAGCGGCGCAATATGCACATTTTGTCACTATTGTACAATATTCTCTCGAACCCAAACCTTCCACAGTACCTCAAAATCAAATTCACTTATTTATCCAATCATAGACTTCCACTCCGATCTGCTGAACGTACAACACTATACATCCCTATCCATAATACAGAATTTCTCAGCTCTTCGTTCGAAGTACAATCAGCAAGATTATGGAATAGCCTTAGTCCGGATATTGCGTCGTCTAACTCACTTTGTATTTTCAAGAAAAAACTAAAGAAGGAATATTTTTTATCCTTGAACACCTTATCGCTATTTCCTCTCCTGTCCTTACCCTATCCTTTTTTCTTGCTATGAATTATTATTTTTTTGTTTTTATAGTGTTATATAAATTTTCTTTATTTTCTTTTACTCTTATTCTTTTGCTGTTTTACATACACAATGTTGTCATACTTTGTAATCTGGTTGGTTGGAAGAAATTGCCTAGTGGCAATAAGTCCGCCAGTGTACAATTATATTTTTTTATATTATGTACATGAAAATGTATAAATAAATAAATAAATACATTTCATATTTAGTATGTATTCATCTCTAAGAACACCATGCATTTCCGGCCTTAATAGCTTCTGCAGTTTCCGTTAACTCAGCTGAATACAATATAATATTACGTAGCATCTAACTACCAGGAAAACATAAACCTGCAGATTTATATGCCATGCATTTTCATCACCAAACATGTGATAAATTAGATTTTGCGTTCATATGACTTATTTTCTACCATATATATTATTTAGACTAACTACACAATACTATTTGAAATAAGAAATTTTTACCGAGATGAATATTTTAAAACTCTTGAACACGTTTCTTTTTTATAAATTTATTCATATCACAAAAAGTAATTAATTTTTCAATTTTCAGTGGTGATACAATTAGTAATCGATCCACTAAAATAAAAAAAAGTAGATATGTGGTGATAGTAGTAAAACATATAACTTATAGGAAATTATGATGGTGATATAGTTCGTTGCCTATGATGGCGAAATAATTTATGCGTAGAAATAGATGTGATCGTTTTAAGGACAAATAGTCTTATATAATTTGAACGCATAAATTATCTTGTACAATTATTATTACTCGGTGTGGTTTCAAGTTAAAACCAAATTATATTCCAAAATCAGCTATGGTGATAACTTGAAATTAAACAAGGAATGTTATTACATCCTCTATAATCCAAAATTTACCTGGGACAGTCACGGTCAGTAGGAAAATAATGACATTTAAAGGGATTCATTTATTCAAAATCGATAGATATACCTGTCTCATCAAAATCACTAGCCCTGAGATAAACTTATTCAGTGACGTGTATTTAAACCGTGAATTAATTAAATGAAAAATGAAATGTAGAATAATTGAGGTCAGACCAACACGATAACCATAGAAATGGCGTGTGAAATATTAACAATTTTAACAGGGACATATTATGAAGTACAGAAGTGAAAGTTGCTTAATACTAGTTGCATGTAACACATGAGATCCAACTGTCGAAAGCGATAGTATGTATAGTTGAAGTATAAGTACCAAACTAGAAACCCATAAATCCAAATAATTGAATATTTTAAGATATTTTGTTTTCTATACAACACATGTAGGTATGTATGTCAAGATAGGATAGTATGGAGATCAGTCCTTTTTTCCTACCCAGAATATGAAAACAGCATGATGGTATGTATGCATGTTGGGAGATTAAGTATCAAACTATTAAGTCTCCTTTGATAGTGTGTATAGGCGACTACCATACAAATTGTATGAAGCGATGTCGTCACTAAATTCAATTTTTATAAAAAATTATATAAAAAATTGAGATATACTACTATAATTTTTATGGCAAAATACTTGGGATAAAAATAAGTGTTTATTTTTTTGTTAATTAATTGTTCAGAAATAGAACGACAAGTCGGTAACGATGTTCTTAAAAAGGGAAACGTTAGAAGCTTGGACAATAAAGGCGCATGAAGGTACCTACCTACACTGTGAGAATAATGTAAAAAAATCTACTGATTTTAAACTAGAATTCTTTTAAAAAACCAAGAATAAATATCTAATATTGGACTGAATAAAGGTTTTTGAACCATTATTTTACATATAGTGTACGAGAGCATCGATGAATGCGGTTAAGGTGATGGTTGTTGGCTAAGATACAAAAATGTAGCTTACGATTCTCTCTGCCTACCCCTTAGATATATTTATTTATTTATTTATTTATTTATATAATTTATGTACATGTGTAAAAAGGCAGGTTTATTGCCATAAGGCAATTTCTTCCAACCAACCCGAGCAACGTGAAGTCTCTTAGTTAAATTGGTACAGTACTAATTAAGTGAGAAATAAATTGATAAAAAATAACATAAAAGAGTAAGAAATATAAAAAAAAATACAAAGAGAAAAAAAAATTAAAAGAGAGTTTAAAAATAAAAGAATAATAAAAATAACACTGATCGTAGCAATGAGGAAAATGAGGTTACGGAAGGATATAGAAGGAATTCAGGAACTATTTGACAAATAAAGTTTTTTTAGTTTACCTTTAAATATTTGAATGGATTGAGATGACGTTACTTCATCACTTAGGCCATTCCATAGTCTAGCTGATTGTACTTGAAAATAGGAGCTGGAAACTTCTGTGTTGTGAATGGGGATAGCTAGTGTAGTACGTTCAGCAGATCGAAGGGATAGGCCGTGACTTGACAAGAAAACGACGTTATTTTTTAAATATTGATTATCACAATTATCATGAATTTCCATTATGTGTTAGAAACAAAACAAACATTTTTAATGCCTGTATTTTTTCAAATTATCGCCCAGAATTTTGAGCGTGAGCCCTGTCGATTTATTTTTGACATATTTTTCAATTTCAAACTCATTTCCATTTCTTTACTTTATTCTGTGGTCGTTGTATTTTTCATGGGATTCTGAATATTGTATTTTAGTTTTCTAGGTAAAACCTAAATACAATATTTAGAATCCAATGGTAAGGTCAAAGTTTTCTTCACATTGAAATGAAGAAAATAAATATTTCACGTCAGTCCGTAGATTTTTTTAATACACACTGCCAATTTAATAATCTCAAATGCAGTTGTTTTTTAGAGCAAACAAATTCAAATACAAAAGATAAATACTTAACCGTTTGTGAAACGATATAAATGGTAGTTAGACAATTGTTTATATGAAATACAAAATTGTTTAATTTTATCAAAAAAACATCAAATGAATCAAGTTGTAAATCGGCAATACACAAATTTTGAAAGTTTCAGAGCTCTAACTGGTCGGCAAGTCAGTTGAATATCAATTGTATAATTCCAGTACAGACAGACAGGTAAAGTTAATTAAAAGTGTGTAAAAAATGTGAAAACATTATGTATAAGCCGCAGAAGCGTGCCTAGAACCTTCGGACTAGGCAAACCCTGAAATAAAGAATGAGAAAATTTAATGTTTTTTAGCATCTAAAATGAAATGCCTAAAATTTAATGTATTTTAGCATCGTCGTTCATTTGAGTGGCTATGAAAACATTTTAAAATCACATACTAAAATAATATTTACATTTGTGGCCTTGTCAAACATGAAAAAAAAATAAACACTTGCTTGCACCCTGCGCAAGTGGTGAGTTTATTGCCGTGTGGCAATTTCTTCCACCTAACCAGTGTTTCCAGCCCAGAGAAGCAATATTATTTGCGTGAGAAATGAATTTCAATAAATTTCTCCTCTGCTGGGAATCGGACCCAGGACGCCCGCACAGAAACCGAACGGCTTACCAATTGTGCCACGGCGGTCGGCAATATAGTATCTGCATACGGTTCAATTTTAACATATGTAGTATCAGATACTATCTACATACGGTTCAATTTTTAATCTTGTAGTATGGCTTCAATAAAACAGTCAAAAATATTAGGTATTGAATTTCTTAACATAATATTCATAGGCAAGCCAAGATTTTCAGCTTTTATAAGCAATTCCGCTACTGATAAGCCGGTGCCTCACAGCAAACTACCTACTTACTTTAACAGACGATATTCAGGAGCGTCCGCTGACGTGGTCCAATTCAGGAGCCGAGTGTCGTCCGTCATTAGAACCAGCCGATCTTTCTAGAACGATGTACCAATGCTATATATGGAGACTAGCGTCTGGCGATAGATGTATCAAGGGAAAATTATAGGGAATTCAATAAAATACCACAACGCAATAATAGTATGATGTGCACATAAATCCCATTCCCTTATTTTTTTGGTTAGGTTTATATATGGAGATGGTTATTTTAAATAGATTAATAGATTGATCAATTAATTTTAAAGAATATTTATAAGAATTATTATAGCGTGTTCAAAAGGTATTGTTGAAAACTCATCTCACTATAATAGATACACTACAAACAATTGGATGCGACTGATAATTCATGTAATAAAATATTATACTCACTCTGATATATATATTTATTTCGATTTAATGTTTTACTTAGTATTTGTTAAATTACTATATTTAACCCAAATCTGCCATCGTTGTCACATATGGAAACGAAACTAGGTTGTTGCTTAAACAGTGATTTTACGAATAGTGTATACTTTTATTAGCTATAATCACTCAATTAATATTGTCACAAAGATCATATTCCCACATACGTTAGTGGCCTTCAGTTTATTATTTTATTTATATTATTAAATAATGTCGCAAATATTGCTTTTCGTAAATTGCGCCAAAAATGGACCGTGAATCAGGGAAAGTATATTTATTTTAAAATGACTTTTATTACACAACTTTTTTTAATATAAGTTTATGAAAAAAGGATACAATGTTTACATAAAATGATAAAATATATTGCACGGATATTTTTGTATTCATTTTTTCAACCTAAAGTGCGTGTTTCCATATTTTTTTTCCACACTTATAAAAATATGACATGCAACATATATTTTAGTTTTCTTAATTTCAATATATTCTTGGATGTAACATGGAAGATTTTAACATTTTAGAGAGATATTATAATGAGCCAGAGGTTAAAGCTGTATAAATGACTTTATAAGTGTCCCAAACTGAGCTAAAAAAATATATAAAAAAAGAAAATCTTCTGAATCTGCTATAAATAAAGAAAATGGAGCCATCGTCGTTAAATGGATGGACAACTTGGTGGTTTTTGTGGCATTTAATAATGTAGTTGTTCATCCTGTATCCATTGTAAAACGTTTTTCATCCAAGGATAAGCTAAATGTTCCACAACCATACCTATTTGGAAAATTCATAAGGTATATGGGTGGGGTGGATCGAATTGATGAAAATTTTTACAAGTATCGTGTTCATATTAGAGGTTAAATGTGGTACCTGTCTTTTATGACGTGAAGGATTGATATTTACCTACATACAAAATAATTAATTATACTATTATATAGTAATTAAAAAAATATATATCGAGAAATCATTTCGCAGTGGGAATACAGAAAAATATAATAATAAGATAATCTATCGGTATACAAAAACATTTCCAAAGGACTTGGAAGGCTATACCCTTCGACATCTCAAATTGCCACTAACAAGACGTATGACCGAATGGACCAACCAACAAAAATATATTCAACAAATAATAAAGAAAACGAGATGATATGTTGGCACATTCTGTAAAGGGATGAAATTATCATTGGCTAGGTCTAAATGTAGAAAGTGTAATGAGAGTAATGGTAGTACCTGAAATACAAAATTCCTATCATGTTTGAAAAACCTTTTCTATAATACAAAGAATATTATTACTAACAATCTAAGCGTTTTAATCAAATTTGTATCCCGCAAGTGCTTAGCGTTTCCATATGGACACGCAATTTTCCCATATATTTTTTTTGAAAAATTTGTTATTTCCTCAATAATGTGATAATAATGAAGCACTTTCTTAATAGAAACCAGAAAATTAAGAAAAAAATAATTCGGGCATTAATGGGTTAATTCACACGTAATAAGAATGTAGAGGAGAGTCCGCGATACGTCAGGCCACGGCGACTGGAAAAATTCCGAATGAATTGTAAAATTGGGGATTACTATTTATAACCTCCGCTTGTGTTGGTAGCCATGATGTGGACTATGTGGAGTTAGATATGGGCGGACATTATAGGGATGTAATATCCGCTACGGGTTCAATTAGTCTGTAATTAGTTATTAGTTTGTAATGAATAAATTATATTTCTCAACATATTATTTACGTAGTATAATGATACTTACTATTTATTAGTTGTTCAGTTAAATTTTTGTGCGCACGCCTATTTCCGACTTCCGTCCCTGGATCCGTCTGTCGCCAGACGCTTGTTATTTGGAGGACAGGAAACGGCGCGGACCCAGTGTCTATTCATCTCTCAAAATTCTCTCATCACGTTTATCATTTATTTATATAATATTCTTGTATACTTGTAATTGGAAATAGAAAACCATTGCAATAAATAAAATAAACAATTTGTATGTACCATTTTTATTCCTCACTCAATACAATCAGTCAACCTGTGTATCTTTCTATAATTATTGGTTGAAAATTTAGAATAATGCTTTAAAGAAAACAGTATAATTAATAATTTAATTTAGATAACTATGGCCCGATATCACAGTTGGCCCTCAACTCGTTGAGTTTGTTAAACTCAAGATTAATGTAAAGGGGAGATTGAATCCATTTCCGTATTAAAGTGCAATATGACATGTCAGTTACTAAATCTTCAATTATAGACATATTTTACTTTTTCTGTGGTTATTATCTGTCCAATTTTAAATAACCTCAAACAATACGAACTTCAAAACGGGACGCTACGACTTGAAATACTATTGTTTTATTATCCAACATGGTAAATTTAATTTTTTTCACCAAAATAATGCCCATGTTCGTTTCAATATGGCTGTCAGTTTGTTTTGTTGTGTGGCGCCACCGTCGATACAACTAACGCCTCTAGTGATAGAACACTGAAACTACACGCGTTGCCTAGCAACGAGTCGAGAAATGACAGTTGACTCACCGTTAAGTAGGTACTTAATCCGGCAGAAACGTTGAGTTAAATATTTGTCGTTTTAGTGACGTATTTGAGGGAAGATTAGGCCTAAACGGACACTGTAATACACTATATTTTTGTAAAACTTGAGTTTAGCTCTTAAACTGAGACTGTAATACCGGCCCTTTATCATGTTACAATTGTGACATGTTGTGACAATTGTATCATGTTAAATTTAACTATTTTTCATAGGTATTTTTTTATCAATTTCACGACAAGGATCATGTAGCAAGGGCAAACTATTATTTTCTTCGTAACGGTTCTATGTATATCGGGAAGTTTACTTTGAATTTAAATCATTTTCCAGGTATTCACTACATCATATATCGAAAATTTAGTATTGCTAAAAACCTACTCGAATTATTATTTTATTTCTTGATGAAATCGATAAATCAAATATTCATTGAACTCTGTTTAGATAGCAGATTTACAGGCTTAGCAAGTTGATTACACATTTTTGAAATGAAGTTACCTTGGGTAGGCACCAAAAAGATTTTTAATTAAAGCTATGTCAATATTGGCCTTTAAGTTTGTACTCTCACAAAGTTCTTTAGTCTACATTTTAAAAATCTTAAATAAAATTTTATATCTCGTAGGTACTTCCCGGTTAATATCATGAATATGTTGGAGTAAAATATTTTTGATTTAAATCGATGTGATATTTTGGTAGCCTCTTTAACATTTTAATTTTGTCTAGTATTTTCCATTTTAACTCGTTTGAATCGTCAAACTTTTTTTAACATCTTAATAAAGACGATGTTGGGATATTGTAGAAGAACCAGGAACTCGAGGCACCTACAGGGCTAACGACCTATCATGGGCTGGTTTACGTGAATACTTTATGCGATTGCGCAACGTTCACCAATTACCTATGTCTTCTTATTGAGTTCCCTTGTCAATGTAATTTTTGAAATTTCTATATATTTGAATTTTTAAGTTTATAAAGTTAAGGAATTTACCCTGTACTCGTTCAATTCTGTTTTTATACGTAAGATACAAAGGGTTCCATATTTGAGAGGCGTGCTCAAGAAGCGGACGGACGTAACTAGTACACAGTAAAATAAATGTTTCAAAATAGTTAAATAATTTGGAAGTTCTTAATATAAATCCGAGAATCTTAGAAGCTTTTGTTATTATAGAATTTATATATAGTTCGTATTTTATGTTTGTCTAGAGTGATGCCAAGGTCATTAACAGATTCCTTTTTCAAAATGCTAACATTTTTTATTCGATTGTCAAAACTAATTATTTCACGATTTCTCGAAAATGTTATAAAAAAGCTCTTGGATATACATATTAAGAAATAACTCGTTTTTCATGCAGTATTCATCTAGATTATTAAGGTCTTCTTGGACTTTTAGACAACACTCATATAACTTGATAAAGTAGTAAATAAAATGTATAACAACTTAAAAGTTAAAATTTAAATCATAAGTGTTCCATATACGTAAATTCGAGACTAGAGTTAAAGAATATGTTAGATGTTTAAAAAATGATAACTTCTCGTAATTCGCGGAACATTTAATACTAAATGACCACCAATTTAATATTCAATCAGGTACAAAAGTTCTACACATTAATAAAGTAGGTTTACGCTTAGATAATTTAGTCACTTGAAATTAAAAAAGCAAGTAATTCAAAAAGAATTATAATAAAAAAATCAAGTAAATTTATCTTACAGCCCGCTTTTAAATACGTTTCCCCTTTCCATCAATTTTACCAATCAAAGCCATTCTACACAAGACCTGCCCCTAATGACCTACCACCATTATCCAAATACATAGCCTTCTTTTAAGCACACAGTCACATTCTGCGTTTAGTTGAAATTCTGCCTGAGGAGGGAACGGTTAGTCCCAAACCGGTCTCAAATTCAATCGACACGTGGTGTAAACAAAGTTAATTTTTGTTAAAATGTACCACAAAGATAAAACACGACATTTGATAACTCATAAATTATATTAATCTGTTCCTAAAGTTTATTTCTACTAGTTGCATGTAACACATGAGATCCAATTGTCGATGGCGATAGTAAGTATAATTTAAGAATAGGTAAGTACCAAACTATTAACACATAAACACAAATTAATAAATATTTTAAGATATTTTCAATACAAATCTGGCTTGAAACTTTGTCGATATGTTAAGAGAACAAAGTTCTCGTAAACAAATCGACAGTTGGATAAAGGGTGATTTCTAACACAGCAGCGATGGGTCTCATTACTCATTAGATAATGTTTTATATAATCACTTTAAACATCAATGTTACTGGACGATAAGTGCCCATGATGCGATTTAAAATAATTAAACGATGCTATAAAAAAGATTAATACAGCAGTATTTTAATTGTTCAGTAAAGGCATTTAGGGTACAATGAAAGCATTTAACTGCCTTCCAAATAAAACAATTATCATTAGAACTATGCCGAACAATTCAAAATTCTAACGATCACCTAAAAACATGCGAGTGTGTTAAAGATATCATAAAATTGTAAAAACACGAAAGTCGTTAATTGAATTCATTTGGATATAAAATGTTGAACGCTTAAAATAATATTTAAGTAAGAAAGAAACATTTTTATTATTATATATTATGTACCTTTTTGAAATACCCGAAATGGTAAGAAACTTGAAATCAAAAAATAACGAGGAAAAGTTTTTAATAGCAACAAGTAAAAAAAAATAGTGAGAAACTTCAAATATGAATTGCGTAAATTCGGGCTGCGTTAATATTTTATTTTTCTTTTCAGTTGAAAATTAATAATATTGTTTTGCTTTGTAACAATAATATCCCATTTGACAATTTAGGTATCCAGTATTTTCTTACATTTTTTAAAGTTATCAATCTAAATATACGCAAGGCTATTTTTTGCAATCGATACCTAATAAAAATATTAAATAACCCATAGGTTTTGCATAGTTTGTGCTTTTCTGTAATTGGATTTACCTTTATATTAAGATTGTAGTGTTAGTTGTTGTATTTGTGGTCTGTTCTAAAGCCAAATAAATGAATATGTAAATGAAATGAAAATAAATACAAAAAATATCATTTACATTTCGGAACAATACATAAAAATGAGGAACTAAAAAAATATAATACTTCGATAGTGGAAGTATTGTATAAAGACAACTTAACATAATCACATGAATTTAAGCTTTGCTGATTGCAGTGTACATAATTCCGAAGAATTGAATGTTAAATGTTCATCACGAAAAATATATGGATTTAGCCATCTTCAATTAGAAAACTACGAAATTAGGAGTAAAAATAAACAACAGTACTACTAAGAACATAAATATCCAAAACGAATACACCACGAGGTTGATGGTTTTCTTCAAAATCTCTTTATAAGATAATTGTCAAAGCAAAATGACCTCTCAATCAAATTGTATCACATTAACCAAAAATTTGAATGTGGAATATTCACACAAAAAAAAATATGGTAGTAGCCATGAATCTACGAAATTTATATGAAAAATATTAACAAAAAAATAACAACAGGACTAAGAGCTTAGACCAAAAGGTTGATGGTTTTTCATTCTTCCAAATCTCTTTAAAAGATAATTGTCAAAGTAAAAGGACCTCCCAATTAAATTGTATCACATTCATCAAAAATAGATAGGAGAGAGTGGGGATGTATGAGACAATTTTTTCAAAGTGAGAAAGAAAAATGAGGAATTTATTTATTTACACATACATATTGTACATTATTGACAAATAATGTAGTGTGAAGGATTGAGACATATGGGAGGAATGGGATATACCTACATAAAATTTAAAATTACTTTTTAACTTCATCGAAACGATCAAATTTTACTTCTATGCTATGTTTTTGAGGTGGTGGCAATACCAGAATCACATCATTTAGCGACACCAAGAAAATATCTTCTGTGATTCTGTACTGCATTATATACTTGACACGCTTATTATTTGCGGTCTATGAATATTGAGAAGGTTCTGGAATGGATTTTCATTTTATTACGCGTCAAGCTAAACAAGATCTACTATCGATATCTCCTATGGGACATACCCCATACATCCTTCATCAAATTGTTCCAAACCTCCCTAATACACAATAAAATGATACATTTCACACAATACATTTTAGGTTATATTAAAACAATGTGTTAATATGACGAACACTTATCATTAGTTAAAGAACTATATATAAAAAATAATCTTACCCTTGCCCTTCTGTCTTCAAAAAGGATGAGTTTGCTTAGGTTTAATAATATTTTTTTGGATAAAAAGGATTAACAACAATAATGACCGCACATATATAAACACAAACTGAATCTGATTTTACATTAAACATTTCCCTAATGACATATTTTGACAAATATAGGAATCTATCTAATGTATAGTTGTCACCTAATATCTTGAGCCATTGCACCGAAAAGGGGGACGATATGCGCGTAAACCAACGAAACAAAAATACACAATTTGCGCAATGCGCACCCGGATGCCTGGGGCCTTATTCCCATTCACATGTAATATTTTGCGATAATTTCCGCTAATCTTTACGTATCACAGAATGTACAGTAAAAGTTACGTATCACGAGCTGTCATTCATAACTATAATCTGTAAAAATAACGAAGGTGTGTATGCATCGCTTTTTATCTTCACACAAAACTTAACACCACCTCATTGCGAATAAATTCACTTGTCGAATGTCATACGTATTTCGCTCCAATCAGAATACCGCGTTACGAACGGCGAACGGAGTTTTTCTCGACATAATCGGAAGTGTACGCGGGCTAGTATCCGCGGGAAACAGAATAACGATAACTTAAACCCTGCGCAACATTAATTTACCTTAAAATAGCATTTTTTTAGTTTAACTTTTTTATACTTGTGATATATGTATATGGCCAGGCGAAATAAATTGAATAACGATCTGCTATAAGAAACACATGTAGCGTAAAATTTTGTATATATTGCCGCGATAAAAGAACCGGAATAGGCCCGCTGGTTCGAGATATTTGGGGAAAACTATACCAAACATAATTTTTTGGGTACTGTCCCATTCCTCTTGCGTCCCATAGGTACGTACCTCCACATTCTTCCTAACCTACTTTTTTACCTGGTACTCTTTAAACAGTGAAAATAATAGTAAAAAAACACTGAACGTGTACATGGATTACTAATCAGCGCCCTTGAAATGATTATTATTTAAATATGATTTAATACAATATTAATTATTATAGACACGAAATTTACCAGAAGGTAAGCACCAAATGAAGGGATACCGGGAAATTCCGTTCCGTTCCAAAGACCAAAATAACTGAATGAAATCAATGAACTATAATTGATGTGCCTACTGAGTGTAGGCTTATTTCGGTATTTCCATTATCTGAGTTGGTAAATTCAATAGGATTACAACGAGTGTTGATTACTTAATCAGAATTGGATTTTCTGCCGATATAAATCAACTTAACTATTCGTGATCTCCCCCCATAGCCACCAGTTGGAGAAGATACCATTTCCATGGCATTCCTCGATGTCATACCGACGAAAGAATTCGCCATTCTGTTATACAGGAATGTATAAATTACTCATCGTATCAGTCCCACTAAGCACATACATTCATCTTGGCATGTTTTGAAAGATAAAAAAGTAGGTAGGTACTTTGAATTTTTTTTTCGAGCAATGTGAGAAGATATCAAATTACTTAATTTCATAGATTTTCATATACAAGTTGCATGTAACACACGAGATCCAACTGTCGATGGCGATAGTATGTATAATTGAAGAATACGTTCCAAACTATAAACACTTAAACACAAATTAATAAATGTTGAAAGATATTTTCCTTTCTATATAAAACATGTAGGTATTTATGTCAGGATAGGATAGTATGATGGTCAGTCTTTTTTTCCTACCCAGTACCATGAAAACATCATGACAGTATGAATGTATAAACTATTCAGTCACCTTAGATATTGTGTATAGGCCTCAGCCATTCAAATTGTAATATCGCAACTAAATTTCATTTTTATAAAAAAAAGTTTGAGAAGTACTACTACAATGTTCACATTTATTTATAGAAAATTGAATTAACTAATAGTTGGGGCGTTTCGGCTTTTTGCGATATTTTTAAAAACTTTCGAAATATAGACATGTAACATATAGACAAAGTATGACACACAAATTTATCATTAAAAAAATATTTTTCTTAATAAAAAATGTTTAAGAAACTCTGGAACTTTACTTAATTAAAAAAAAATGAAATTTTGCATTTGTCTATACTTATACCTATTTTCAGGGATCTAGCCTATATGATTTTTGAGATATATGGAAAAATAAAGTAAAAATATAATAGTTTATTACTCCTGACTTCTGACCATAAAAGTTTTGTGAGCCTATAACTATCTATATATTTTGAAATTTTAGGCTCTGTGCATCGAGAAAAGCCTCTGAGTTGGTGATTTTGACTTCAAAGTTAGAAAACCCGTGAAAAATATAGACCCTGCATTCAAATCTCGCGTATCTTGGATTGATAATTAAGAGTACATATAAATATTTCAAGAGAACAATGTTCTCTTGAACAAATCGACAGTTGGATAATTTTGATAAACATTTGTTGCAAGTAATGATGCTGGCACAATATTCAAATTACTTACCACTATAGCACGATGGGCGACATCAAACGTATTATTTATTTATTTTATTTATTTATTTATTTATACATCTTCTTGTACATTATATAAACAAATATAATTGTACACTGGCGGGCTTATTGCCACTAGGCAATTTCTTCCAACTAACCAGATTACAAAGTATGACAACATTGTGTATGTACAACAGCAAAATAAAAAAGAGTAAAAGAATTCAAAGAAAATACGTATAACACTTAAATACTATTAAAAAAATATACATATATAATTCATAGCAAGAAAAAGGATATGGTTAGAACAGGAGAGGAAATCGGGATCAGGTGTTCAAGGATAAATATTCCTTCTTTAGTTTTTTCTTGAAAATATTAAAGATAATTAATCAAAAGAATTTATCAATAATTATATATAATAGTTAAAATTTATTAATTAGTTGAGTCTATTATTGAATTTTACGTTAAAAATGCTAAATCTTGAAACAATAATGACACTCTTGGTCGCAAGGTAATTTGTGAGTTTTTCATTCCCTGTCAACTAAATTCAACTTTGGTTCAATTGTATATGTGAAAATAAAGAAATAATGGGCCGACTTTACAGTCGGCCCTCAACTCATTGAGTTTATTAAACTCACGATTAATGTTAAGGGGAGATTGAATCCATTTCCGTATTACAGTGCTATATGACATGTCAGTTACTAAATCTTCATTTATAGACATATTTTACTTTTTCTGTGGTTCTTATCTGTCAAATTTTAATAACCTCAAATAATACGAACTACAAAACGGGACGCTACGACTACGAATTACTATTGTTTTATTATTCAACATGGTCAATTTAATTTTTTTCACCAAAACAATGGTTTTTATTGCCCATCGTCGTTTCAATATGGCTGTCAGTTTGTTTTGTTGTGTGGCGCCACCGTCGATACAACTAACGCCTCTAGTGATAGAACACAGAAACTACACGCGTTGCCTAGCAACGAGTCAAGAAATGACAGTTGACTCACCGTTAAGTACTTAATCCGCCAGAAACGTTAGTTACATATTTGTCGTTTTAGTGACGTATTTGAGGGAAGATTAGGCCTAAACGGACATTATAATACGCTAAATTTTTGTAAAACTTGAGTTTATCTCTTAAACTGAGACTGTTATACCTGCCCTATATCTCTTAATTTTATTGAGTCATTGAAATGGTAAAGGTCTGTTTTATAAAATTGTGTACCGAGTTTAAAACACCTACTCTATAATTTATTTAGTACTGTGAGTGCACAGGGTAGAATTCGTAGAATTATTTACTTACGTAGAATTATACTTTTTCGAAACTTTTTTATGTGACGTAAATCGTTGGTACTTGAATTATTTATCTTAATTTGCGAGGACCACATTATCTACATTAAAATATTCATAATATTGTTCTTCGTTCTGCTAAATCGTCTATTTTGGATACAGCATGGATATCTGTTGCTTTCAGTGTGAATATCTATATAAAAATTCAAGTAAATAGAAACTATTTCTGAATCAAAATCTTTTTAATTAAAAAGATAAAAAAATGAGGACACCCTTTTCGAAGTTTTCTTCGAATATTAAATTTGTAATGGATTATTCACTAGCATACATGAAATTAATCAATTAATAATTTTTCTTGAATTAATATTTAGTTTATAGTTAAATCGTGTTAAGATATGTTTTTTCTTTGAAAACATAATTATGAAAACAGTAAAATATTATAGTTGCATTTAACCGAATAAAATAAAATTTTTACTAACGCTCATTCCGAAACTCGTAGCTTCGTTTAATTTTTATGAAATTCAAAATTGTTCAATAATGTCAAAATATGAAATGAATCAAGATGATAAATAATTCTGAATTTTTCAGAGCTCTATCTAGTTGGAAAGTTAGTTTAAAATCGATAGCGAAATTCCAGTACAGACAGATAAAATTTCGCAGTTTCGCAGTAGCTTTATTCATCATTAATTTGTATGTTGTACATTAACATTAACAGAATTTCGCAGTCTCCTATCCCACTCCGTTGGGAACGTTTCAGAGCTTGTAGCTCTATTCATCATTAATTTGTATGTTGTACATTAACATTAACAGAATTTCTCAGTCTCCTATCCCACTCCATTGGGAACGTTTCAGAGCTTGTAGCTCTATTCATCATTAATTTGTATGTTGTACATTAACATTAACAGAATTTCGCAGTCTCCTATCCCACTCCATTGGGAACGTTTCAGAGCTTGTAGCTCTATTCATCATTAATTTGTATGTTGTACATTAACATTAACAGAATTTCGCAGTCTCCTATCCCACTCCATTGGGAACGTTTAAGAGCTTGTAGCTCTATTCATCCTTAATTTGTATGTTGTACATTTACATTGACAGAATTTCGCAGTCTCCTATCCCACTCCATTGGGAACGTTTAAGAGCTTGTAGCTCTATTCATCCTTAATTTGTATGTTGTACATTAACATTGACAGAATTTCGCAGTCTCCTATCCCACTCCATTGGGAACGTTTAAGAGCTTGTAGCTCTATTCATCATTAATTTGTATGTTGTACATTAACATTAACAGAATTTCGCAGTCTCCTATCCCACTCCATTGGGAACGTTTCAGAGCTTGTAGCTCTATTCATCATTAATTTGTATGTTGTACATAACATTAACAGAATTTCGCAGTCTCCTATCCCACTCCATTGGGAACGTTTCAGAGCTTGTAGCTCTATTCATCATTAATTTGTATGTTGTACATAACATTAACAGAATTACGCAGTCTCCTATCCCACTCCATTGGGAACGTTTCAGAGCTTGTAGCTCTATTCATCATTAATTTGTATGTTGTACATTAACATTAACAGAATTTCGCAGTCTCCTATCCCACTCCATTGGGAACGTTTAAGAGCTTGTAGCTCTATTCATCATTAATTTGTATGTTGTACATTAACATTAACAGAATTTCGCAGTCTCCTATCCCACTCCATTGGGAACGTTTCAGAGCTTGTAGCTCTATTCATCATTAATTTGTATGTTGTACATTAACATTAACAGAATTTCGCAGTCTCCTATCCCACTCCATTGGGAACGTTTCAGAGCTTGTAGCTCTATTCATCCCTGGAGCGGCTGCTCATTGAACGAAACAAGGAACTACTATCAAGTATATTCCATACCACTACCCCTAAGATTCCAGTCAGACAGGCAGACACGTGAAGCTTAAGAAAAAATATATGAAAAAAAACGTCGTTTGCATAATAACCCAAAACATTATATCTTCAAAATATTCCAAATTGTTATTCTGAATAAAATAAATCCACGAATTTGAGCGCTATGTATATATTTCATATTTCTTTACTCAGATAGCATAATTATTATTGCCAACAACTGCAGAATAAACAAAACATTTGTTTTATAAGCAGGAACAGCTGGTTCAATACCTTCGATGTCAATAAAAATTTAAATTTATAACTTTCTTAGATCATCGCTATCTTCAAACTTTTTACCTTTTTACGAAATCTTATTTGGTTTTTAATAAGAATATCCTCAGAATATTAATATTTATTCAGATTAAACTCTAATACTCTTTTATTAAATCTACATTCCTCTTTACAAACATACAAATACCACTGGCACTACAGGCCTTGGTGCATCTTGGCCTCCACAAGAAGACTCTATGGATTGCTTTTATCCTCTAGTTATTTACTCCTAGGCTGCTCATGTTCCTCTCCACAGACTCCGCCCATCGTAGCTAGGGTCTTCCTAGGCTTCCATTGCTTGTTGGTCTTGATTGGAGTACCTATTCTTTTGGGTGGTCTCTGCGCATCCATTCTCTCGACATGAACAAGACCCTTCCATTAGTATCCATTCCTCCTCACATATATATATTTTTTTATAAATAAATTCATATATATTTTTTTATAAATAAATTCATATATATATTTTTTATAAATAAATAAACACGAGATTCCTTCAAACGGATTCAAAAAATATATATTTCAACCAATAATATTTTTATAAATGTATAGGGGTATATTTTTTTTATTGAAAAAATCCATATGTCCTTGTTAAACAAGTAGATATACATTTTCCTCCGTTCCCTAAAATAAGCATAAATGCTTGTGCTGTAGGTGAACGAAATCGGTCGAGGCAGGATTCGAACTGGAGACCACTGGATTACTAACCTAATGCGCTAACCGCTCTGCCATCGACCCATCTACTTTTGAATGTTGCCTCACGGCAATAAGCCCGCCAGTGTGCATTATATATATATTTTTTTATATTAGGGACAAGAATATAAATGAATAAATATTTTCATATTCTTCTTCTTTTCCCCGTCCTACAATTTTTGGTTTGGGGTCCTTATTCTTGTCCTCCATGCCTCCCTATCTTGCACCATATATTTATTGTTCTATTGAAAATTTTCTTATTGTTTTAAAAAATATTAAGATATCAAAAAACTTTTTAAAATTTTTCAATATATTTTTGACAAAAACAATCTTATTTAAAACCAATATATCCTAATACAGATAAATGACTTCTTAACACTAACATAACATAAGAACTAATGTAATTAATTGATCAACAAATTAATACTCTCCTAAAATCAGTACCAATCCTCATAGTAGATTACGTTTATATCTCTATTGATTTAATCCCGTCAATTGAAACTAAATTTTCTATAATAATTCAATAAGATTCACTATATATTATATCCATATAGTTATTAGATTTATCTCACTAAGTATCACCATCTCAAAACTTAATATTACATCCAATTTTCTGATATGTATCAAATCAGATCACACCTCTCAATGGATAGGTACTGGAAGGTCAAACTAGACCCAAGTTGACAACTGTTTGAATTCAATTAATTTAGGATTCTTGAGTTTATCTGCCTTTTTGCTTTCTACTTTGATATATCTTTGATATATATACGTAGGTACATATATCATATCACTCCGTATTCTTGGTGGGGGTAAAAATAACTAAATGCCACGTATTGCTATTCTCAATACACAGAAATTCATAAAGAAAATATTTATCGTACCCTTGCAACTTATCATTATGTTCTTCTGTTATTCTTCTGATTTATAACAATTCGCTTATTCAATTGGGTATTACCTACATTTATCGAATTTTATATCCACAAAGAGCTATATGTTCAATCAATTTTCACGCCATTTTAATTAACTTCACCTGTCTGTCCATACTGGAATTTCGAAATCGATTTTTAACTAACTTCCCGACCAGTTGAAACCCTTAAACTATCATTATTTGTATATTCCAGATGACAATGCATATTAATACTGTTCCAGCTGTTTTTACAATACTGCTACACTAACTTGCACTCCCCCTCAGATACAACTTGATGGTGTTAACATCGAGTAGGTACCAATAAAGATATATATATATTTTTTAAGTTGCGTTTGTCAATATGCGTTTATCAATACAGGATAATTTTATTATGTTAACTCGTTATTACGTTATTACGTAGAAAAAAAAATTAGGAACTTCCAGTATCTTTTTTATAACATATTATGTATAGTCTATTGCTTATTATGTTCAGATATGAATAGCCGATATTAATTTCCTTCTCCATACATTCTGTTTGAAAACCTTTTTTTAATAAAGGATTGTTACCGTATTTCTTGAAGTGGAAAAATAACAGACAAAACAATAAGGCTAGGCAAATGTATGGATCCATCGCCGTTCTACGGTAAAAATCATACGCAAAAAAATATGTGTTCGCAAAAGTACAAAAAAATGTAATAATGATTTATTTGAAATTTTAACAATGAGCTCAATTTACCATTTTGTTCGGGGGATTCGCCGATATTGCAAATTCTTCGGGCGGAAGCAAGTTTGATTTTTCACAACCCACGCATTATCAATTTAAGGTTTGTGCATTAAATAAATTATTGAAGCTTGTAATATTGTTTTCATTTCAAATATTTCAATTAAAAATTAAAAGAAGCCTAGTTGGTTAAACAATAAATACTTATGTAACTTTTTTTTTACCTCTTATGTACCTATTTTTTTACTTCGACTTGTGTAACTTCTATAACTTATGTAACTATTTTTTTACTTAATTTTTGTAACCTAATTTTCTCTTATTTATGTTATTCTTACTTGAATTTGAGCTCATGTTATTTTGTGTGCATCTAATTATTGGACGTCCAGCACTCATAATAATAATCAAAATTGTTTTTTTAAAAAAAATTTCAGCTGGATGTCTGTCGATGTATTTTTTTTTTAATAAAAATAAAATAAAATTATATGTTTTATAGTTATTGTTGACCATAACGGGTCACTAAAAAATAACATGTTGACTAATTTAATGAATTAAAATTTAATAAAATAGAAGCTTTGGTGATTTACCAATGTAAACGAAGCAAAGAATTGATTTCAACGTAACATTATGTGACACCCAATATTTGTGTATACAGAGAAAACGAAAAATTTTCTTTGGTTTTTTGATAAACACTTTACATTTAATGTTCAAAAAGCGCTCAAGCTCATTTTAACTTATACATGGATTAAAACTGTATTATTATACTCCTTATAATTTTATGTGATTAATGATAATACTAATGAACACCTCCTTGCATCCTTGAGTTTGGTGGAACAATTAAATTTTTGCGATTTTTATTATGACAGTTAGAATTTTCGTCGCAATTTCATTTTATAATTTTTGTTCGCAGAGAAAATTACTTGATTATTACATAAACTGTATTGGACACGTAATTTAACATACAATATTACAGTGTTGTTAGCTAAGGTAAACGGAAATGAAACTGGGGCCTAAATCTGATAAAACCCGGATACTTCAAAATTGTTTACAGCCTACCTGGTTGAATTATTACATAATTTTACAAATTTATCTTAATAACATACCTACATTTAAAACGAAATATTCCATATAATATACCTAACATGAAAACTGAGCGCGAAAGAGAAATATCTATAAAGCTAAAAATATTTATAATATTCGTCGATATATTTTATTAAAAAAATCATCCCTAACTAATGCATGTGAATTATTCGTTTTACAAACTATTAAAATGAAATCGGTATTTTAAGCGATATTAACTGATAATTAATATTAAACAAGTTGCATGTAACACATGAGATTCAACGGTCGATAGCGATAGTATGTATAGCTGAACTTGGATATTGTGTATTCCATACAAATTGTATGAAGCGATGTCGTCACTAATATTAATTTGTAGAAACTTTGTTAAAAAAAATCGAGATATATATATATAACGTATACATTTTTTATAGAAAATTAAATTTTCTAGTTTACATTTTTCGGTATTTTTCGATATTTAAAAAAAAATGGAAATAAAGGCAGTTAAAGACAAAAATTTGCCATACCAATTTTCTGCTTCTTAATAAAAACAGTTTGAGAAACCCTGAAACTGTTTTTCAAAATACATTTCGAGATACTTTATTTGACTATATTTGTACAAAATTTCAGCGTTCTGGCTTTTATATTTTTTGAGATATGTGGACAAATGCTATAAAAATTTAAATGTTGATAACCCCTGACTAACAAAAATTCTAAATACTGTGTGTAAAAGTTTTGTGTACCTAAAATTGTCTATTTATTCTGAAATTTTAGGTTTTGTGAATCTAGCGGATCAAAAGTTATAAGGGGGTGACAGACAGACACACACGCACAGACACACAAAACTCACATAAAATGTTTTACTCCGAATCCTGAGTAAATCCATGTATGGGAACAAATATGCTGCGAAGCCTCTAAGCTGGTGTTTTTAGCATGCAAAAAGTCCACTACGGCTTACAAAATATTCCTTCATACACGCGTCATGGATTTAAACTGCCTCTTCCTTCAAAAGAATTTCATTCTCTTGAACGAATCGACAGTTGGAAAAAATCATCCTAAACTAATGCATGTGTATCATTCGTTTTACAAACTATTAAAATGAAATCGGTATTTTAAGCGATATTCACTGATAATTAATATTTAATATCAAGACACAAAATTATATTTAAGTTTTCTTTTTAGATAAAAATAATATCTTTAAATTAAATAAATAAACGAGGATGAAAAAAAAACGTAAGAGTAATGAGATAGTAAAGATATGATCTAAAACAGTTTTCTAAATTAAACATTAAACAATTTTAAACGCATGACATTAGGATGCAAACAAACATTGAGATGTGAATCTTTAAAGATTAAAATCTCTGCCTTGTAAATATAATACTATACATTCCAATATTATCATTTGATTTGATTAATAAATTATATTTGGAAAGATTAGAAATTAAACAGCATGAAACAATTGTTCACTGTCGTACTTTCTGAAACATACATTTATTTTGAATAAAATTTATTAATTAAAATTATCACCAAGCACATATTTATTTAATAAATATGTGCTTGGTGATATATAATGAAGACGACATAAAGGCGATCAGAATAGCAAACTGGAGGAGAGCGGTGGAGGAAAGGGACGGCTGAAATGGATTTTGGAGGAGGCCAGGGCCCACACAGGGCTGTAGCGCCAAGGATGATGATGATGATATATAATGTAAATATTCAATTTCGAGGTCGGGGCTAAAGTTTTCAGCACAAAGTGAGGAATACACAGAATTGACATAAGCTAAAAATTCGGGCCAGGGGACGGGTAAACAAAGTGAAGCGGATCTGGGATATCTCAAAAACATTCAATTTTTAAAAATGAATCTCAATAGAGACGAAGTTGGGATATTGTAAAAGAACCAGGAACTCGAGGCACCTACAGGGCTGACGACATGTCATCTGCTGGTTTACGTGATCACTTTATGCGCTTGCGCAACGTTCACCAATTATGTCTACTTATTGAGTTCCCTTATCGATCTAATTTTTGAAAGTTCTATACATTTGAATAGTGTGTAAAATTTTACCTGAAAACAATGCATTATTACTATTGCCATCTATGGAGTAACGGAGAAACCTTTTAGTAACGCCATCTATTGAGAAATCGAGAAATTAATTTTTGTTTGTAAACAATGAAAGCAACATTCCTTATAAATGAGATGACGGTGTCACGCACAGATGTCACCCCTGATCTGCGCCAGAAATATTATTTCATTTTTGGCTTGTTTACCTACTTGTACCAATGTGTATGTAAATATGAATCGGGTATTAATGAGACATTTATAAAGCGGTAAAAGTATTTGCTATTGAAATTTAAATCCCTTTGTTAACAAAATATACTTACTAGTGTTGGGTAATCTTTCATTTTTCATTCCGAAAATATTCAAATACGTTATATTGATTGCAGCCAAATTTTGGTGGCATAGTCATGCGGTGTTGCCAAGAAATAATTATTTTGCTATTGTCATCATGTCTATAGATTATTGGCCTGTGGTTTTCACTCATTAGTAACATAAAAGTTTTATCAGACACTAGTAGTTATTATAAAAAGGATCATTGTATAATCTTTGATTAAACACCCATAGTTTATCAGACAAACCAGACACTATTTATTATGACTAGTTGCATGTAACACATGAGATCCAACTGTCGATAGCGATAGTATGTATAGTTGAAGAATATGTACCAAACTATAAACCCATAAATAAAAATTATTGAATATTTTCAGATATTTTGTTTTCTATACAACATATATTATGTAGGTATGTATGTCAAGATAGGATAGTATGGAGGAAGTTCCTTTTTTCCTACCCAGAATATGAAAATAGCATGATGGTATGTATGTATGTTTGGAGATGAAGTATCAAACTATTAAGTCTTCTTACATATTGTGTATAGGCGACTGCCATACAATATGTATGAAGCGATGTCGTCACTAAATTCAATTTTTAAAAAAATTGTTAAAAAAAAATTGAGATCTTCTACAACAATGTTAATATTTTTTATAGAAAATTAAATTATCTAGTTGGGGTGTTTCGGCTTTTTTTGATAATTGTAAAAGTTTTGGAAATATAGGCAGTTAAACTCATAAATTTATCATAAAAAAAATATTTTTCTTAATAAAAAATGTTTGAGAAACCCTGGAATTTTTTTGAAAAAACTCATTTGAGATTTTGTATTTGTCTATGTTTGTACCAATTTTCAGCGTTCTAGCGTTTATGGTTTCTGAGATATATGGAAAAATAAAATAAAAATTCAAAAGTTGATAACCCCTGACTGAAACAAAAATTCAAAATTCCGAGTATAAAAGTTTTGTAGGCCTGTAACTGTTTATATATTCTGAAATTTTAGGCTCTGTAAATTGAGCGGATCAAAAGTTATAAGGGGGGGACGGACACACAGACACACACACAGACACACAGACACACACACACACACACAGACACACGAAATGTTCTACTCCGATCATTGTGTAACCTTTGATTAAACAACCACGGCGGTACTAATAACCAAAAAGTAGCGAGGTTGAACCTTGGACTAGAGTGATTTAAACCCTAACGGGCAAAAAGCATACCAATAACGAAATATTATAACTTAGGTTTATCTTATTCCATGGTTTATATTGCCATGGTAACGCTTAACCACCGGGTAGCCTAGTTTAGTGGTAGACTACTGAGCTGTCAACAATGTAAAACTGGTCACGAGTGTTGTACCTATTTTGTTAATCCAACTGTCGATTTGTTCAGGAGAACTTTGTTCTCTTAACATATCGACAATGTATCAAGCCAGAATACGCGAGAATTGTATGGAGAGGTCTACTTTTTTCACGGCTTTTCCAACTTTGAAGTCAAAAAACACCAACTTAGAGGCTTCGCAGCATATATGTTCCATACACGGATTTACTCAGAATTCGGAGTAGAACATTTCGTGTGTCTGTGTGTGTGTGTGTGTGTCTGTGTGTCTGTGTGTCTGTGTGTGTGTCCGTCCCCCCCTTATAACTTTTGATCCGCTCAATTTACAGAGCCTAAAATTTCAGAATATATAAACAGTTACAGGCCTACAAAACTTTTATACTCAAAATTTTGAATTTTTGTTTCAGTCAGGGGTTATCAACTTTTGAATTTTTATTTTATTTTTCCATATATCTCAGAAACCATAAACGCTAGAACGCTGAAAATTGGTACAAACATAGACAAATACAAAATCTCAAATTAGTTTTTTCAAAAAAATTCCAGGGTTTCTCAAACATTTTTTATTAAGAAAAGAATTTTTTTTATGATAAATTTATGAGTTTAACTGCCTATATTTCCATTTTTTTTTAAAATATCGAAAAAAGCTGAAACACCCCAACTAGATAATTTAATTTTATATAAAAAAAATTAACATTGTAGCAGTACATCTCAAATTTTTTTTAACAATTTTTATAAAAATTGAATTTAGTGACGACATCGCTTCATACAATTTGTATGGTAGTCACCTATACACAATATCAAAGAAGACTTAATAGTTTGATACTTCATCTCTAAACATACAATATACATATACCATCATGCTGTTTTCATATTCCGGGTAGGAAAAAAAGACTGACCTCCATACTATCCTATCTTGACTACCTAGGTACATGTGTTGTATAGAAAACTAAATATCATAAAATAATAAATAATTTGTATTTATGGGTTTGGTACTTATTCTTCAACTATACATACTATCGCTTTCGACAGTTGGATCCCATGTGTTACATGCAACTAGTAAATAATTTGTATTTATGGGTTTGGTACTTATTCTTCAACTATACATACTATCGCTGTCGACAGTTGGATCTCATGTGTTACATGCAACTTAGTCCAACTGTCGATTTGTTCAGGAGAACTTTGTTCTCTTAACATATCGACAATGTATCAAGCCAGAATACGCGAGAATTGTATGGAGAGGTCTACTTTTTTCACGGCTTTTCCAACTTTGAAGTCAAAAAACACCAACTTAGAGGCTTCGCAGCGTATATGTTCCATACACGGATTTACTCAGAATTCGGAGTAGAACATTTCGTGTGTCTGTGTGTGTGTGTGTCTGTGTTTGTGTGTCTGTGTGTCTGTGTGTGTGTCCGTCCCCCCCTTATAACTTTTGATCCGCTCAATTTACAGAGCCTAAAATTTCAGAATATATAAACAGTTACAGGCCTACAAAACTTTTATACTCAAAATTTTGAATTTTTGTTTCAGTCAGGGGTTATCAACTTTTGAATTTTTATTTTATTTTTCCATATATCTCAGAAACCATAAACGCTACAACGCTGAAAATTGGTACAAACATAGACAAATACAAAATCTCAAATCAGTTTTTTCGAAAAAATTCCAGGGTTTCTCAAACATTCTTTATTAAGAAAAATATTTTTTTTATGATAAATTTATGAGTTTAACTGCCTATATTTCCAAAACTTTTACAATTATCGAAAAAAGCCGAAACACCCCAACTAGATAATTTAATTTTCTATAAAAAATATTAGCATTGTAGTAGAAGATCTCAATTTTTTTTTAACAATTTTTTTAAAAATTGAATTTAGTGACGACATCGCTTCATACATTTTGTATGGCAGTCGCCTATACACAATATGTAAGAAGACTTAATAGTTTGATACTTCATCTCCAAACAAACATACATACCACCATGCTATTTTCATATTCTGGGTAGGAAAAAAGGATCTTCCTCCATACTATCCTATCTTGACATACATACCTACATATGTTGCATAGAAAACAAAATATCTGAAAATATTCAATAATTTGTATTTATGGGTTTATAGTTTGGTACATATTCTTCAACTATACATACTATCCCTATCGACAGTTGGATCTCATGTGTTACATGCAACTAGTAAATTGTAAATTATGGACAACGATCTGTTTAAATATAGAATAGGCGATCTTGAAAGATCATTTCAAGAAATAGTGCAGGTGGAAACAGTTTTCCAAAGACTCAAAGTATATAAATTGCGTTGTAATCCGTATTTGATTTGATATCCGACGAATATGACGAAATTAGTATTTGAAAAAAATATAGATTTTCAAAGGCGGGAGTTTCACATCTCGTAAAAGGAAAAATATCGTCAGAACTGCAAATTTTGACTGCTTTGCGTTACTGGGGCCGCAGTGAGGTTGAACTCCAATTGGCGCGTCTTTCGCGTTTACTTTTCATTGTTTATTATTACTGAAATTAAAGTAAAAATATAGCAAAAAAGCTTAATAAGTTAAAATAATGTGGACCCGACTAAAATGTGACGATAATAAACAAACTGAAACAAACATAGAAAATAGAAATGTGATTCTTGACAGATGAGAGGTACTTATGTCATAGAGAATGAACAAAAAAGACCATTAAGTATAGAAACATTCCGAATATCCCGTTAAATGGCAGCGTTCACTCAACATTGATTTCGTATTCTGTGATTTATGTATGTAGTTACTCCGTGTACATTATTACATTATTAGTCAGAACCTACTAAACCATGAAAAAGTACCTAATACGTGCTTTACTTAGTGCAAGGTTTAGTTAGCTAAAACGAGTTTTAGCTTAAATGTTATAAGTACCGCCTCCGTAGTTTATCAGACATATCAGACACTTGTTATTATGAAAAGGATCATTGTGTAACCTTTGATTAAACAACCAAAGTTAAAGCCAAGATTAATACACGGAGACAAAAAAAAATTACGAAGTCTGAGATTATGTATGCTGTATGTTTGCCGCTTAAGTCTTATTTTTTTAATGTGATTGGTTCACGCAAAATAAAAAAAAACTCGTTATAAAACCCCTTTAAAGTATTGTCACATTATCTTAAATGATGGTAACTGTTTAGGTCTACGTAATCGCTATCAAGAAGCCATTTTTTATCACATTTCTTATTATCTACCTAGTACCCCAGGTTACTTAAATATACAATTTCCTTTCTTATTTCTCTCGATATTCCATTCTAACCAATATCTATGTATTTATATATTCGGAAAATCTGTTTTTTTTTTACTTTGATAAAGAAGAAATATCAGATACCTGTCAGTTCTTTTCATCTTTCTTCTTTATTGACATTACAAGGTTTCCCATTGAATGTCAATATTTTTCTTTGATAATGCCTGAATCTTATTTTTTGTCGTTTTACGTTACAAATTAAAAGTACACTGAAGTAATTCGAGATTTTAAGATTGGCGATTCATATTTCCTTTTCATGTCTACCGCATGCTTTCCAATAAAAGAACTGTAGATTTCACGAAGGAAATTGTAATGTGGACCTTGGAATTTTTGAAGTTTATTAATATATATTTATAAAATGAAATGATACACATACAAACACCAAGTAAATGGAGGAAATATCCACAATCTTTGATTCTCCACAATCGTCAAATGAGCATTCACGAAGCCTATTTAAATCACGACCCAAACCCCACTCCGGCCTTGTCTCACTCAAAAAGGGACTACATTCATAATGGGTGGTGAACCTCATTGCTGAACTACGAGTATGTGAGATGTTATTTTGCCTCTTATATTTTCTATTACCCGGCTCTTAAGAGAAACCTGAACGCGATTATACTAGAAAATATGTTATTCGTTATTCATTGTCTCCATATAATTATAATTGCCTTTATATAATTTTATATTTGTTGAATACCTAAATAAATATAAAATTGTAATAAAAATGCACTTGAGTTTTTCGAAATCATACTCTCCACATTTGTTAAACGATGGAGATAATAATATCATTGAATTATTCATTTCGTTAATTTTATTAAATATATTAGAGATAATTAAAGTAGATGCGAACTTAAAGACAAAAAGTTTTACACAATTAACTCTGATTACAAAGTTTGTAATTTAAATCATTTGTAAGAATATAAATATCAATTTAGGTACCACTTTAGTTGATTAAGATCAGTGTAAGTTAAGACTATTAAGAGACGTGCATCCTTGAGTTAAATTTAATGAAAATTGAAAGAAGTAAAATTGAACTTGAATAAATGATTGAAGATAACCCCAAAATGACTATTGAAATGAAATTCAAAACGACCTAATAATGTGATGAAATATATTGAATAACAAGAAGAGATAAATTTCCGTCAGAATACGAATGTGTGGCGCTTGGTTTCATCGACTTGTCTCAAAACAACGTGATAGGATGTATATATCTCTCTCAAAATTATTTTGTAGGTACACTAATTACGAAAATGTTGATTCGTTCAATTTTATTTTATTGATTTTCGTTGCCTTGGTTACGATCAAATCCTCAAGCCTTCTAATAGTTTAGTGTGTAGTGTAATATATGTATATGTAACTAGGGCCCACGCAGGGATGTGGCGCAAATGATGATGATGATGATATGTAGCTATGTATAAATCTGTTGCTATGTAAATAATATTATGTATATTTCTTTATAATCCTCATTACCTATTCACTTCACTAAGTATTGAAATTTTGTATGGGAAATTTTCAGCATTTTCATAAATTATTTTTGATTTAAATATTTACTATGAAAACATGATAACTCTTCAATGCCATTTTATGAAAGTGATGTGCCTTTTTACCAATTTAAAAATAAAATATCTTTGGATCAATATAATATATATATATATATATATATATATATATATATATATATATATATATATATATATATATATATATATATATATATATATATATATATATATATATATATATATATATATATATATATATATATATATATATATATATATATATATATATATATATATATATATATATATATATATATATATATATATATATATATATATATATATATATATATATATATATATATATATATATATATATATATATATATATATTAAGTTTAGTTTGTCGATCGACAATTCTTGATAGAACTCCATTGTACGTTGATATGTTATAAAAAATATAAAAATACTTGGTAATTGTTCTATTGTGTTTATTTGATTATTGACGCGTTTCGTGCAAAGCACATCGTCAGAATAATAATTATTCTGACGATGTGCTTTGCACGAAACGCGTCAATAATCAAATAAACACAATAGAACAATTACCAAGTATTTTTATATTTTTTATAACATATCAACATATATATATATATATATATATATATATATATATATATATATATATATATATATATATATATATATATATATATATATATATATATATATATATATATATATATATATATATATATATATATATATATATATATATATATATATATATATATATATATATATTATTATATTGTTACATTGCACTCGCGTATGCACCTGCCAATACAGTGGCATTCTGCCGTGTCAGAGTGTCATTGTATTGGTTGATTCAGACGTATCGCGTCTGAATCGTTGTGACAATTTAATGCAATGACAATGACGTATATACATATTTTATAGAAATTGATCTTTGATAAATTGCTTATTTTTATCCCTTAAAATATGATGGGCAAAATCTATTTTTTTTGTCTCGGTTCAATTATTCCTTCTTTTTTTCTTGTTTTATCCTTTTAGTTCAACTTTTGTTTTCTTTTTGTTTTCCTACATATATGTATATGTGTATTTTAAACTTTCTTTTTAACTGTGCAAAGTAATGTCTTTTTTGCTATAATTTGAATTCTCAGGAGACGTTGATTGTATGTACGTACCTAACTATGCACATTAGTCATGCGGGAGATACCTGTTATTCGAGCACTGGAGATTCTATGTTTTTGTTTCATGTTTTTTTTTTGTTTGTGTTGTTCAGTGTTCTATTGGTGTCTCTGTTTATTAAATAAATAAATAAATATTTTTTTTAATTTGTCAATACTGACAAATATTTATTACTTAACGGTCAGTTTATACCTTAAGATCCTATATCTCTTAAAAAAATCTGCATAGAAATAAATTCCCAACATTAGCTACACACAACAGTTTAGGATATTTCATAATTGTAATGTTAAGTAATTTTGTATAGTTGTAAAATAAACCGATGTCTAGTACCTACCTATATAAGAAAGAGACACTTCTCTATGTTTACCAGTTGATAAGGGCCTAGTCAGCCGATACGGTCGTCCTATTATAAGGGAAATATATATGTAGAAACATAATCATTCTTGTTTGATTAAAAATACCTAATCTTTGGATCATTTTAAAATATTTGACAGTTCCAAAAAATTGAAAAGCACTAATCAGATATTCTTCAAAATCTAATGGGGTCTAAATGACTATTGGATTAACAAATTTGCAAAATTTGTAAAGAATTGAATGGGGAATTTAGTCTATAATCGATATGGAATAAACATGCTGAAACTTTCAGAATACAATCTCAGCATGATACTCGTTAATTATCTGCATAAAAAAACTTAAACTTGCGAATTCATTACTCTCCACTATATATCCCCAGCGGATAGTTAGGAGTAAATAGCAACAAATGGGTTGTGGCCAACACTGCACTCTTTACTATGCTTACCTATATTCAATCTAATTTGAAAAGGGACAGGAAGAATGGGAAGGAACAGGAAGAATGGAAAGGGACAGGAAGAATGGGAAGGGACAGGAAGAATGGGAAGGGACAGGAAGAATGGGGAGGGACAGGAAGAATGGGAAGGAACAGGAAGAATGGAAAGGGACAGGAAGAATGGGAAGGGACAGGAAGAATGGGAAGGGACTGGAAGAATGGGGAAGGACAGGAAGAATGGGAAGGAACAGGAAGAATGGAAAGGGACAGGAAGAATGGGAAGGGACAGGAAGAATGGGAAGGGACAGGAAGAATGGGGAGGGACAGGAAGAATGGGAAGAAACAGGAAGAATGGAAAGGGACAGGAAGAATGGGAAGGGACAGGAAGAATGGGAAGGGACAGGAAGAATGGGGAGGGACAGGAAGAATGGGAAGGAACAGGAAGAATGGAAAGGGACAGGAAGAAAGGAAAGGGACAGAAAGAATGGGAAGGGACAGGAAGAATGGGGAGAGACAGGAAGAATGGAAAGGGACAGGAAGAATGGGGAGGGACAGGAAGAATGGGAAGGAACAGGAAGAATGGAAAGGGACAGGAAGAATGGGAAGGGACAGGAAGAATGGGAAGGGACAGGAAGAATGGGGAGAGACAGGAAGAATGGGAAGGAACAGGAAGAATGGAAAGGGACAGGAAGAATGGGAAGGGACAGGAAGAATGGGAAGGGACAGGAAGAATGGGGAGGGACAGGAAGAATGGGAAGGGACAGGAAGAATGGGGAGGAACAGGAAGAATGGAAAGGGACAGGAAGAATGGGAAGGGACAGGAAGAATGGGAAGGGACAGGAAGAATGGGGAGAGACAGGAAGAATGGGAAGGAACAGGAAGAATGGAAAGGGACAGGAAGAATGGGAAGGGACAGGAAGAATGGGAAGGGACAGGAAGAATGGGAAGGGACAGGAAGAATGGGGAGGGACAGGAAGAATGGGAAGGAACAGGAAGAATGGAAAGGGACAGGAAGAATGGAAAGAGACAAGAAGAATGGGAAGGGACAGGAAGAATGGGGAGAGACAGGAAGAATGGAAAGGGACAGGAAGAATGGAAAGGGACAGGAAGAATGGGAAGGGACAGGAAGAATGGGGAGAGACAGGAAGAATGGGAAGGGACAGGAATAATGGGAAGGAACAGGAAGAATGGAAAGGGACAGGAAGAATGGGAAGGGACAGGAAGAATGGGGAGGGACAGGAAGAATGGGAAGGAACAGGAAGAATGGAAAGGGACAGGAAGAATGGGAAGGGACAGGAAGAATGGGAAGGGACAGGAAGAATGGGGAGAGACAGGAAGAATGGGAAGGAACAGGAAGAATGGAAAGGGACAGGAAGAATGGGAAGGGACAGGAAGAATGGGGAGAGACAGGAAGAATGGGAAGGGACAGGAATAATGGGAAGGAACAGGAAGAATGGAAAGGGACAGGAAGAATGGAAAGGGACAGGAAGAATGGGAAGGAACAGGAAGAATGGTAAGGGACGGGGTGAAGGACTGAAGGGATGGAGGGGGCTGATTTAAAAAAAAGCTTACATACCAATGTTAAGTTTTATTTATTGTATTGGATATTCTTATAAAATATAAAACTTTTAGTTTCAGTCTTGTCAGCCTTGCACGAAACGCGTCGATAATTAAATAGAAATATTTCCAAGTATTTTATATTTTGTAATATATGTAACATACATTTATATTAATGTTTTTTGTTAATAAGATGTTGACACAATATGTTTCTTTTGACAAATTCTCGGAGATCACATTGAAATGGAAGACATACAAATTAATGAGGTCTCGTGAATAAACGTTATTAAGTACTTAAATTATTTGAATATTCTCGAAGTTTTCTCAAATCCTTTAAACAGGAAATATCAATTTCAATAAAAATTGCCTCCGTTTTATTAATTTTTAAAATTAGTTTGTTTACGGAACCAAAAAGTAATTTTCAATCTCAAAATACTTTTGAAATACCTTCGGGCGAAACGATTTAAGAGGATTTTTTTCGCATTATTGAATTTTTTTTTGTGTAATAAAAACGTTATTTGAGCATTCTTTAAACTCAATCATGATCATAAAGAAATACATTTCAAAAATAAGGTTATAAATATTTTGTTGATATACATTATGTAGGTACATAAAATTAATAAAATATTAGATATCAAAATACTTAACAAATTGTACCTATGTTATGTTTAAACTACTTTCAATTTTGAGAAAGTGGAACTAATTAAGAATGATGAATATTATCAAAAATACCTAGGCCCAAATTATAGAATAATTCTCAAGAACGTTCTCCAAATGTGTCATCTCAAGACCATCTTGAGATCATGCTCGAAAATCCGTATTAAAAGCAAAATATATACGCCGCGCGCCGTCTCATTCGAGAAAGCGTACTCGAAAAAAATGTGGATGCAGCTCTATAAATAAGTATTTTTTCTCGTAAATGGCAATAATTTCAACGCTGTTATGTTGGTAGCACTGAGTTGTAATAACCCAAAGATTTCCATATAATATACTAGATGGAGTACTCCGTGCAATGAATGAGTCATGGTATATCGCGCGTTTGATTTCTTGGTTGGCAAGATATTGCAGTTTTCCATACATTACAACACTTCTTTTGGCAACTGTTATGTAAATCACTATATGAACAAAACGTTTTTTTTTCGACAAATAAATCCGAAAACAATTCATGATGTTTTCTGACCACCTTATTTTCAAAAGTACCGCGGAAATCCTCACTTCGATTCATACAAAATTTGCTAACTGCGAAATAACCATTTTTAGATATGAATTTTGAAGATTCATTGTCTAGGTTATCTTCGAAAGTGTAGAGAAGTTTATGCATCATAATATTATGATGTTCTCGGTCGCCATTCTAAGATCTTTTTGGTCCATCGTGAATCCTGGCATCTGGCAATATGCCCAGCCCAGCTTCACTTAAGGCCAGCGACCCTTTCCGCTACATCGGCTACTTTGGTTCTTTGTCTTATCATGACATTCTGAATTCTATCCCTTATTGAAATACCCAGCAACTTTCTCTCCATAGCTCTCTGTGTCACTAACAGCTTGTGCATTATTCATTTTGTTAGGACCGATGTTTCCATTCCATAAGTAAGCACTGGGAGAATACATGCATCAAATAGCTTCTTTTTCAAATAATGGGAGTATTTACGGGATTTCAGAATGTATGATAATTTTCCAAAAGCTGCCCAGGCAAGGCCAAAGAGGTGTTGGCAGACCCCAGGCAAGGTGGTCTGATGACATCAAGAAATGTGCCGGAGGGAGATGGATGCGGTGTGCCCAAGACAGGGAGTTGTGGAGGATCAAAGGGGAGGCCTATGTCCAAGAATGGATGAAAACTGGCTGAAGAAGAAGAAGAAGAAGAATATTATGATACCTTATAAAATAGTGAAAATTTCATCCATTTTATTCGGAAGAGGAAAAGAAAAACTTCTTCGTTTATCTGTCATATAGCATATTATGGGAATGTGTAAATAGTATAAATTTTACAATATTTAAATCACATAATTAGTTTATGATTGTAAATTACTCCCGGAAGGCTCTAAATAAAAAGGTTTATTACCGCTAGCTATATATACGTCAAAATAGTAATTAATGCGAACTTTTTCCATGTCTATATGCGTCTCTTTTTCGTGTAAAGCGCTGTCTTCTATGTCTTTGAGACCGTGCTCAAGACAGCGGGATAGCTGTCTCGAAGCAATCTCAACTCTTCAATACATTTCAAGACCGGTCTTGATATCAAGCTCAGTAAGGAATAATTACGCAGTCTCCTACCCCACTCCATAGGGATCGTTATAGAACTAAGTAGTTCTGTTCCTCCCCGAAGCGGCTGCCCGTCGGACAAAACAAGAAAACTACTATCATGCATATTTCATACCACTATCACTAAGAGTCCAACCATAAACGTTAAGGCCTGTCAATCATGGCGAAGGTTTACTACCCAACAGTGCCACGGTAACACTAGACTATCACAGGGAGCTTTCGCCACGCCTGTAGTACTTTCAGTTCTTCGATTTCCATGCCAGGCGCAACGTCAAGTCGAGATCAAGCTCAGTGACTTTTGTTTCCTTAGTACCTACCATTTTGGTTGAGAACGTGTAGGTACTCAAGACCAGTCTCAAGCTGGAGAACGAATTTGTAATTCGGGCCTTATGTAGTTTCACTAAATTTAAGTAAAAACCTAGGGCCATACTAGGTACTACATATTTGCAACATGACTATATCCGACTAATCCGCTCAAAGTCGGATTCTAGCAAAATAATTGATTAAGGGGGGACTGCTGCCAACGTACCTGTTTTTCAATTTGATAAGCCATCATTATTTCTTATCAAATCGTTTTAAAAAAAATAATTTAGATAGTTTGGGTTTCAATAAAGAAAACTGAATCTTTACTATTTGATAATATTCTGTATAAATTCTTGTAGAAAAATAATGGCATACCCCGATTTTCAACGTTTATCTAATATAATTAATAAACTATAAGGCGTAGTTCAACATATTTTTTTAAATTAAAGAAGACTAAAGTATCTAGAGAAATATGTGACGTTGCATTAATGCTTTAGGTTTAGTAAATATACCTATTTTTTTTTTCCATACAGCACCATTCCGAAGCCACGTTTATAAATAACATTGAAATTAATAAAAAATAAACTGTTGCCTAATGATGACTTAACCACCAAAAACACTAAGGCTCTTATAAACTCATTACATGGATTATAACTATTTTTCATTTTAGTATGATTCTAATAACCAATATTTTATTCAATCCTGACTGTTTTTGTAGAAACAGGAAAGAAATATTACACAGCATGATATACGGCAATGACTTAAAATCGATAAGGTAAATACATAAATTTATAAAGTTTAACGAGGAAACATTTTAGGTGTCAATTATAAAATTAAACTTGATAAACAGTTTCAGAAGAATATTTTTCTATAAATAAAGATATCAATTTACTAAGTAGGCAAACAAATCAATATGTAAATATCTAATTTTGGATTTTAATTAATGACAGGCTATTGAATAGCAGGATTCTATTTTAGACATCTGATCAAAGCGAAAAAATAATTAACCTGCTATATTCAAAGGTATTATCGCGAATATAATCTAAAGAAATTCAATTTACATATACACATAAAGTGATTCGTTAAATTATTATGAAATGTTTAGTTGTATGTTCGATAGCTAAGGAAAAAATACTTCAGATATTGATAAATTTTAAATAAAAATTGAATTGCACAACAAATGTTTTTTTTAATAAAATATTTCAAGATATCAATAAATTATTGTTCTTAATTCAATATACAAAAAATCATTTAGAGATCTGTAAAATATTTACGAATTATATTTTGTGATTTATGAATTATATCTGTAAATATTTTAGATTCTTACATTAAAAAAAAAACACACAAATGATTTCATGAAAAATAATTCATATAAATTAAACGGTCGAGAATTAGGAATAAATTTTGATTAAAAAACAAATTGTTTATTTAATCTGTTTGATACCATCGCATCACATGCGTAATGAAGCATGTAAAGATTATTATTTAATCTGTTTGATATCATCGCATCACATGCGTAATGAAGCATGTAAAGATTATTATTTAATCTGTTTGATACCATCGCATCACATGCGTAATGAAGCATGTAAAGATTATTATTTAATCTGTTTGATACCATCGCATCACATGCGTAATGAAGCATGTAAAGATTATTATTTAATCTGTTTGATACCATCGCATCACATGCGTAATGAAGCATGTAAAGATTATTATTTAATCTGTTTGATACCATCGCATCACATGCGTAATGAAGCATGTAAAGATTATTATTTAATCTGTTTGATACCATCGCATCACATGCGTAATGAAGCATGTAAAGATTATTATTTAATCTGTTTGATACCATCGCATCACATGCGTAATGAAGCATGTAAAGATTATTATTTAATCTGTTTGATACCATCGCATCACATGCGTAATGAAGCATGTAAAGATTATTATTTAATCTGTTTGATACCATCGCATCACATGCGTAATGAAGCATGTAAAGATTATTATTTAATCTGTTTGATACCATCGCATCACATGCGTAATGAAGCATGTAAAGATTATTATTTAATCTGTTTGATACCATCGCATCACATGCGTAATGAAGCATGCAAAGATTATTATTTTATAATCCATGTTATTTTTTATAATATGTATCACGCAACCTTTATCTATTTATTTATTTGAATCTACTTGTACATATAATTAGTACACTGACGGGCTTATTGCCTAATGGCAATTTCTTCCAACCAACTAGACTAAATGTTAAGTATACAAATCAATTTGTACTATGGCAATAAGTTAATCACATTACAATATAAAGAAGAAAAGTAAAAAATAAATAAAGAAGATAGCATATAAGAACAATTCATAGCAATGATAGGAAAACTAAAGGATATGGAAAGGAAGAGGAGAGGAAGATGTAATCAGGTGTTGTCAGATAAATATTTTATAACTACCAAATTGTTATCATTTCATTGCTTATTTAAAATCATTTATTTTTCTATAGGATCTTTAGTCATTAAGAAATGGTCAACCTTTTATCGTTTTAAAAAGAACAAAATAATTAAAAACGCGAAATGAAAATAGTTTGATACTGACCCTTTTGTCATATAAATGGATCGAATAAGAAATATTGACTATCAATCTTAATTTTTGCTCAGATTTAAGTGAATTTTAGTTCATTTATACATTAAAATATCTAGAAATAATTGTTTTCTAAAAAGGACAATATTAGAATTTGGATGGATTTTTAAATTTATGTATGAACATATATTTATGGGTACTTAATACCAAAACCATATTAAAACAAATACATATGTACCAATCAATTATATCCAATCCTAGGATTGTGACGACAAAGTAGAATTTACTATACGAATGGCGTACAACATTTAAATAATGATAGTTAATTTAATAATAAATCTTATCCGATAATTCTTTTGAATGTTTAATTAAGCTCAATAGAAAATGTTGGATGGTTGACTTCTATAATGTATGTACATACCTACATAATATGTGTAGTTCGCCGCATTAAATTTGTTTAATGTTAGACTTAACTGGAGTTCAACACTCTAAAAGACGAATTGCGTTCATATATAACGGACAAAAGATTCTTTATAAACCATACGGGCAAATAAATTCAATGAATTAATCTTGTTTTATGGTTAATGGAATATGTTATTCATTTCGTAGCCAAAAAAACATATGCGTTATATATCTTTTATATATTATCTGTCGATTTGTTCAAGAGAATTTATTTCTCTAAGCATATATCGACATAGTTTAAAATCAAGATCCGTGAGATTTTGTATAGCCAGGTCTACCTATATATTTTTTTTCAACTTTGAAGTCAAAAAACACCAACGAAGCATATATATAAATCTTTTAGCCAGCACATTTTCAGGCTACGTACCTTATATATTCCGGAGATCTACTAGGTACTAACATGTACGTTTCATCTCAATGTGTTTTAAAAATCCATCTTTGGATTCTATGTATGTATTAAATTACATATATGACTGATTTTGATTCCACAAAGATTTATTTTATGTCACAGGACGATCTTTTAATCAGGTATCATTTCCGTAAGATATCACTGCATGAATATCATCAGTTGAAAATGTTTCGAATCTTATATAATAAAAAAAACTAGTGGACCCGACAGACGTTTTCCTGCACGAACGTTGGCTTGCCTGAAAATATACCACACGCTATCACGGCATATCCCACAGCGACAGGTGTGCGGGTGTGGACTATCTAATAAAAGGAAGCATGACACATGCGTGTATACCCACATATCAGACTTGCCTCACCTAAAATAGGCAACATTCAGAAAGGGTAATGAACTCTATATGTAAGATTTATTTGTTGTCTGTTATAGTTTCGATTTCCCGACCTTGATGGGATACTAGAAAATGATAATAGAAAAAATCTGACTGCGCAGCAGTTTTTTATATTGGCTTATACGAATATTTTTATATTTGCTTATACGCAAACATTGGATATTTCAGTCAATGATATGTTATGAAAAATTTCATCATGACGAAGAATATAACATACAAAGTTGACAGGAACAAAATTAGCGGTCGGGGGAGTCCAAGAAAAAGATGGCACGACCATGTTAACGATATTCTGAAAGACGGAAATGTAAGAAGCTTGATCAACAGACGATGTATGAATGTTAACAAGGCGGATAGAAAAATGTAGCGTTCGGTTTTCGCTGCCTTCCTCGTGAGGGACATGAAGTAATTGTTTGTATGTATGCTAAGTATTGTATGAGTAGATTTCAATTGTCTTGCTAAACATTGGTCATAAAAATTGTCAACTTTCGTAGCTTAGACTTTATTTAACTCCTGAATCAAATCTCTTTCTTTTTCTTGCAGTCTTTCTTTTTCCCAATATCCTCATTTCTTACACTATTATACATTGCCATATTCTCCATATCGTTATCTTTACAACTGCTTTTATGACTCTTCTGCCATGTCCAAGTCTCTCTCGCATTCACTAAGGCTTACATATGCAGGCACCGTATATAATTATGTAGTTAAAAATAAAAAAATAACATTTTTTAATTTCAAAATATGAAGCTCATCATAAAACGTAGATTATTATTTTGTTAATTATACAATTAAATTAACTCAATATTTAGTCACAGCTTATAACTGAAATAATACAGATAAAATTGAGTAAAGATGAATCCCAACTATTTCATGCTCTCAGTCTGTACCTATAACAAGTTTGATTATTTTGTTGACAATAGTTCGAATTTTAGCTTCGGACCGTTGGCTATTGTCACAATTATAAATTCATCAAATCTCGGGTTTACATCGAACAATCTCAAATTTTATGGAAACTAGGCAACTGTTTATCTTGTTCTGATAGTGTCCGACCAAATTGCTATGTTGATTCGAGTCCATGAACCAATAAATACGTGGAAATAGTTCTGTCATTGGTGACGATTGAATCAAGTTAGATCTGTGAATGAGTACGCGATAGCACTGTACATGCGTACAATAATTATTAAAAATTGTTTTATGAGGCAGAAGCAACTACTTATTTAACTCACCGATCCCAAAATTGCATAAGTTTAGAAATTAAGTGGATGTTAATCCAGATATTTTCGGGGACAGTTGCCGGTTTTCAAAAAAAAAATATGGGTCTTTCCCATATCGATAGCTGCCAACTTTGCTGTTGATCTATTGGCACATTTGTTTTTTTTCGTTTTGCAAAGTCTTCCAGAACCAAAGACCATCAAACGTCTAATATAATGTTATAGTCTACTATAGTAGATATGACAAACTATGACATATTGCTCTGATTATGTACTTATGTATAAGAAAATTGATCCATGTTTTGGTTCACTCTAGAACTCCACTTAATATACCTAAGATTATATGATATATAAAGCTATCGAAAATTATTTTAAAAGAAAAATAAATTTGATAGCAATGTTTATATAACTAAGTTTAGTTGTTTACAGTTTATTTAATTCGCAAGTACCTATATAAAAATAAGCTTCTTTACTCTACGTATAAAATAACAAAAGATGATTGAACTCAGTGCTGTTGACCTTTTTGAGTGATTCAAAATAACTTGTTTCATGGAAATTATAACATTATTTAGATTTTTAATCTACTCAACCATTAAAGTACTAAATTACTCTTTAGCGAAAGAGTTAAAATGTTTGTACTTTCTTATATTTATATTAATCAATATTGCAGAGTTTTTGGCAAAAAAACACACATTTCTGTCATGATTTGCAACGTTAATTAGTATAATGTACAAAGAATGATTGAAAAAATAAATAGCTGATATAAAAGGAACAAGAGGTAGGTCGGTCAAGAAATCGTTGGCACGACCATAAGACGTTGTCGACCTTCATGGTTCAATTGTTTAGGTATCTAGCTGCTGATCCAAAGGTCCCGGGTTCGATTCCCGGTGGAGGCACAGTTTTTAATTGTGTTTTCAGTCTGGATCTGTGAGTCGATAAATATCGTAAGTTTTCAGAATGTGACAACTTCTTATTGGGTGCGGGATAAATAAATATTTGACATAGTACCTGTTAGGTGCCCGAGAAGTAATATAAAATAAAATTAATAAGAACAATATTCTGAAAGAATGTTAAAATTACATACAACTATGTTTGTGCAGCTGCTCTCCTGATAGCCATAATGTGCATATCCCCGTCAGTTTGCGAAGTCAACAAAGTCATCCCTGCAAATAAAACAAGCATCCATTCACGCGTCAACCGCCTAAGACACCGTCACGGCAATCGTAGTTTTTGCGAACAACTGCAAAATTCAATAAATAGTTTAATTGTTCGAAATGGTTCATAAATATTGATCATGTGAGTAATCTTTTGCAATGTCATATTTTGAAAGCAATGTTCGAAATATAATCTTTATCTTCTTATATTTAAGTTATTTTTAAATAAACATATATCCCCAAATATGAATGAGAATGAAGCGATGAATGGATGCAAATAGAGAGGTATATAACCCTTTGTTCTCTCTTCCTTCCTCTATAACAAAGCAATAAGGTGAGGGATTTCATTTTAACATTATTGTTTAAACTAAGCAAAGAATGCTCAAAATTATCTAATAAAAATTTGTATGGTTTTCGGGGGTATATATATATATATATATATATATATATATATATATATATATATATATATATATATATATATATATATATATATATATATATATATATATATATATATATATATATATATATATATATATTTATTTTATTTATTTATATCAAAAGGGATTATTCGAGATTAATCGTCGGGAGTATTCGAGAATCATGAGGCTATACATATTGCAGCTGACAAGGTGCAACTACAAGTTTTTCTCCCCTGGTTCACAGAAGTGTCTCAGCATTACCAAGGTCTATAAAACTTTCCTTTTCTTTAAATTTTGATATGAAAATTTCAAAATGGAATTCCACTCTGTTATCACAAAACATAAAATTACTGTCAAAATAAGTTGAAAATATACCTATGTACAATCAAATATCTTCATACATTATTTTGTGACACATTTTAACTGATTAAATTAAAAGTACAAATATGTACCTATCTTTGTTTACAAAATTTTTGAGTATTTTAAAAGTTTGATCGGATGAGGGAGCGGGTTTAGCTGCGAAACGGGTTAACTATAAATCAATCAGTAGTAATTTTAACAAAGATACTTATTTTTATTTTTATGTACCTAATCAACAATTATAATATTTTATTTGTAAACCAGTAAAAAGTAAACAAGTATGTATGGATGATAGCCAGGATCCAAAGAAGGTATTGGACACCTATCCTGAAGGAAGAAGAAGCAGCGGGAAAACTAGGATGAGATGGCTGGACGACATCGTGGGCGATATAAGAGCGATCGGACAGACAAATTGGAAAAGACTTGCTGTCGACCTTGAGGAGGCCGAGGCCCACACCGGGCTGTAGCGCCATTGCTGATGATGACGAAACCAGTAAAAATGTTAATAGGTAATAATATTAAAAACTTTGAACAGAGAAATTTGAAAATTATGTGTTCCAAGGAAATTGGAAGTTATATTTTAACAGGATGAAAGACCGAAAATGGATTTGAGCAGAAAACAGAGTAAATGAGGCATTTATGCCTGTAATGATTGATGTAAAGACATCGAAGGAAGCCAAACTCACAACAGACAACACAAGGTCTGACATAAATTTATTCCAGAGAAACTTGTTGAAATATTTTTTTTTTTTTTAAAAAAATGAATATGTCCTTGTTAAACAAGTACATATACATCTTCCTACGTTCCCTAAACTAAGCATAAATGCTTGTCCTATAGGTGAACGAGATCGGTCGAGGCAGGATTCGAACTCGCGACCACTGGATTACTAACCCAGCGCGCTAACCGCTCTGCCATCCACCCATCCGATATGATAATATGTTTTTATTTATTTACAAACATTTCAAGATAGATAAAATGAAGCGTTCTGTTCTCTCTGTCTGCCCAGTGAGGGACAAGACGTGTCGGTATGTACGTATGTATATTCAAAACATTTCCTCGCACCCCTTGCAAGTGGTGAGTTTAATTTCAAATAGCAATTTATTCATATTAATCAATGTTTTCAGCCCTGAGAAGCAATAATTATGTGAGAAATAGTTTTCAATACCACTTGGGAGAAACGACCTGTTCGATGCGAGACAGGTCCTCCATTTAATTTATTCCACCTCATTCCGATAAATTCCCGAATGTTTCATAGCCAGGATTACCTACTGCTTTCAACTGACCCCTTTATGGTTGATGGTAGTTTTGTTCGAGGAGTAGCCGCTCCGAACTTGAAAAGAGCTACAAGTTCTAAAACATTCCCAATGGAGGGGGGTTGGAGACTGCAAAATTCTGTTAAGTAATGACCTTTTTATAGCCCTTCATCATCACCTTTTTGATCTACTAAAATATCGAGTATTTCTCTCCTGTCATTACGTGACCAAAATATATTGCACCGTATTTAATTTTAAAAAAATGTGTCTTAATGTGTATTTATTTTCAATAAAATATTTGATACTTCCATTTAAAAAAAGTACCTACAAAGATATTCTTCTTTAATAATCCATAGTATGTACATGTACAATGATTGAGATATAAGTAGGTTATATTGACGACTAAAAAGCATTCAAAAACTTATTGAAAAAAAAATCTTAAAACCTTTAGGGTAGTCAATGGTGGCGAGGGCGCTACTATAATGAGCTCTTCAATTGACGAGGAGCCAAATTTGATTCCAATTTAGAGACTGTTTACATGATTTACGCGCCTGTAAAGTTATTGCTCGTTAATAAACCTGAAATTTGAGATTGGTTATTAAACATAATGAGATGAATAAAATTATTAAACATAGAAATGTTATGCATAACAAATAACTTGTTTAAGATAGTTGTTCAAAAAATAATATTTTACCCATAAAACTTTCCCAGTTAACCCGTCAGTAAATTAATTTCGAGTTAATTTAATTTAGTTTTAAAATATTTTGAATAAAATATACACACTCGTAAATTATTCATACTTTCATCTTAAAGTAAGTGTTTATTAAAAACGCGCTAAATAATAAGTTTCCACATTCTGGAAACTTCAAAATAATCAAGTACTGTTGTACTTGTGTAATCAAAATGATATTATACCAAGTAAGTTTGCAATTTTGTGAATTCAATTTTTTAATTTAATTCTATCGAATATTTAATGCAAAAAAATCGAGATGAACGAAGTACAACGGTTATTGAAGAGACCAGATTCTATAAATTAAGATGTTCATTCATCTATTTATAATTATGTAGGTATAAAGAGATTTTTTTTATTGTAATGATTATTTTTTCTGCATGATCTTTCAACCACGACCACGTAGCCAGGATGGACAGTGATAGACTTGCATATACCTATAGCAGCGAACGAAATTCCTTCTGGCCGCCGCCTACCCGGTAGACCACCCAAGATATGGAAGGATAGCTGGACTTCGTCATCCCAGGAGGCATAGTTTGTGAAGAACAGACCAAATTGGTCTACTAAAAGAAGAAGTTCTTTCAACGTTGCTCCTACTTCCGCTACATTGGCTTATGACACAGACATTTTTCCAACTGTCGATTTGTTCAGGAGAACTTTGTTCTCTTAACATATCGACAATGTATCAAGCCAGAATACGCGAGAATTGTATGGAGAGGTCTACTTTTTTCACGGCTTTTCCAACTTTGAAGTCAAAAAACACCAACTTAGAGGCTTCGCAGCATATATGTTCCATACACGGATTTACTCAGAATTCGGAGTAGAACATTTCGTGTGTCTGTGTGTGTGTGTGTGTGTGTCTGTGTGTCTGTGTGTGTGTGTGTGTCCGTCCCCCCCTTATAACTTTTGATCCGCTCAATTTACAGAGCCTTAAATTTCAGAATATATAAACAGTTACAGGCCTACAAAACTTTTATACTCGGAATTTTGAATTTTTGTTTTAGTCAGGGGTTATCAACTTTTGAATTTTTATTTTATTTTTCCATATATCTCAGAAACCATAAACGCTAGAACGCTGAAAATTGGTACAAACATAGACAAATACAAAATCTCAAATTAGTTTTTTCAAAAAAATTCCAGGGTTTCTCAAACATTTTTTATTAAGAAAAATATTTTTTTTATGATAAATTTATGAGTTTAACTGCCTATATTTCCAAAACTTTTACAATTATCGAAAAAAGCCGAAACACCCCAACTAGATAATTTAATTTTCTATAAAAAATATTAACATTGTAGTAGAAGATTTCAATTTTTTTTTAACAATTTTTTTAAAAATTGAATTTAGTGACGACATCGCTTCATACATTTTGTATGGCAGTCGCCTATACACAATATGTAAGAAGACTTAATAGTTTGATACTTCATCTCCAAACATACATAATACCATCATGCTATTTGCATATTCTGGGTAGGAAAAAGGATCTTCCTCCATACTATCCTATCTTGACATACATACCTACATATGTTGTATAGAAAACAAAATATCTGAAAATATTCAATAATTTGTATCTATGGGTTTATAGTTTGGTACATATTCTTCAACTATACATACTATCGCAACTATATTACATGCAACTAGTATAAAAATAAGCCTAAATTAAACAACAATGATATCGGTCGAGGCAGAGCTTAAAGATTCACTAGATTTAAAGTTAAACCTACTATACCCGCTGCCAAAGATACTCATATATTTTTTTATTCCATATGTCTAATTTATTTAATATTCTTTTCTTCTGTATTTAAATTCCCAGTGGAAAACACCTTTAACATCATTCAAGTAATCTTCAGGATTATAATAATATCTATCCAACTTACAAGAATATACTTAGCCATTGTAACAAAGTATTCCTCTATTCAAGTGATATATTATTTATACCCTAACTTCGTATTGTTACATGACAGTCATTCGTTTACAGTTCTCCATTAGTAAATTAGTTTTCTTCAGGATGTAAATAAATGAAATGAATCTTGTTTAATGTCCTATTATCACTCTCTCACACACACACTAATGACTAATATATTCTTTTGTTTTTATTTACTATCAATTTATTGAAACAGACTGTGAATCAATTCAAAACAATAAAGACATATTTCAAATTAAATATTTATTTTTTATAAATTTATTTTCATATTAATATGAAATAAACACCATTTCAGTGAGATTTTGCATATTGGTTATAAAAATTGGAATCTAAAATTTATTTATTAATTTATTCATAATCCATTTAACACATTTGATCCAGTGACACTTTTCACAAAAAATACATATTATAAATTTATTTATTTATTTAATATTGCTTCTCGGGCAACTAACAGGTACTATGTCAGCTATGAATTTAACACGCACCCAATAACAAGTTGCCACATTCTGGAGACTAACGATATTAATCGTCTCACAGATCCAGACTGAAAACACAATTTAAACTGTGTCACCACCGGGAATCGAACCCGGTACCCTTGGATCAGCATTCAGATACCCAACCAACTGGGACACGAAGGCCAACAATATTATGATAATACAAGAGGATTGTATTTGTGTCCTTAAGAGTTTGTGTGAAAAAAGAATAGTAAATAATTATATATTATAGTATTAGTTTTTGGATGTGATTTCTGGATAAGACACTCCGCTATCAGAGTGCCATTATAATGTGCCAGAATGCCATTATAATGTGCCAGAGTGCCAATATGATGCGCCAGAGTGCCATTATAATGTGCCAGTGTGTCATTATCATGTGTCAGAGTGCCATTGTAATGTGCCAGAGTGCCAATATAATGTACCAGAGTGCCATTATAAAGTGCCATAGTGCCATTATAATTTCAGTTATTTTATTGTTTAGTTACTGTGTTTTTTATAATATTCATTTTCAAACATTTTATATAAATGGTAGTTATTCGGTTCAGTTCATTACATATAATAAACTTTCGCTCTCTTGTAAGCCGTTGTTAAATATCCAAATAAATATACATATATTTTAACTTAAGTTTCTGTTTAATTCTGTTTTAGTTTGAAATTTCTGTAATGTCTATATTAAACTTTTTTAACATGTCTGCGTAGGGGCACCTGGATTTGGGTCCATCATACTCTTCCGAAGAAGCGCACTACGTAGCGTTAGGGAGGGTTGCAATCTGCTCAGGAAAATATTAATTCGGGTTTTAAAAAGACCCGGGTTGTAAGAAGGTGGAAACACAGAATTCGGAAGATCGTTCCACAGTCGGGCTGCTGTGTTAATAAAGGAGTTCGAGAAGCGACTGTTTCGTGTATATTGAAGGTTTACTGTGAACGGGTGATGAGATTGAGTATAACGAGTAACTCTATTGTGAATGAGTAGAAGCGGGACCAGGGATGCATGTTCTTGTTATGTAATTTAGGCGCTTAGTATTTGTCCTTGTTTGGATTTCACTGCAGGTTATTTGGTCTGTTAAATTTGAAAACTATATTAATTTGAAACCTGAAATATTTATATAAAAAATAAAAGTAAAACGGACAGTCTAATTAGTAGATGACTTTTTTTGTATATTATTTAAACATATTCTTGTAACGATGTGTTGGTCTTGCTAAGAGTTTGCATTGCAACAATGTTGCCTTTATTAATTTTGTACGTAGCTACTTACTTAAGTAACTACCTAACTTACATATTATAACACAAATAAAAACTTTGCTATAACCATTATATTGATATTATAGTATCGAAGTTTTACAAAATTATGTGGGTTTACGTTATACATAACTATTTATTTTAAATGCAAAATATAATTCAAACTTTTCTCGTGAAATTTTGTCAAAATCAAAGAAACGCTATTTTAATACCTACGCACAAATCAACAATATGATTTTGATGAATAGGCTGACAGGTTAGTGTACCAATTAATATTATCAACTTTTCATAATTCTTCGCTTTACAAATTGGTTTGAATTTCATTCACAGCTTTTCGACAGTAATAAATATTATATTATATAACATTTACTTATAATAAATATTCATTCATCAAAAGTTTCATTAAAATAACATTTACCAAAATCCCACATTTTAAATTAATTACAAGTACAAGGTAACAAAACTCGTAGTTTCAAAAATTTATCGAATGTAATAGCTCTTGAGGAACTTATAAATATTATTCTCTTTTACCAAAAAAATAATCATTAAGTTTAATGTTGTATCGTTCACAGAGTGGAAGTTCATAATGAAAAATTATTTAAAATTAACAAATTAACACAGTTATAATCCACTCTGTGAACGAAGTTATAATCCACATTTCAATTCGTGGATTATAACTGTTAATTTGTCAATTTTTAGTAAAAAAATAATCTTGAATAATTATTAGTAACAATCAATACAGAAGAAGACTTATTAAAGGAGAATTGCAAAGGTTGATTAAGAAAAGACTGAAATCACCACGTGAACGAAATTTTGAAAAATACCAATATAAAAATCGGCATGAATCGATAAAGTTGTTATTTCTGCCTACTTGCAATTTTATTATTCTTTTTAAAATATGTATTAAGTGTTACTGAACCTATTCGTGTGTAAAATCATTATTTTTTTTTGTTTATTTGTAACCTCAATTCTCATATTATTTATAAGCGGTCTTTCTTAACGTTTTGATTTTGAATATTTTTTTTTTCTATTTTACATAATGTAAAAATGTAAATACATTGGATTACAAGAGATATCTGCTGTTTACAAAGTAAAATTGACTTCTGTACACAAAAGGACAAATGAACTATAAGAATCAAAACAAACTTGCTCTGAAGCTTCAAATATTTTTCGTTGACTCTGTGAAATTCTACATTCAGACTTCGAGGTATTATTTAAATGCATCTACGAGGAGGAAATAAAGAGATCATAAAAATGACAAAACTTAAGCCATAATATTTACTTAAAGTGCTTATTTATTATTCTAACAGCTTCCATGGACCATTTTCTTTTACCTTCAGGCAACTTATGTCTTAACACTAGATTACGTTTCACAGCATGTCGGCTAAGTATGTAAGTAGATTGATACGGTGTATGTCGGCTAGGTATGTAAGTACATAGATAGATATGGTACTTTTATAAGTATTTATTATAACTTACCTTCAGGCAATTTATTTCTTAACATTATATTACGTTTCACAATATGTCGGCTATGCATGTAAGTGCATGACACATGATTTTACTTTCAGGCAACTTATGTCTTAACACTGCACAACGTTTTTAATTGTCGGCTAGGCATACAGGCAGATAGATACAGTAGAGTTGTAGCCAAACATCTTAAACTTTTAACCGAGAAGAGGGGGCGATTTGCACGTAAACCAACGAAACAAAAAGACACAAATTTTCGCTCTGCGCAACCGGAACCTCGTTTGAGATGTATTATAATATGAGACACCCTTAAACCTCTTTAGCGTCACAAACACAAACTTTAACGGCAATAAAATATAGCGTTTAATCATTGTGTAGTGCAAAGCAAAATCAAACGACTTTTCCATACACCAAAATGAAATCAATATATAAAAATATTACTTTTATATTACCTACTTGCAATCATAGACTTCCATTACTTACGGTTGTAATATTGAAATTGAAATCCGTCAAACGACACAATTTTGTGATATCAATGTATTTTACTATAATTTTTCTTAAATCTTTGCTGAAATACTCTGGCCTCGGTACATTTTCTTCTCTATTTTTTCATAAATTGAGTTAAGCTAGACTAAATATTTCCGTATACGTTGTTTTTCGTATATTTGTTTGGTTTGAGTTCTGTATCTGTAGCGACATGTCTAATGTACTTCAATAATTTTGAATAGCAATAAATAAACAAATAACTAGAGCGTGATAAAAACATAATCTTCTTAATACAATAACCGTGATATAATCATTAATGTATTTCTTAATAATTTGAAGTAAATTTGTTTGCCTCCAGATTGTGGCCCCTAATAGCACGCCATCAATCATTGTCATTTTGTCCATTTAAATTTATGTTCCACTAATAAAATTTTCAACAAACAACGTTCGGTAAGTAAATAAATTAAGTTATTTTAAGGCAATTTTTGCAAAAAATACCAACTACTTATGTACTAACGTCAGTCTGATATTTTTTAATTCCATAAAATTGAAGACTTAATATTACAATCTGAACAAAATATTAACTCTGCGATAAGCATATCACCACGAATAGATCAATTTGAAATAAAACTTAATGCTGTACCTACACCATAGTATTCAATAAAATTAACTAAAAATATTAAATCGCCTTTGTCATGATGTGGTGTTGGCAGAGAATGTTACAAATACCATGGGACGAGAACAAACGTGTCCATTGTCCATATTAAATTAACTAGATAAAAGAACTGTCGTCAATGTATTAACAGCGCATCCTTTAATATTTTGAGCACATAATCAGAAGAGTTCCTGATAACTTCGAGAAACTAATCTTATTGAGAAGTGTTGAGAATCAAAGATCCAGAGGTCATTTGCAACAAAATTCTTTAATCCCCTTTTGATATGGCCAAGTTCTTCCTAAATGAAGGTAGACGATTTGTCGATGTCCAATGTCGCATAATAAGTCAAAACGCAAGAAGAAAAGATCCCAGGAGGCAATATTTCTATATCACAGAGCATCAAATTCATAAAAAGATAAGATGAAGAACGCATCACGAATCCACTCAAAGTCGAATGAAATGTTGACACAAAATAAACAAATACACCTATGAATTTACGAGAACTCTACAATAAATTTTGATTAGCAAGAAAGTGCAAACAATCAAGTTTATTGCTGCTAGGTCTTTTATTCAAAACGGAGAAAAGATTTCATCGAGAATATTCCATCTGATTGAAGAAAATGATTACAATAATGGACACCCGCTTTATTCTTCATATTATTTTCCCGAGTTTCGTCTTTCTGTGTAAATTGTATCAAGTTTGCAAACAGCTTTATAGATACGACACAACGTTCCATTCCAGTATGAAATGAAATATGTTAGTTTAGATAGGTATATTGTATAACTTAACAAAGGTATTCGATATAAGGACAACGTATTCAAAATTCATAAACTTGCGGTGCTTTGCGATAAATTATATAAATTAATTTATATAGGTACCTACCTAAGAAATCACAAAATATCATTTTTGTGCATTGATTTGATTTTCTCCATACTGCTCTATCGTTGGCTGCCACCTTCCAGTTCTGCTGACCCATAGCCAGACAACGCCGCCCAACCTTCGTAGTTAAGGTCTCCCTACGCTTCTTCTACCAGTTGAGTCATTACACGGAAAAAAAAATTTCAAAAAATTTCTTCAGTCAAGAATATTTTTTCATATATAACGAAAAAAATATTCTCTCAAATTAAGATTTTTTTGTTTTATCTCAAAACAGTATTTTCTTAATTCAAATAAATTTGTTTGAATTAAGAAAATATTGTTTTGAGATAAAACAAAAAATCTTAATTTGAGAGAATATTATTTTCGTTATATATGAACAATTTTTCTTGACTGAAGAAAACTGTTTTTTCTGTGTAGACAACACACTTTTTTGAGAGCTCCAAATAATCCATACTGTATAAATGTCCCAACCAGGGTAGTCTGTTTATCTTAATGAACTTGACAACGCTGATATCCTGGCAAAGATCACAGAGCTCTCTCTGCGTTATATCTTTTACGCCATGTTTATGTTTGACTGTCGTCAATAGGTCCATATATTCTGCGTAAGATTTTTCTTTCAAAGGCGTTCAGTCTGTTTTATCATGTCCAGGTTTCCGAGGCATATGTAAAGACTGGTCCAAATAGTGTATTGTATGTGACAATAGGAGTGACTTCAACTATCTAATGAGACCAAAGTAAATCCGGTTAGCTGCAAGAATCTGTACATTTATATAAGACATATTTTAATAATGTTTTAATTAAAATTAAATAAATGATGAAAATGATAATGAAATCGTCATTGTTTTCATTATGACATATCATCAAGTTTTCATCCAACTGTCGATTTGTTCAAGAGAACTTTGTTATCTTAACATATCGACAATGTTTCAAGCCAGGATACGCGAGATTGTATGCAGGGTCTACATAATTTTTTTCGCGGTTTTTCCAACTTTGAAGTCAAAAAACTCCAACTTAGAGGCTTCGCATCATATATGTTCCATATACGGATTTACTCAGAATTCGAAGTAGAACATTTCGTGTGTCTGTGTGCCCCCCCCCCTTTATAACTTTTGATCCGCTCAATTTACAGAGCCCAAAATTTCAAAATATACCTTTAAATAGTTATAGGTCTACAAAAGTTTTATACTCAGAATTTTGAATTTTTGTTTCAGTCAGAGGTTATCAACTTTTGAAATTTTGGTTTATTTTTCCATATATCAAAGAAACCATAAAAGCTTGAACGCTGAAAATTGGTATAAACATAGACAAATATAAAACCTCAAATAAGTTTTACAAAAAAATTCCAGCGTTTCTCAAACATTTTTTATTAAGAAAAACATTTTTTTTCTGATAAATTTATGTGTTTGTACTGCCTATATTTCCAATTTTTTTCAAAACATCGAAAAAAGCTGAAACACCCCAACTAGAAAATTTAATTTTGTACAAAAAAATGAACGTAGTAGTAGTGCATCTCAAATTTTTTAACAATTTTTATAAAAATTGTGAAGACATTGCTTAATATAATTTATATGGCAGTCGCCTTTACACAATATCTAAGAAGACTCAATAATTTGATACATCATCTCATACCATCATGCTGTTTTCATATTCTGGGTAGGAAAAAAGGGATGACCTCCATACTATCCTATCTTGACATAAATACCTACATGTGTTGTATAGAAAACAAAATATCTTAAAATATTAAATAATATGGATTTATGCTGGGTTTATAGTTTGGTACTTATTCATCAACGTTCTATACATACTATCGCTACGCTATCACAGTTGGATCTCATGTGTTACATGCAACTAGTTTTACGTAAAAATGGTACGTTAGTAAAAGCAGAAAATAAGAATATATATTTTATTATTTTCAAACTTTTATTATGAGGCGATGCTAGAGGTGTAAAAATTCTGTTATATATTATGCTTATTTATGTACCTACTGCCGATACAAGTACTAGTTTTATATTATACTCTTATTCAATTCTAATCTTCTGATCCTTTCTTCTCTTCCATTATAATTTATCTACTCATATCTTACGTTCTACGATGTTCTTTCGCGATACTATATATTTATTTATGAGTAGATTTGATCATAACATCTACTACATATTTTGTGAACGATCATTTTAATTTTCTTCTTCCTTTATTCATTATTGTATGTTTTATCATATTTTTCTGACCAATTTTCATATGTGAAGGACCAACCAGATGTATCATTAAATTTATGCTACACATTTATTCGATAACTGTTATATTTATATACAGTTATTTTTATTTTCACTAAACGAGAGAGTAGTCAAATCATATATTCGCTTGTAGGTATCCAGAGGGATTCTCTTGTTGTTTTCGCTTTTTCACACAGCTATAATTTAATATAAGTTCGTCTCCTTCACCGTCATTGTTTGGTGTGAGAGATAATCATAATGTGATTGCACTAGAGTAAACGAGAAAATATGTCTGCAGCGTGTGTATACTTATTACTATTATACTATTTTCTGTCGTGTGTGCTCTTTCTTGGTGATATTGTATGAATTCGTTTGTGTACCATTTTTGAAGAGCGTTTTGTTTTCATATAACGTGTCTATATATAAAATGTCATTGCGGTAATCCTTCGAATTGAAACATGTATGTATGAAGGTATTTTACAGAGTGTTACTGAAGCGTTAAAAATGATATGTATCTATCTGACATCTAATATTTTTAATTCTTTGTTGAACTGTATTATTTATGTTAAATTTCCATGCAATTAGAATAATATCGAACGATATTTTTATCATTATCTTTAATTCATTTAAATATGCGTTGTGAAAATCAGCATATTGGATATTTTTTTTTTATTTTACTTACGATGAAATCGAAAGACTAATTCATTTTTTAAATAAAATCATAATATTTTTTTATATAATAGGTGGATAAAACCGTATATTTTTATATTTTTTAACATAAAAACGAAATATTATTGAAGTGATTTCGTAGTAAAATAAATTCACGTGTTTTAACCATAGATTTTTATTATAATATACTAGATGTCGTATTTAGCAAATTTTGTATAAATCGAAGTGAGGCATTTTTCCGGGGGATTTTAGATGTTTTGGTTGACAGACCACATCGTTTTTCTATTGGATTTATTTTTCGAAAAAACACTTTGTTTATTCAGATTTAGATAACAGTTATCTAGGATTTTTGAAATTTAAGGAAAACATGCATTGTACATGCCAACCAAAACTTCATACTCGCGATATTCCATGACTCACTTTTTGCACGGAGTAATACATCTAGTATTGTAATAAAATTATATGGTTTTAACATGCTTACTAGATTAATTAGCCATGGAAAATAAATAAATTATATTAATAAAGTAAAAAAGCGTTTACTTCACTTAAAAATTCGTAATATTTTTTTCTTTATTTGAATTGACGATATTTATGCGCCTACTGTTTGACACAATTTAAAGACAAAAATATGGCTCTTTTTAACCGACTTAAAATAAAAGAGGTAATCAAATCATCGTGATTTTATTTTCTGTATGTTCAGTAATAATTATTATAACGTAATCTCTAACTAATATTCTTATTATTAGAAAAGAGGTATAATTATGCTCGGTCCTATTTGAATTTAGCCAAGATCTGATGTAGGGATCCTTGAGGAATCCATCAAAATCTGAAATCTCCATAAAAGCGTTTGGCATGTATGTCGTACAGATTGCAAAGAATACAGGCGAATAATTATAGTCGGTTTTTAATCACTTTTGTTATTTTTTTCTTCTGGTTGGACTGTTTTGGTTTGCTCGCCTGATTATACTTATTTAACGACATTTTTTATATCACATACGTTAACTCTCAATATTGGTAACATTAAATAGTAAAATCATGATTAAAAATAAATGAATAATGTTTAAATAATATTGATATATTTTTTAATATGTCCTTGTCAAAAAATACGTATACATCTTCCTACATTCCCTAAATAAAGCATAAATGCTTGTGCTATAGGTGAACGAAATCGGTCGAGGCAAGATTCGTACACGCGACCACTGGATACGCTAACCGCTCTGCCATCGACCCATCTACATAATATATTGCATTAAGTATAATTATAATCGTACTATGTTTGACACTATAAGGCTAACTTAAAAAAATATCCGTCACATTACTAATTGTTTACAAATTGTGTTTTTGGGACATCATTTTTTTGTATAGAAATATGAAAGCACCAACACGTTGAGATTCATTTAAAAAAACATTAATCATGTTATAGGACGTGTTACGACATACCTACCTATTATATAAATTTCGTATAAGGATCGTACTTATCAAATAAATTTCATATAAGGATGGTACCTATTATAATAATTTGATCTTTTACGTGTAAGCAGTCTTAGAAACATTTTACATAAAAAATTAACGCTTATAAAATTAAAATAAAAAAACACTTATGCATAATATAAAAATAAAATATATTTTACGTGAAATAACTTACCGCAAATCAATATTCATATAGAAATAAACATTTAATATTCACTTAAGCAAACAAGTAAGAAGTAGGTTAGCAAAAATTAAATATAATTCCTGGTTTTCATTTGTACCTACACTCAGCAAGATTACAGAAGAGCTTTAGTCCAAATATTACGACCTCAATCTTAGTGAACATATTTAAAGTCATAAGCATTAATATCATTCTGATAATACGTGATGTCTTCTTCTCGTTTTTCTCGTTTTCAATATTATTTTGTTGTTTAAAATAAAACGGCTAAAAATACCTATGTTTTATTTCTATAATAGATTAAATAACAATATTTTTCATGCAATCGGGTCATCAAATGCGACACATAATTATTTTTGAGTATATTTAAAAATCTATCAAATAATTCAGATATTTAATAAATAATTTGGTAGAGATTAATTTAAATTTACAAATATTATAAGTAACATATTTTCCAGCACAGAATAATTTATTGTACGAGAATTCTGTCATTTGAAAATACATCGAATCAATTTAGGATAATCCATATTCATGAACAAAATACATAGGTAGTAAATAGTTTAAAAGTTATGTTAGTAGCAGACCCAACATAATTTCCATCTTATCCCATTCCTTTTGAGCGAGCTTTGAATCCACATAAGTCTTCCGAGAAAGATTTATGCAAACAGCTAGTGTTGCACACAGAAAGCTAAAGAACAGATGCTAAACAAATTGCCATGGGAATGAGTACCAATATGGGGATCAAAGGACGAACCTGCGTAATAAAAGTATATCGGATATGGTAAGAAAATACAAGTAAGCAATGTAGAAAACGGAGAATGGTTTTACCTAGAAAACTAAAATACAATATTTAGAGTCCCATGAAAAATACAACGCCCACTGAATAAAGTAAATAATTGTAGGAAATGAGTTTGAAATTGCAAAATATGTCAGAAATAAATCGACAGGCCCCACGCACAAAATTCTGGGCGATAATAAAAAAATAATAAGATAAGATAAAAAAATACAGGCATTAAAAAGTTTTGGGAATTCATTTTAATTATGAATATATCTAAGGGGTAGGCAGAGAGAATCGAAAGCTATATTTTTCTATCTTACAAAACAACCATCATCTTAACCGAATTCATCAATACTCTCTTACACCGTAAAATAATGGTTCAAAAACCTTTGATTTTTCAAAAGAATTGTAGTTTAAAACCAGTAGATTTTTTTTTCATTTCTCTCAGTGTACCTATGTATGTATGTACATGTGCGTTTATTGTTCAAGCTTCAAAGTTTCGCTCTTTAAGAACAACGTTATCGACTTCTCGTTTCATTTCTGAACAATTAATTGAACACAAAAAATAAACACTTCATTTGATCCCAAGTACGTTGCCAAAAGACGAGTGGTGGCAGAGCGGTTGCGTATTTACCTTTCCGTGTTGATTAGGCGTCAAGTAGTGCTTCGAATTAGGCACTAGTTTGTTTCGCTAATGCACATAAAAAATCGCGATGAATTCAAGGCATGTGTCCTCCAAATGCACACTGTTTAGCAACGCAAACTGTTCCTGCTAATACGTGTTCAATTCAAGGCAATTAATTATTGAATATGGAACATATATAGCCACGAAGTTCGCGCGCTATTTCATTTCGCTCGCATTTCGTCTGTCACTGTCACATTTGTATTTTGTTCACAGATTATATGGTAGTAAACAGTAATTTTGTTTAAGTCTTTAAGTAATATGGAACTGTTTAAGGACATATGTACTTGGTTGTATTTTAGACTATTTTAAAATTGTAAATTACGTAGGAGACAAGGATAATTTCCAACGTAAAATTCTCTGTATATCTTATGAAGGTAATTACGACGCAAAGTGTGATTAATTCATTGAAAAATTCATGAGTACCAATCTCATACAAAAAAATGTCTTTATGAATTTTTATGATATAATGTAAATTTGTGTAGATTAATCTATTAAAACAAAATCAATCATACACAAAAAATGCCACTAACACAGCCTTGTAACCAAAACGCATGGTAAAATTTATAAACCTGCGTACGATTGAAAGACGCGTACCTTGAATTGAACATGTATATATTAACAGATAAGTTTGCGTTGCTAAACCGTGTACATTTGGAGGACACGTGCCTCGAATTCAATACGAGTTTTTAAGTGCATTAGCGCAACAAACTAGTGCCTAATTCGAGGCTGTACTTGCCTCCGAATCAACACGGAAAGGTAAATACGCAATCCCGCTACGAGCAATTCAGTTCACCTATAGCACGCATTTATGCTTATTATTAGCATAATATGCTTAGTTTAGGGAATATACATATATGTACTTGTCACAATACACAATCATTTTTTTTAATGTCAATTTCTTCCGAGCGAAAAGTATTTTAGACCAGAAGACTTGCAGCATAGTTAATTTTCAAATTATTTTTTCTTTTGTTGGAAATTGAACCCATGACGCTACCATATTAGTCAAACGATTAATTTGCCGTAGCTTTAAAATTTGTTTATGCTAGAATATTAAGGAAAATAAACTGTGTTATAAAAAAATACCATGTTTTCCTCTTTCGAGATTAATTCTTTTAAACGTTCGTCATGATACGAATCAAAAAATATTCCTACGTGATAAAAATAATATTTATTACGTACTTACACGAGTTGAAATTTATTTAGTAATTTATCTCTCAAATATTATTCATTGTACTGGAAACAAAGTAGGCCATCATATAAAAAAATCTGATTTTATTATATATTTATTTGTAATATATTCTTGTAAATTATCATCATCGTTGGCGCTACAGCCTTGTGTGGGCTTTGACATCCTCCAGAATCCTTCTCCAGCCGTCTCTGTCCTCACCGATTATGTCGTCTTCTGTGTCATCCTGCCATCTTACATAGCTTGTGCCTCCCTCTTCTTCTACTGCTCTCTGGATTAGTGTTAAAAATCTTTTTGGGGATACGATCATCATTCATCCGGCTGACATGTCCCAACCACTGCAGTCTACGTACTTTTATGACACGGGCAATATTGGGTTCGTCTCGGATTTTCTCGGATTGTATTGGATTTTTCTTTCAAATATCAAGAGGCTATTTTCGTCTCCTTCTATTAAGATCCAGCATTCAGCGCTATACATGCCGATAGGTCTGAAAAGAGTTTTGTATTCCTCGTTAACAATTTGGACCTCGTGCAATGTGCTTTTTCAGACCATAATAGCTCCTATTGCCAGCGCCCAGTCTTGCCTTAATTTCAGTGCAGTAGTTTTGATGGGTTCCGATAGCGCCTAGATAGCAAAAAGAGTCAACTGATTCCACTTTACGTGTGTCCACATTAATAGGATGCAGGTTATCATTTTGTGGTGTTTGTGTTATTTTCAATCCTGCGAATCATCATTCATCCTTCATCCTAGGAAGAGTTCTTGAGATTACGTCTTAATCGGCTGCATATTCCAATATTTGAGTATGCTTCCTAAATATACTCCAAGATGTCTCTATCTCCACCATTCAAATATCTTATCCCATATTAAATAAATCAAAATTGAATTAGAGACAAGACAGGGCATTACATTGTCTTGGTTCATAAACTCGTAAATAATGTCATATAAAAAAAGTAATAAATAGGAAAATCCAGAGGATCTCCAATCAAAAAAGCCCTTCAATATACGCAAAACCGTTCTATATGGAAGCGAACCATTCATCGGGTGTAGCCCCCGTCTTCAGTCATGATGTCAAAGAGGAAGAAGAAAATTATAAAATCAATGAATATTTTTTACCTTCGCCAGTAGGTAATTAATCCAAGACTGTTTTCACACATCATGTAAATCAATTTAAAATGTGCCACAGTGAAACCATTTTACTCTAGAAGTACGTTTATCTAAATGGTTATCAAATTCTCTTTCAAATACGTAGTCACTTTCTCGTGATGTGCGAAATTCAAAGAAGACTTAAATGAATTCAATTTACGTTTTCTTTGAATGTGATACCTATACATATATCATTTTAGACAAAAAAATAATATAATTGACCATCCGAATCGATTCTAATAAATCTCTAGCGCCAAATACCTACATACAACATTGTATTTAATTTGTAATTGGACACAAATGTTCTGATATAAAAAACTTATTAAAATTGACTAAAACTAGGTACTTTTGATACGCTAATAATTGGTTCGTTATATATAGATTTACAAAAGAGATATTATATTTCAAAAGATATTATATTCTATCAATATAGGTAAACATTATTTTGTTTATATGTCTTCTTTATAATCATTTTTAAAATATTGAAAGTAATATCGGTTTAATTAACGAATATATCAATTTCTTCCAATATAATATGAATAAAATAAGAATTTGCCGTAAAGAAATTGCTGAGAATAATGCTTCCACACTTTTTTATTATTATCGTTTTCGGGTGTACCGAGCCGGAATTATAGAAAATACAACAGGCAAAATTACATCTCACAATGTTTACACATTCTAATATTGCCTTTTTAGATGAGACGAAACTAGTGTGTGGACATACACGTATGTGTCGTACTTCATTTTGTAAGGTAATGCATACCCGCATACCGGTTTCTGGTTATTTATTTATTAAATACTAGGCTCATGTGAGCATTTACAAAAAAATGTTAAACAAGAAAAAAACAAACATGTGTATTACTAAAATCATATAAAAAAATAAAAAAAACAACAAAATAAAATAAATAATCAAAACAAAATAGATGACATAAACAAGTAAAATTAAATAATAAAGAAAAAAATACTCAAAAATCAAAATTTAAAAGAAAAAAAAAATTTTTTTTAAATCATAAATAAAATTCTCAGAACACAATTTAATAATTAATACGTAAAAAGTTTCAAGATCAAACAGCAAAACATAACAACTTAAAAATATAACAGTAAAATAAATACACAAATGAAAATACACTGACGTAAAATAGATAAATTATACGTAAAAAAATAATAATAAAATCCCCACGATGTGGCCATATTCCGTGATGGTGTGTGTGTGTATGTAAAATCATAATTATAAAATTACAAAAAAGGTAAAAAATACATTTATTTATTTAGGGACAAATACAGTCTTAAACTACTAAAATAGAATAATACACTATAAAATAAAAACAAACAGACCAATTACATATGTCCACAGATATTAAATATAAAACATTTAAAACATCATAAATTTAAATATAACTATAATGTATGTTTGCCTGTGACGGGAAAGGAAGGGAAGAGAAAAAAAAGGATGGGATAAGGATTGTGACAGTTAAATTGTTATATTTTTGTTACAAACAACAACAAAAAATGTAAATAAAAGTATACAAAAGATAATATTAGAAAAAACAAAAATAATTAACAAAAAAAGGAAGAAAAAATTTAAACATGCGAGTTCATGCTATGCACTTATAGGGAGAATTTTTGTATGCGTTATTACTAGCGGTGAATATAATATCAAAATGTGTGATACTGGCCGAGAGGTTGACATTATAGAAGTTACAAGCCCTTTTGATAAACTCATTTTGATTAGAATTAGTGTTACTTCGAGGAACGCAAAACAATAAAACAAGTACATATAAATAGATGAACAAATTATAAAAAATGAAAAAGTTACCTACTGATAATTTATAATTTTAGGAACTGTCTTCCACAAAGCACTTTTGAAGGGCCTTGTTAGAAAAACTGTGTTTTTTGATAAAAATCGATAATGGATGTTAATGGTAATAAGTTGATTTTTTTTTTAACTTCACTCCTCTGTCTGAACTGGAAATTTGCAATCGATTTTTAACAAACTTTTCAGCCAGTAGGAGCTCTGAAAATATCATAAGCTGTGTTTTCCTGATTACGGCCTTCGTAGCTCAGTTGGTTAGGTTCAATTCCCGGTGGAGAAACGGTTTTTAATTATGTTTTAAGTCTGGATCTTTGAAACAATTAATATCGTAATTCTCCATAATGTGACAAATTTTTATTGGGTGCGTGTTAAATTAATATTTGACAGAGTATCTCTAAGTTGCCCGAGAAGTAATATAATATTAAATGACAATGCATGATAAAACTGCTTAGTTTATTTAAAAAACAATTAAAATTAAACAAATTTTAATTTGAATTCTGACTGCTATACATGTTGCGATATATTCAGGCGTTATTTGTATCATAAGATCGATTTGGAAACTTTGAGAAAAGTGTTATCACTTTGTATGTAAATATGAAATTATTAAGTAGGTAAGTACATTATATTATATTTTTTGTTTAGAAAAATATTCTTCTTTAACATATATGATATAAAACGAGTGGGTTTTGGCCAACACTAAACTCTCCGCACTATAGTAAGCGTTCATTTTTTCTTCTTGAAAGTATATTTCTATTAAATTCTTAAAAAAATAGAAGATTCCCAGAGACAAAGAGACAAAAGTTTTCACAATACACCATACACACAAAAACATTGTCACGAAACTCATAGTATGTATTTTCTATATGATACCTGTTGAGAAATTTGAAGTAAAATTGCATTTCTAGCAAGATGAGCATGACGGTGTATCAATGTTGATGAGGCGATGTATGTGTCAAGATAGAAAAATGCGGTGTTCAGTTCTCACTGCCTACTCCTTGAGGAATATAGAAGTGGAGAGTAAAAAGTACATTTGTCTATTTACATACAATATCAATATGAAGTTGATCACTCAATTTTCCCTTACAGAAGCAATTTTACTTCTGTTATATAAATTTTTTATACAAATATGAAATTTATTTCACATTGATATGGCAAACCATGGATTTTTTTTTCATTAATTTTTGACTATCCTTGAATGCATTTTTGATGAGTGTATTTTTATTGTATCAAAATTTTAAACAGTATACAAAAAACTCGATTTTCCAGACCATAAGAGCATTTTGATAATTTGGACAGATGAAATCATAGAGAAGAAATTAACGGATATCTATGGAAAACTAATTAGCTCAGGGGGGCTACTCATGACACTTTCTTAATACGTTCTTAGCTTGCCTTAATCTTAAAAATGTATTTATCAATACTCGACCATAATTCAATATTAATCATTCTCTACATTCAATCATGAAAATTTGTTAATATCAACGATAGTATGAAATTGTCATTAATTTTTTTATAAATGAATATTATTATTCTATTAATTTTACCTCAAAGATTGCTAAAGTCTGAAGTTGATCTTAATTTTACTGTTATCTACTTCACGAGTAGCCCTGCTGGGTTTATGCAATTTACACATATGATGTAAATATGAAATCGATCGAACACCGTACGCCATATGGCGTACGCCATACATATAAACATATCACCACGAAACTCACAGTGTGCACTCTCTACATGATACCCGTTGAGAAAATGATGTAATAAAAATATGCTTAAAAATTGTAAAATCACGACTCTCCACTATTCCATAGTGTGGAGAGAAAAATAAATTCAATTGAAAATGTACAAACTGTAAGTATCCAGAGTTCACAAAATATGATCGATCACCATATCCGATACACACTATTGAAATTTTGAGAAAGATAATATGAATGCATTTGAAACACGATGATAAAAAATATTTTGTCAATAATAAAATTTCATATTACTCTAAATTTAATGGAAAATTATAATTAAAAGAAATAATATAATTTTCCATCGTGTGAACTCAACTTTACTGAATGTCTTTCGATACACCGTAAGGTTGGTATTTAAGAAAGCTCTTTGGAAACCATTTCCTTTCGTTAATGGGAACATTTCATAGTTTTATATAAAATTTCCGTTCGTGTTGGAAAAAAAATATATAAGTGTCCTACGTGGTGACATCTCTTGACACTTTTCGATATTGGCTGCATTCATTATTTGCAATTTATTTCATGTCGTCTAAAAATTGAAATTCGTTTTTTTTTATAGCGTCGTAATGAAAAATGTGAGATATAATATTTTTTTATCTCTATTTTCAATAGATTGAATCACGGGATTATTCCGATTTTGGAAAACATTTAACTTATTAAAATATTCCATCAAAAATAATTGAATATAGTTGACAATGGCACAGTGTTAAGGTTTTTGGTCAAATAATGAGTTCGAATGATGAGTTCGAATCACGATAAAGTAAAAGATTATTCTTTGTTTTACAAATTATAATATATATATATACACGTGGCTAAAGGCCTATAGGTGCCTTGCGATCCTGGTTCTCTTTTGATATTCCAACTTCGTCTCTATTGAGAAGTTAAAAAATTGTAATAAAATATCATTGACTCTCGACAGGGAACAATCTAATATAAGCGTATATGCAATTATAAAAATGTCTTATTTAAATAGATATATTGGTACAAGCAAGAAAATAAACCAAAAAATGAACTTATAATTCTGGAGTGGTTCAGTGGTGACATCTGTGCGAAAGCATTTCATTTCATTTTATTTTATTTTATTTTATTTTATTTTCTCTGGAAAGGTAACAGGTACTATGTCAAATATTAATTTAACACGCACCCAATAATATGTTGCCACATTCTGGAGACTAACGATATTAATCTTAATCGTCTCACAGATCCAGACTGAAAACACAATTAATAACTGTGTCTCCACCGGGAACCGAAGCCAGGACCATTAGATCAGCAGTTAGATACCTAACCAAATGAGCCACGAAGGCCGACAAGTACCTGGTTTTCTTATAATTTTCCATTTTTTCCTGTATAGAGATGTTAAAAATCTAGGATATTATATCTTACAAATTTATTGTGTGATCATAATTTGGCGTATCCACAATATTTTCAAATAAGATTTTTAACATATTTGTATATATAAACGTATTCATTATATTTAGTCAAAACATACGACGTCTGTGATGTCTGATCTAATAAATAATAAACGATTATTTGATCATCTGTCTAATATGAAAGACAGACATGTTGATTCACGTAGACAGAGAGGCTAGTATCTATTCCTCAACACCAAAAGATCCGTGACCAATCATAGACAATAATAAACAGATGGACAAACATAAATACATATATTCACAAATGAATAGTTTCAAAAGGCAAAGATACGAATCAAATAATCCTCTTTGCGAAATATGCTATTATGGTGAAATGCAAACAGATAATAAAAATCTTTTAAATCATATTGAACAAGAAATCATATTTCAATTCCATAATGATAAACCTCAACCTCAACCTCAACATCAACCTCAACCTCAACCTCAACCTCAACCGTGCAGAATCACTATTACTATCAAGAAATTCAATTTAATAATAAACATCCATTTGTACCTAACCTTATAAAAAATAGGTACTAAGTCATTCATTGAATTAAAACGAGTGGGTTGTGGCCAACACTAAACTCTCCACATTATAGAAGTGTTCATTTTTACTCTCCACACTATGGAATAGTCGAGTCGTGATTTCACAATTTTAAACGTATTTTTTTACATCAATTTCTCAACGGGTATCATGAAGAGAGTGCACACTGTGAGTTTCGTCGTGATGTGTTTGTATGTATGGCGTACGGCGTATGGCGTCTGGCGTATGGCGTATGGCGTATGGCGTATGGCGTATGGCGTATGGCGTATGGCGTATGGCGTATGGCGTATGGCGTATGGCGTATGGCGTATGGCGTATGGCGTATGGCGTATGGCGTATGGCGTATGGCGTATGGCGTATGGCGTATGGCGTATGGCGTATGGCGTATGGCGTATGGCGTATGGCGTATGGCGTACGGTGTATGGCGTATGGCGTTCAGCGTATGGCGTATGGCGTACGGCGTTCGGCGTACAGAATTATCCTTTTTGTGTCCTCTTTACAGCCCAAACTATAAGTTTGATCGACTTCATATTTACATCATAATATGTATAAAATGCATAGACCTAGAGCTGATTAGTTTTCCATACACAACTTATAATTTCTTCTCTATGATTTCATCATTTACGTTGTTTTTTTTTGTGTCCTCTCTACAGCCCAAACTATAAGTCCGATCGACTTCGTATTAACATCATATGTGCAAAGTGCATAGACATAGAGCTGATTAGTTTTCATAGATATCCGTTGATTTCTTTTCTATGATTTGATCTGTCCAAATTTTCAAAATGCTCTCACGGTCTGGGAAATCAAGTTTTTTGTATACTGTTTAAAATTTCGATACAACAAAAATACACTCATCAAAAATGCATTCAAGGATTGTCAAAATTTAAAAAAAATCTATGGTTTGCCAAAACAATGTGAAATAAATTTCATATTTGTATTAAAAATGTATATAGCAGAAGTAAAATTGCTGCTGTAAGGGAAAATTGAGTGATCAACTTCATATCAAAAACACTCTAAACAAACACTCTAAACACTCTAAGAGACCGAATTCGAAATACCGAAATAAGAAAAAAGTGTAGTACGGAGGACATCGTCAGATGGGGAAGACAGCGGAGGCGATATTGGAGCTCACATGTAAACAGAATGGCTGAAAATAGACTCCCACGTATCGCTCTCCAGGAGAACCCAGCTGGAAGAAGACCACCAGGAAGACCTCCAAAGAGATGGCGAGACAGTTGGCAGTCCACATCGCAGGAGACAGAATAGCGGTACAAACAGATCTTCGGATCTATGAAAAGGAAGAAGAAGAAGAAGAACTTCATATTGATATTGTATGTGTTTCTATAGACAAGTTTTTTTTTACTCTCCACTTCTATCTTCCTCATAGGGTTGGCAGTGAGAACCGAACAACGCATTCTTCTATATTGGCACATGTATCGCCTCACACAAAAAGGATAATCCGCACGCCGCCGAACGCCGTACGCCATACGCCGTACGCTGTTCACCATGCATACAAACACATCACGACGTAACCTAGAGTGTGCAATCTCTGCATGATACCCATTGAGAAATTGATGAAAAAAATTTGCTTAAAAATTGTGAAATCATGACTCTCCACTATTCCATAGTGTGGAGAGTAAAAATATACAATAACCAATGTGCTATAATTAAAAAAAACTTATTTAAACAAGAGCGAAATGCGCGCTGCCTAACATAGAATCGGCAAACTAACATGCATATTGTACCTATATAGCTTACCGCGCCAAATTCGTCAAACATTATTTAATTTGAAATGAAACTATTATTTCGAAAAAAAAGTAAAATAAAATAAATTATTTGCCAATTAAAGGTAAGCTAGAAAGACTAAAAAAGTAGGCCGTAGGCAGATTTTCTGGCTGCGTGGCAAGGGAATGACCGGAATAGATTTAGTATACCTTTTAGTAGAAAACTCAATATTATTGTTAAACCGGAATGTTATGTAGGTACTTCAAGCGAATTTTTTGTAAATCCTGCTTCGAATCGGTTTTTTCCAAAGACCTTATATACTAAAGTAGTTTTTTCGATTATTGCATTTAGTATATTTTTGTTTATCAAATTTTTTTTAAATAGCGCGCAGGGCTTCATTACAAATTGTAAAATTAAAATATGTGTTGAAGCTAAATTTAATCATTTTAATATTTAAGATTTTGTAATTTTTCCACGACCACCATTTCTATTTTACTACTTATTTCTCTTTTCTGATTTAATATTTTCTTATTTACATTCCTTAAACTTAGCATAAATGCTTGTGCTATAGGTGAACGAAATTGGTCGAGGCAGGATTCGAACTCGCGATCACTGGTTTACTAACCCATCTGAGTTTGAAACCTTTAAATTTAGACGGATTTTTTATTAACTTCATAATTACGCATACCGGGTGGAACGCCAAAAATTAATAAAAAAAAATTATGCATATACTTATTGGTCAAAAAACAAAGTATGAAACAAACAATGATGCGTTGCGAAAATTTATTATTTTTTTTATCATTTGTATTTATAACTTTTTATCGTAAAACTTACTGCTTATTTATATTAGATTTCTTCAAAAAAAAATTAACCTTATCAGTTGAACAGGCAAAACTAAATAAATAAAATAATAAAGCAAAACTTACGTCCTTAATTACGGCTAATTTAATGTAGAATATTAGAACCTAATTAAAGATATATATTATTTAATTGGTAGAATTCCTTTAAAAATAACTTTCAAATCAAATGAATACTCTATATTTTAGATTCTACAATCTTTTATTTGTAAAGCCGACAGCTGTTTATATGGAAAAATTAAATTAAAAGTAGAATTTATAACAGCAGATTAAGAGTCAACTATTGCCAGACTTATTTATCGTCATATTATTATCATTATATTTTTATCGATTCTCGGGAAACTAACAGGTACTATGTCAAATTTTAATTTGACATGCACCCAATAACAAGTTGCCATATTCTGTATCTAATAGATCTAGACTGAAAAAACAATTTAAAACTATATCTCCACTGGGATGACATGTAAAACAGTGTGTTAGTTTAAAAAATTCTTTGTTTTTTATGAAAGGATAACACAGATGGTAAAACGACAGCGGGTTATCTACGAAATCCACCAGTACTTAAGGTTTAAAGTATCCAATTGTTGTTATATGTTGTGTTATCCTTACACAATTAAAATCAGCATTAATACTATGTCATATGTCTGGTAGTTACTGGTTCTTGCTCTATAGCGTACAATCTTTTAATTTTTGATTAAAGTAACATTAAATTTAGTTTGATATTAAACAATAATATAATGAATAACATTAGTTTAATCAAAATTAACTGAATGTTTATATATTGGCACGCCTATTTCATTATGTATCATTTTCAATGTAGTATTTTTTTTTAAATTGTATTCAAATAACACCTATATTATGTAAATAAACTAAACGATTCCATCAAAACTTTTGAAATTATTTAAATAATTCAATTTGTATTCGCCTATTGAAGTAATTTAAATAATGTTGAATGAAACTACAGCCAATAACCCCCGATTACCATTTTTTAACGAATCGTTAAACAGTCTATGTAAATAATAATATTTAGAAATGTAATCAGCTTTATATTTCAACTACACGAACTCAAAATCAAAATAAAATAGAAAATGTTTTTTATACGTATTGATAAATACCTATTTTATTTTAATTTTTTTTTTATTGAATTTATAATACATATTTAGATGGGTCGATGGCAGAGCGGTTAGCGCTATTGGGTTAGTAATCTAGTGGTCGCGAGTTCGAATCCTGCCTCGACCGATTTCGTTCACCTTTAGCAAGAGCATTTATGCTTATTTTAGGGAACGTAGGAAGATGTATATGTACTTGTTTAACAAGGACATATTCATTTTTTATTAAAAAAAATCTAAAGTAATAAAGCAATAATAATGATAGTGTGTGTGTGTGTGTGTGCGTGTGTGTGTGTGTGATGTGTGTGTGTGATGTGTGTGTGTGTGTGTGTGTGTGTGTGTGTGTATGTGTGTGTGTGTTTGTCTCACGCCTACTGAAAAACCAAGATCATCTAAAAATCTAATTTATGTGCGAGCATGTACCAGTATACCTGACGCAGTGTCTCGCTAAAAAATGCGATTATTAAAAGTATTTCAGTATATTTTTGGTACGAAATGTTCTATGTCAAATGTGTTACAAAAGTGTATTTTTTGCACGCAAATATCTGTTTATTTAAAAGTTAGAAGTACGTATTTACACGAATAAAATATATTTTCAAATATAACTTAACGTTTAAGTGGAAGAAATGGTGAATATTTGATACAATTATAATGTTTAACTTATTTTTAAAGTAAACATTTTGTACATACTGCGTCGCCATATTTATCTCGTTCCATAGAATATTTGTTATATCTTCCGAATGAAAATCTTCTTGGAAATAATAAACCTTTGAAATAAATGTGCTTATGAAATAATAAAATGAAACACAAGATTTTATTGCAAGTTTTAAGACATAATATATTATAAAAGTCTGTTATTTATTAGTATAGATATAGGCATAATAAAATTGCATAATTTATATGTAATATTTGATAATTCTGACGATATTTTTGATTTTCGTTTTTGTGGCTTCGAACAAACTAATCTAGGTACCTACATATTCAAAAAATGTATCCAAACCATTTGATATAATTTTTACATGTTCGAATGGTTACTATGTTTATGGAAATATATATTATAATTTATAAAAACAAATGGGTTGTGGCCATCACTTGAACATTTTACAACGCTTAAACTCAATTAAATTTCAAACCACTTTTCATAGTCCGATTTAGCAAAAATTTTGTGTGACAATATTATAAAAACGATTGCTTATTCCTTCACTAATTTACATTCTTGGCCAACGGCGGGACATTAAAGAATGCAAGCACTCGTGTGTAAAGGAGACATTTAAATACAAAATACACAAAATATTATATACATATCAGATCTATACAAAACTTTTTACCTCTTTTGTAACTTAATTTTTGTTTCTTTTTTTAATGTTCTTTTCTTCTACTTGTACTACTTTTCATGCTCTTACACATAAACTCTATCTCGTGCACAAACCACACACACATACACATTATCCTCCTCCCTATTTCCTCGTTTCTCGTTTTTCCCTTATTAATGTTGCAATAATAATATGACATTTTTCACAATATGATACTCAAAGGTGAGTCGAGATAGGTACTCGTTTTGGATATCTCATTATTAAATATATTATTGTTTTTTTTATGTAATGTACTCACCTTACGTGTACTCACCTTTTACAAAAATAAATAAAAAAAGAAGTTAACATAATTTATATTAACAGTCAAATTAAATAAGTTCATTTTATTTTTTGTTTTTCTTTTGAATTCGTTATATTCAGTTGCCATTTATTTATTTATTTATTTATTTATTTATTTTTTTTTTTTTTTTTTTTTATTTATTTATTTATTTATTTATTTATTTATTTATTTATTTATTTATTTATTTATTTATTTATTTATTTATTTATTTATTTATTTATTTATTTATTTATTTATTTATATATTTATTTATTTATTTATTTATTTTAATTTTGGCACATTTTACAAAATTAAATAAACAACAAAAAAATTACGAAAAAAATCAAAGAAAATTACAAATAACAATGACTGAATACCAAAATTCCCACAAAGCCAATAACTGTGTGTGGGTATACAATATATATATAAAAAAAGATTTTTATATCTACCTAATATATGCATATGTATAGTATAAAATATTAAAAGTGAATAAGAAGGAATATATTGACAGTTGATATATTATTAAAAAATATATTAACATTAATGAAAAAAATTAAAAGTATCTAAAATATTATGAATTATAACAAGAGTGAAATAAACCAGATAAAAAATGATATGCAATAAAATAAAAACAGGTACATTGAACGAGGCAAAAATGTACTGGCCACAACACAATGAATAGTCTACCCACAAATGTATCAGGCGACTCACAACAATAAGCAACGTCAGTTGCTCGGTTCTAAACTATGTATGTTGCAGTCAAATACATTAATTCCCCGTCCACCCAATAAACTCGCAAAAATCATACAAACAGACACTTAAATAAAATAACAAATTAAATGTTCATGAAAACGTTAAAATACACACATATATCGAATAATAATATACAACAATCAATAAAAAATAAAAATATAGAAAGTAAATAAAAATAAAAATGTATCTTAACCTTATGAAATATGAGTTAATTTAAAGAAACAAGTAAATAAGAAGTAGAAAAAACAAAATAAAAATACATAGAAGAAAAAAAATACGTATTTTGACCTAAAAAAAAATTTTCAAAAAATAATAATAATAACATATGAGGTAGATGAATGATATAACAAAATAAAAATACGATAAGCAGGAAAATATATCATAATAAGAATTCACAATTTTAAAGAGAAAAAAAATCACTTTAAATTAACATGTAAAACAATATTTTTCGATATTGATAAAAAAAATATGCATATAAATTTCATATAAAAATCATTACAATATTTTGTGTACTTCACATTTATCTCTTAACCAACATTTTATTTGTTTAACGTATGACAAATGACTTTTTATATTCTTCAGATGATTTGTTAAACTATTAAATGTTCTTGGAGCCACAAACATAGCATGTCTTGGAGTCTTTCTTGTTTTGCAATTTGGGACATTATACACATGATTTAGCCGTGAAAAAGCACATTTTTAAAAGACGGCACTTGAAAATCACGAAATAGTTGCAAAGTAAGTAAATTTTCATCATCAATCTTTGTGTAATTTCTAGAGGTAAAATGGATGTTTTATTCACCACCCCCCCCCCTTATAAATCTATATATTGTTAATCTTTTGATTCTAGCGATTGAGATAGTATAAGAACTTCAAAATTATATAGGCAAAATCAAACAAAACTATAAATCGTCGAATTGCATTGTACTTAATTGAACTATCGCTACGCTTTAAAGGGCTATGTTACTTCTTCTTCTTTTTCTATTTTTTAGGACTGTCGGCCTGCTAAAGTCCTAAGTCAGCATCCTCCTATGTATGACGTGGATTGCCTATTGTCCTTCCATCTTATGGAAGAACGTCCTGGAGGTCTACTTTCCTGGGCAACAGTAACCCTGGCTATTTTGAAGGTTCTTGAATCTATCAATCTCGACAAGGCTTCGTTATTGATGAAATAAGAAATGTAAAAACTCATACAATTTTAGAGACTTATTGATAATAACTAGTTGCATGTAACACATGAGATCCAACTGTCGATATCGATAGTATGTATAGTTGAAGAATACGTATCAAACTATTAACCCATAAATCGAAATTATTGAATATTTTGTTTTATATACAAAATATGTAGGTATGTAAGATAGGATATTATGGAGGTCAGTCCTTTCTTCCTACCCAGAATATGAAAATAGCATGATGGTATGTATGTATGTTTGTTTGAACATTGAGTATCAAACTTTTAAGTCACCTTAGATATTGTGTATAGGCCACTAGCATACAAATTGTATAAAACGATGACGTCACTTAATTAAATTTTTATAAAAATTATATTACTGCTACAATGTACATATTTTTATAGAAAATTGAAATATCTAGTTGGGGTTTTTCGGCTTTTTTCGATATTTTTAAAAACTTTGGAAATATAGGCAGTTAAACACATAAATTTATCATAAAAAATGTTTTTCTTAATATAAAATGTTTGAGTTACTATGGAAATTAAAAAAAAAAATTAATTTGAGATTTTGTATTGGTCTATATTTATACCAATTAACAGAGTTCTAGCTTATATGATTTTTGAGATATATGGAAAAATAATGTAAAAATTCAAAAGTTGATAACCACATAATGAAACAAATATTCAAAATTCGGAGTATAACAGTTTTCTAAGCCTGTAACTATATTTTGAAATTTTGGGCTCTGTAAATTGAGCGGATAAATAGTTATAAGGGGGGGGGACACACACAGACACACAAAAATTCTACTTCAAATTCTTAATTCATCCATCAATATAGATCATATGTATATGCTACGAAGCTTCTAAGTTGGTGTTTTTGCCATGCAGTCCACTACACCATACAAAATGTTCCTTTATACACGCGTCTTGTATTAATACTGTCGATTCATTAAGTGTATAAAATTCTCTTGAACGAATCGACAGTTGGATAATATGTACCTGCACTGTATACCATAACCATTTGTGTATGTGTTTAATTAAATTATTATGTGAATTCGACGGGTGTACACATTTCATACCTACATACATTTTAATTAGGGGCGGGCATATTCAATCATTTATATATTTACCTGAATTACCCGGCATTGGTAGGTAGGTACATATTACCATACCTAACATATAAATAAATTAAATTTTCAAGTATGCATTACTTTATTTATTTTAATCAAAAGCAACTTCGTTTGATGTCATCATCGTTGATTGACATTTATATTTATTTGTTTATACCATACCATACCATCACGCCATTTCCCTATTTGGGGTAGGCAGAGAGAACCGAACGCCAGACTCCTCTCTCTTGACATACATTCCTCGCTTCATTCACGTCCATACATCGTCTCATACACGCTCTTCTATTATTCTTACTTCTAACATCTCCATCTTTCAAAATCCCATTTATGTGATCGTGCCAACTCTTTCTTGGCCGACCTCTACTTTTCATTCCTCTTTTATCAGCCTTGTATACTTTTTTTGTCAGACGGTCATCACTCATTCTTTCTATGTGGCCGAACCACCTTAGGGCATTTATTTTCATCTTACTTACGATATTTCTTTCAATCATACATTCTCGTCTAATATCCTCATTTCTTATTCTATCATACATCGTTTTACCACACATTCGTCTTAGTGACCTCATTTCAACCGCGTTAATTCTACTTTCATGCGTCTTCTGCCATGTCCATGTCTCACTAGCATACATTAGAGTCGGTGCGACGATACCATTGTGTACCGCGAGCTTTGTTTGCCTCGAAATAATTGGGTCAGCCATTACCGGTCTTAATGCACCATTCACTCTATTACCTGCCGTTACTCTCCTTTCAATATCTTTTTCCAATCTTCCATCACGCTGAAACATGCTTCCTAAGTATAAATATTCATTTATTTGTTTATTTATTTTAAAAATGTACCTACCAGTAGGAATACATCGGCATTGCTTAATCCACTCATTAGAACGACATTTGTGATTTAGTTGGTCAGATATACAACTTCTTAACCAAAGGTGTACGGTTCAATTCCATAGACAGACATAGAGACAGTTTTTGAATGCGTTTTAGCCTGAATCTGTAACCAGGATATGACAACTAGAATTATTATTTGACATAGTACCTACCTGTCAATTTCCCGAGAATCAATACAACCATATTCAACACCAAGTAGGTTCAAATTTTACTTCAATATAAATTCACGCAAATGTATAATTGTAGATTATTGGTCTGATGCACAGAGCACATTACGGCATTGTGATAAAGAATTCGTTAATATAGAAGAATTTATGAAAAGGTAAAACTTAATTACTCTTACAAAATATAATGTCCTAGTTAAAATATTATACTTTATAACATCAAATATTCTGTTATAAAATAATATTGAATATTTTTGAACGGTTCCGTATGAAAACTTTAAAAAATCATTAGTTATCTACATAACTCACATCAAAATGTACATGCTGTTTACAAAGGTTTTTAAATTTAGAAAATCAAACGCTTTTGCTCCAATATTGATGTGTCATAAATATGACCTGAAGTCGTAGTTTTCGTCATCAGCTCTGTATATATTTCTTACTCTACGGTCTGTGGTTATAGACTTTTTAAAAGTGCATTTAAAACATCCGTTAATATAATATTAAGTCGTAGTTTATATCAGCTCTGTATTCTATGGTCTGTGGTTATAGACTTTTTAAAAGTGCATTTAAAACATCCGTTAATATAATATTAACTCGTAGTTTATATCAGCTCTGTATATATTCATTACTCTACGGTCTGTGGTTATAGACTTTTTAAATGTGCATTAAAAACATCCGTCAATATATTAAGTCGTAGTTTATTTCAGCTCTGTATAATATATTCCTCAATCTGTGGTCTGTGGTTATAGACTATTTAAAAGTGCATTTGAAACATCCGTTCTGTAATTTTAGGCTCTGTGCATAGAGCGGATCAAAATTCATACACACAGACACACACTTAATGTTCTTCTTCGAATTCTGAGTAAATCCAAAATACTCCTATGATGTATTTTTCAAGTGATTTTTTTAAAGATTTGTACCTCATTTTAAGAACGAAATGAATGGGCAATCAATACCAGAATGATTAAATTTTCTATTCACAAAATCCGAATTGAATACCTATTAAGGAAAGACCCAAATCACTCAAAAAACAGAAGAACCTTTTTTTATTTTTCATCAAATTGGACAGGCTAATGAAAATAGTTTCAACAAAAAGAATATCGATTTCCATAAGGGACCGTTTCATTTATATACTTGTATTCGATTCAAAATCGACTTCGAATCCTTACGGTTATGAAATTATTTTGTAAAGAACACTATGTTATAAAGGGTGAAATCGACGTTTATGAATTTTTATTTGGAAAAATACTACTCATCACTATCAAATGTAAATATATTAACATTGTGACACATTATGATAAAAAATACTTTGTTTTTATATCTTTGTCTTAGTTAAGAATTATTAAAAAAAAATAATACCATTTAATTGAGAATACTTGAATAAAAACTTCATAAAAGGTGATAAATTGTATATTTTTATCTCGTTTCTCACTTGACAATTACAAAGTGTATTTAAAGAAAATGCTTATATTTCAAATATTTAGGAGTAGAGATCTGCAATCATAATGTCCTATATAGACTGAAGTCCGCGAACTAGTCAATAACTAGCATCTGCCGTATCTGGATGTCTAGAAAATATGGTCTGGAAAAATAAACACATACGTATTGACAGCAAAGTAAAGATATATAAAATATACGTGCTACCGATCATGACGTATGCTGTGAAAACGCGATCTGACACTGTACGAACAAAGGAGTTCCTATTGAAGGACAACCAAAATGAAGGTTCTAAGTTCAATCACTGGAGTAAATCTCTGAGATCGAGTTCGCATTGTTGAAATAAGAAAACGTGTGGAATAGAGGACATCGTTCGATGGAGTAGATCCAGAAGAAGACATTGGAGGGACCACTTATACAGGGATAGATTTGCGTATATACTAGCAAATGATATCCCTTCCCGAAAGACCACCCAAGAAGGGCATAATTTGTAAAGTACAGACCGACAGGTCTACTATTTATTTATTTATCGTATGACATAGTGAATACATCAAAATTAAACCAACAAATACACAGTTAAAAATAAACAAAATACGATCACACACTCAGGTCGAGGGCTCCGAGCCAGTCCACAAATGCAGGCATCAGCTCGCAAATATCCGTCTTTGGGCCCTCATATGCACGGACGCTGCATTCCTCCAATATATGATGCATTGTTTGAGAGGGATGGCCGCAATCATATTGAGCGGATGGAACAATGCCCCACTTTGCCATGAGGTAGTTACAGCGTCCATGTCCAGTGTGGATTCTATTTAGAGAGGTCCACAGTCTTCTTGGCAGATCGATACCTAGAGGTATCGTCGTTGGAGTACCCATGTACCCATTAACATCCAGGTTGGAGTTTTCCCAGTCATTGATCCAAGTCTCATTCAGGCTGAAACCCTCTCCAACGAGGTCACGTCCGAGTTTTGATGCTGGATTTTTATTTTTTATTTATTTTTATTTTATTTCAAATCCTTACATAGTTAGGTACATACCATATAATTATAACTTAAATATTTTAAAATATATGTAAGGATCCCACTAAGGCTAAACCTGTATGTGGGAATTATATTCGAATAGGAAACAGTAAAATCTATATAATAAATTCCTCGAAGAAAGTTTTTGCTGACCCTCAGACGGGACGACATTGTTGATTGGTAAAGTGCTATTGTTACCAATTATCTTCCACAGATGGAACAGGGAGAATCTTCTTCTTGTGTCTGGGGGAGGTATATGCGCAAGCACGGGAAGCCACTTTAATGGAGTAGACCGTATAGTGCTGCTTATGGTCCTCATGGCCGTATGCAGTATAATTTTGTTTGTGCGCTATTGAGCCACACAGGAGCACAATACTTCTTCTTCAGCCTTTTTTCATCCATTCTTGGACATAGGCCTCCCCCTTGATCCTCCACAACTCCCTGTCTTGGGCACACTGCATCCATCTCCCTCCGGCACATTTCTTGATGTCATCAGACCACCTTGCCTGGGGTCTGCCAACACCTCTTCGGCTTGTTCTCGGTCGCCATTCTTAGATCTTTTTGGTCCATCGTGAATCCTGGCATCTGGCAATATGCCCAGCCCAGCTCCACTTAAGACCAGCGACCCTTTCCGCTACTTTGGTTCTTTGTCTTAAATAAATACAATATAAATTAGCACAATACTCTGCAACCGAATATACTATGGCAAGTGACGACGTTATAAGTACTGTTGCACTAGCCCCCCAAGTTGTTCCTGCCAAGTTGTGGATAATGGTATTTCTGGATTTTAGTTTAGCAGCTGTTATTTCCAGATGTTTTTTAAATGTTAAGAATTCTGTCTAGTGTGACTCCTAAGTATACTGGTTGGTGATTGTGGGTGAGTTTACTTCCGCAAAAGTTTACATTTAGTTTATTTATTTATTTATTTATTTATTTATTTATTTATTAAGGGACAAATACAGTCTTAAAATACTAAAATGGAATAATATACTATAAAATAAAAACAAACAGACCAATAACATATGTCCACAGATATTAAATATAAAACATTTTAAACATTATAAATTTAAATATAACTAAGATGTACGTTTGCCTGTGACGGGAAAGGAAGGGAAGAGAGAAAAAAAAGGATGGGATAAGGATTGTGACAGTTAAATTGTTATATTTTTGTTACAAACAACAACTCAAAATGTAAATAAAAGTATACAAAAGATAATATTAGAAAAAACACAAATAACTAACAACAAAAAAAAAAATTCAACATACGAGTTCATGCTATGCACTTATAGAGAGAATTTTTGTATGCGTTATTACTAGCGGTGAATATATCAGAATGTGTGATACTGGCTGAGAGGTTGACATTATAGAAGTTACAAGCCCTTTTGATAAACTCATTTTGATTAGAATTAGTGTTACTTCGAGGAACATAAAACAAGTAGTTCAATCTGCCATTTCGCAACGGAAATTAATTTTATTTAATAAATCAGGACAGTCAACTTTTGAATTAATAATTTTAAAGAGAAACATTTGATCCGCAACTTCTCTCCTGTGTACGATTTTTTTCATTCGGAAATGTTTCTCAATTTCATCATAAGAACTGTATATGTTATATGATTTGAAATTTAAGAATTTTAGAAATCGTTTTTGGACTCTTTCTAGTCGATCAACGTATTTACTGTAGCGTGGGTTCCAAATCTGTGAACAATACTCTAAATGTGGACGAACATAACTATTGTAAAGGAGCAAGAACGTTCTGAAGTTGGTGAAAAATTTACATGTTCTTAGAACAAAACCCAGGCTCTTTGTTGCCTTAGTGACTATGCTATTAATATGAGCCTCAAAAGTAAGTTTTGAGTCCAGAATAACTCCAAGATCACATACACAATCTTTGTTTGATAAGATCGACCCAGAAATATTATGGATTACTTTATTACGGTTACGAGTAAAGGTAACTTTGTAACATTTAGATATATTTATAAAGAGTTTATTTTCATGGCAATATTGGGACAATCGATCAAGATCTTCCTGTAGGCTCACACAACTACTAACTGAGTTGATGGGAAGGAAAATCTTCATATCATCCGCAAAAAGAAGTATTTTAGCAGAATGGAAACGAGTTGCGATATCATTTATGTAGATGGAAAAAAGTAAGGGGCCCAAAATGGATCCCTGAGGTACACCGGATGTAATCATTCTCCAAGTTGATGCAAACCCACCCACGGCAACAGCCTGAGATCTGTTTGTTATGTAAGATGACACCCAGCGGAGTAGGTCTCCATGAATACCATGGTTAGCAAGTTTTTTACATAGTATATTATGGTTGATTTTGTCGAAGGCTTTGCTGTAGTCGGTATAAACAACATCAACCTGCTTCCGTTTGTCCATGCAATCTAATAAAAAGTTTGTAAATAAAGCGAGATTGGTAAGGACAGAACGACCTGCAAAGAATCCATGTTGAAAATCGTTAGTTGTTTTTTTTACAACAGGAAATATTTGATCATATACCATATTTTCAAAAACTTTAGAAAAAATACATAGCTTAGATATAGGCCTAAAGTTATTGGCTTCATTCTTTGAGCCCGATTTGTGAATTGGAGTTACATATGCTTTTTTCCATTGATCAGGATACTCACCTGAATCAAGAGATAAATTGAATAATATCGATAGGTTATCATCTCGGTTACTAAGGTGAAAACAACAAACTTCTGTTTTATTTGAATTTGGTTTAAGCCTCCATTTATGAAAGTAGCTTTGTAAATTTTGAAAGTCTGATTCTAGTTGAACTTCGCATTCTTTAAAAGATCGTTTTTGTGTAGCTATGCCCAGATCGTCTGCATATGAAAACTGTTTGCACAGTGTTGATGGAATATCACTAATATACAAATTGAAAAGAAGTGGAGAAATTACTGATCCTTGGGGAAGTCCATTGTTGAGCATTCGAGGTTTGCTAATTTTATCTCCCAGGTGAACAGTAAATTGTCTATTACTCAGCATGTTGTTTATAATAGTAAGCATAGTCTTCGAGGGAACCACATCTGCTAATTTGGATAGGAGTCCTTGTCTCCAGACAGTATCATAATATGCTGCCGTCAAATCTATGAAGGCAACCCCAGTTTTTACCTTTCTCTCAAAGCCTCTTTATATATGTGTGGCTAGAGCCAGTACTTGGTCAACAGTTACGGTGGGTACGGAATCCCGCTTGGGTAATAGGTATGATTTTATTAATGTCCGTCATACAGGTCTACTAAAATAAGAAGCTCATTTGCACTCTATACAAGTGACAAGTGTCAATAAGCCCGTCATTTTTCATATGTGTACAAAATGTTTAAAAAAAAAAAAAAAAAATAATATTTATTTTATTTATTTATTTATACATCTTTTTGTACATAATATAAACAAATATAATTGTACACTGGCGGGCTTATTGCCACTAGGCAATTTCTTCCAACCAACCAGAATAAATAAAAAAAAAAAATATAAATAAAAAAAAATAAATAAAATAAATAAAATAAATAATAAAATAAAATAAATGAAATAAATAAAATATATAAAATAAATTAAATAAAATAACTAAAGTAAATAAAATAAATTTAATAAATAAATAAGTATAAAATATAATAAATAAATTTATGAATAAATAAATAAATATACAAGTATATAAATACATAAATGAATAAAATAAATAAAAATTAAATAAATAAATCAATCAATAAATGAATGAATAAATAAATAAAACTGAATGAATAATTCTTCCAACTAAACGGTATTACCAATCCAGAGAAGAAAGAATGAATAATTCTTCCAACTAAACGGTATTACCAATCCAGAGAAGAAAGAATGAATAATTCTTCCAACTAAACGGTATTACCAATCCAGAGAAGAAAGAATGAATAATTCTTCCAACTAAACGGTATTACCAATCCAGAGAAGAAAGAATGAATAATTCTTCCAACTAAACGGTATTACCAATCCAGAGAAGAAAGAATGAATAATTCTTCCAACTAAACGGTATTACCAATCCAGAGAAGAAAGAATGAATAATTCTTCCAACTAAACGGTATTACCAATCCAGAGAAGAAAGAATGAATAAAATCGTGCATAGATTATCGACTCAGAAGTAGAACGACTGACCACTACCGCAATCAACGTGAAACATATAAAATATGTATGTTAAAGTTTTTATTATTTCCAAAAAAAAAGTGTCTGTTCTGGAAAACTCGAAACTATGAAAACACATTGTTATTTCGACACAAAAGTATTTTCTCTAATAGTCATAATAAACGCGACCTCAGTTTTTTCACTGTAATTTAGCAAATAAAGGCACTCAGATGAAAACTTTGAAGCATCGTCATATTTCCTTTTGTTTTTTGTCCAAATATAAACCAACTGTCATTTGCATTTAACCCTATGTCTATAGTTGATTCACATAACCACGATTATTTATCCACGAATGTATATTTCTAAACTTTTGCGTGGGCGTGTTATTTTTATTTTTTACATTACGTAGGATATTACTTTCAATAGTGTAAAAATTACAATTCCTGTATTTTTTATTTGTTTAATTGTTAACTTTTCATACATACCACTATGTTATGTTCCTTATGGAAAAAAATACAGAAAACTAAACGCACACATTTTATAGAAAATCTTGGCACGAGCATGTCAACAACATTTTGATCGAAGGTAACATAAGATATTTAAATAACAGGCAAATATATATGATACAATACAAAACATGGACGTGGTGTGATGGCATTTATGAACTTAAACAATAAAAATGGAATTTTGTATCGTTTTTTTTACGACCTCCGCCGAATTACCTATCCGTTTCCATAGAAAAAGAGAATGAAATGCAACAAATCCATTGATTGGTGTATATCATTCACCCATCAAGAAACTAGACATATCGAGCATCACACTTCTTCCATGCGCACCTAAGCGAAATAGATATATTCTTCTCATCAATAAATAATATCCAATCAAAACTAATCATACAATAAATACATTTATAAGTATAATCATACCAGCACTTATCCCTCTCCAACAAATATGCACATTTTCTCTTTCTTTTCTATTTCAAACCCTCTCCTACATCATCTTGGATACATTTCTTCTTATACATATTTACTTCATTATTGCTTTTTACTCTACTTATGTACTTCATGTGAAAACATTTTACTGGCATAATTTTTATAATTTTACTGTTCCATTAACTCTGTATACGCTGTTTGTTTCCCAAATATTATATTAATAAAATAATATCAAAAATTAGTATAATTATTTCTGTACATCCATTTTGAATTAAATATACAACTGCACTGTAAGATGGTGGAAGATATATGTTCCTGCATTGTATTGAGCACATTATCTTGCACCTTAAGCATGTTTCTAATTTATTTTCGAATACCATTCATTCCTACTGTTCAATGTTTCCAGTCCAATGAAACGAGAATCGCAGATTAAGTAATTTTCAATAAATTTCTCGAGTGCGAGAAATCGAACCTAGGCCGGAATATTTTTGGTTCTTAAGGGAATTTGGTTCTTTGGTTCTCAATAAGGCGGTTACTGCCTAACGATGACTTTTCCTCGTCCGCGTGTCTTGGCTGCTCGATGATACGATGACCTTGATTGCTACCGCGACGATGTTGTCATCTGCAATCTTATTGGCCAGTGAGTATCATCTACATTGTGAGATATGGCATGATGGTTGAATGAATGAACGGAATATAATAAGATTATAATCAAAACTGACTGGCTACTTTCAAAATGGAGGTACAGGCGCATGGCTAGGATTCATTGATTGCAAAAACCAACAGCAATCCTAATGGATTACTGTTGGTTTTTTGTAATCAATGGATTGCTGTTGGTTTTTTGCAATCAATAGATTGCTGTTAGAATGCAATAGATTGCTGTTGGGCCTTTAGAAATTCTGTCATAATTATGGTGCCTTACTTTTGGTGAATTCCTATTAAGTTATTTTTTACAGATTTTTTTTCAATTAAAAAGATCTGAAGTCAATAACAGCCCACGTGTGTGAATCTTCCATTCATATTCGTCGATTGTTTTTTTTTAACTATGGTGCCAAGATTGCCAATCTAAAGTTTTGTGGAGGGGCCGTTTACAGTCCCCATATGCAGAGTGGGTGGTGGAAATAGCGAATCCAAATGGATACGCCATAAAACCAGACGTCCGGGACTGCTTGTTACTATCGCCGAAGGAATGACGGACAGCAGAAACTAAAAACTATAAAGGATGTCTGAGAGACAGTTACATGGACAATGAATAGGCTGGCGGAAAACAGAGATATGTGGAGAGATAAATGCTTGGTGCAAACCAATCCTAGGATTGTGACCATCGAGAAAATAATCATTACATGAAGATATAAACAAAATAGATCAAAAAATGATAGCCATAATATGAAACATCTGATTTAGGTAAAAATGAATACATCCATCAAGTTTTTGGCAACATCTGGATTAGAGAAGCATAAATTCTAGGTTGTTTGTAAATCACGAGAAAAGGTATTTTCCCAATAGTGAATAGATGATTCAGATATCCGATATTGAATTACCTACAACTGCCTACAATCTATTTTTACAATAGTAAAATACTGACGGTAGTATAAGAAAATACCCTTTTTCTTTTTTATTATTTTATTTTATAAGATTAATACATTTTATGTCTCCTCAATCTTTCGAATAACAATATTTTTACGTATTTTAACGGGACCATTTGAATGAATAATATTTTCTGTATATAAAACATAAAAAATACAAGAAGCACTGGATTGTTATAAAGACATATTTTTTCTCCTTAACCCTTAATTCGTGGTATGTTTAATCGTATAATTATGTTTTGTTCAACATCATTTTAACTAGGACATATTTTTAAAAAGTGCCGTATTTAAAGCACCCAGAAAAAAGTAAAAAAGATGTCCAGCATATACAGGGTGTATCATGAGGAGTGGATTAACCGAAGCATGGAGGTATAGGACCTCAATACCTATCGATTTAACCCACATGTATGTTCAGCGATATTGGATGGTTCAAAAGTTATGTACACTTTTGTAAAATTTGAATAAAAATAGGATTTCATACTAAACTACATCACTGTACCTTAACTATTAGGTTTGCGATCATGATTTTTTTTCAGGGAATAGTTCAATAGTGATGCTTAATGAAAATTATTCAAATTTAAAATTATCCGATTTTTATTCAAATTTTACAAAAGTGTACATAACTTTTGAACCACCCAATATCGCTGAACATACATGGGGGTCAAATCGATAGGTATTGAGGTCCTCTACCTCCATGCTTCGGTTGATCCACTCCTCATGATACACCCTGTATATAAAAAATATCGTACAACTACGTTAATTAGATACTGAAAAATATAAATATTAAAATTTTATCGGACAGAGATGAGATAACTTATTCTTTAAGTACATTTGTGTTCATTTTTCTTCGGTGCGTTTTCCCCGTCCGGCCTGTTTTTGGATGCACCTTTATTTGGGGGTGACTACTGCCAACGTACCTATTTTTCAATTTGTTATACCATCATTATTTCTGCTCAAATCGTTTTCAAAAAAATAATTTAGATAGTATGAATATTTATAAAGAAAAATAAGGCTTAACTTTTTGATAATGTTCTGTATAAATTCGTGTAGAAAAATAATAGCATACCCCGATTTTCAACGTTTATCATATATTTTTGATAAACTATAAGGCGTAGAATAATATATTTTTTTTAAATTAAAGAAGACAAAAATATCTAAAAAAATATGATGTGACGTTGCATTAATGCTTCAGGTTTAGTAAATATACCTAAAAAATATTTATTTTCCATTCAGCGCCATTGCGTAATAAAGTTTTTTTGGTTTATTTACTTAACCTGATGCGTTAATGCAACGTCATATCATATTTTTCCAGGTATTTTGTTCTTCTTTAATTTAAAAAAAAATATTGCTCTATACCTTATATTTTTTTAGAAATTTAAGATAAATGGCTAAAATCGGGGTATGCTTATTATTTTCATACAAGAATATATACAGAACATAATCAAAAAGTTAAGGTATATTTCTCTTTATTAATATCCAAACTAACTTGGTTATTTCTTTCTAAATGATTCGTTTAGTAATAAAAATGTTAGGTATATCAAATTGAAAAAATAGATACGTTAGCAGCAGTCGCCCTCTTAATTAAATTATTTTAAATGCAAATTTAACAACAAATTTTGTAACAAATATTAAAAAAAACAAAAGTTAATTTAACACATAGTTATTAAAAAAAGAAAATATTCGCGAGAACGTTCATTTTCAATGTTCATTTTGTGGACTACGTAAGCTTGAAAATATATTTTTTTTAGCTGATAACTTTCAATTTCAAAAAAAACATTATTATTGCTGCTGTTTTAAATCTACATATATTGGTATTGTTATTTGAGCCCAAAACTACTAAACTACGGACAACAATATATTAATGGATCAACTAGATTTTTCCTTTTGATCCAGAACAAATAAAATCCAGAACAAAGCGACGATAGTCAAGGAATGAATTATTTGGGTGAAAATTGAAAAAAAATGCTTATAAAAATAAAAATGGCAAAACTTTCATGAAAATACATTCATATATCTAATTTATACATTAATCTAATCTTTTTTTTATAAAACACAGTCATCTTTCGACAGTTATCAATCTGTCGATTGAGAGGGCTTCTAATTTTTAGAATTCCGTACTAATCAGAAAAAATATAAACACATTATTCAAGTATTTATTTGGTCTACCGACGACCGTTTCGACTTATAAGGCCATAATCAACATCTTTGTTTTTGTTATTTAAAATGTAACACAGAGTGAATTCTGAAAATATTTGTAAATTTTAAACAGAGAATGTAAGATATGCGCAAAATGAAATTGAAAACCTCGAGATGGTTTGGTCATACAGAAATTATGAACGATGAAAGAGACAGACCAGAAAAAAATATAGGGTGTAAGAGATGGAGTGAATAGCAGGAACTGTCCTAGAAATGGATGGTGTGACCATGACCATATTTTGAAAGAAAGAAACTTGTACAATCAACGAGCATGTATGAGTCAGCATGGATGTAAAGGAAGCCATGAATGTGTGTAAGACTAGAGTTGTATGGCGCTCAGTTCCCTTTGCCTACCCTGTAAGGGACATGGCAGGATAGTATGTATGTATATGAAATTAAGTTTCAAAAGTCGATAGTAAAGATTTTTGTTTTCGACTTCGATTTAAATTTTTCACATTGTCTAAGCATTTTTTTTTTTCTCAAAGGCTTTACGCCCAAAAATGATGTTGTCTAAGCATGTTACCACTACAAAGATGTACTGGCACTTAGTTGTTGGCTGCCAAACTTTAAAGCTCTTTCTCCATAAATAGTTTTTATTTTCTTTCAAAGTTGATTGTTAGGCGTTATTTTCTCATTCTGGAAAACTTTACACAAATTCGTGCTTAGGGAAAATTTGTGAATACTTGTACCTTTTCGCGGTTCTTCGTAAAAACACAACCCGAAACTGTTTACTTTTAAGTGAAAATCTTACGGAATTCGGTGAATTCAGCAGGTGAATTATTAGATATATATGAATTCATCCGACATTCCAGCTGTTTTATTACAGAAATCTTCCAAAGTTTTGCCTATATTGAACGGTACCAAAGTCGTCAAGTTATATTATGCTGATGATTACATTTCTTTGAGTAATGAGAAATTGTTTCAGATTCCAAGCATATGTACAAGATACGTAGGTACCTTAATAATTATAAAGAGGAAAAACTCAACCTTAACCAAGTCGCAAATGCTGGTAGAAAAATTATAGAATTGGATTGAAATATGTAAAGTAAAAAAATATCTGAATAAAATTTTGTATGGGTTTTACAAAGAAATAATTTAAGACTCCAACAGAATTGTTGTGTATATTATGTACTCTGAATTTATTACATACAAATGCCCTTGTATACCTTAGGCATATAAATGTACACAAATATGCCCACTTAATTACCTTCTAATGTATGAAACACCAATCTGTGATATACAATATTTTTTCGTGAAGAAAAGGTAAAATTTAGAGGTTTTCATTAAACAGCAAGAATAGTAATAAAAACATCAAAACAGTAAATAACCCCGTTAGATTATCATATTCTCTTTCGATTGAAGTAAAAATCTACACATCAATACGAACGAGGCCTGGAACAGTTTACCGGATAAAGTTGTGAGTGCTGGAAAACTCAATCAATTTAAAAACAGATTGGATGCACAATACACAAAGAAGCACATGATACAGGTCATAGCTGCCTACCTGTTAATTAATAATAACAATAATTAAAACCCTTAGCAATGAGAAATACGACACCCATGATGAATCTTCAGGTGTTATATATATCGTTATTAAATCGATTTTGAAACCCAACTTTTAATCCATCTTTTTTTTTAATTGCTTAATTTGTTTATGCTATCAATCTTTTAGCTGTTGTACATATTCTTGTTATGTTGTTATAATTGCCTAATGGTTATAAACCTCCCAGTGTCCATATTACCAACCTTTGTAATATGCGTTATTTTATGCCCTCTTTTATTACTAGTTGCATGTAACACATGAGATCCAACTGTCGATAGCGATGGTATGTATAGTTGAAGAATATGTACCAAACTATAAACCCATAGATACAAATTATTGAATATTTTCAGATATTTTGTTTTCTATACAAAATATGTAGGTATGTATGTCAAGATAGGATAGTATGGAAGAAGATCCTTTTTCCTACCCAGAATATGCAAATTGCATGATGGTATGTATGTATGTTTGGAGATGAAGTAACAAACTATTAAGTCTTCTTACATATTGTGTATAGGCGACTGCCATACAAAATGTATGAAGCGATGTCGTCACTAAATTCAATTTTTAAAAAAATTGTTAAAAAAAAATTGAGATCTTCTACTACAATGTTAATATTTTTTATAGAAAATTAAATTATCTAGTTGGGGTGTTTCGGCTTTTTTCGATAATTGTAAAAGTTTTGGAAATATAGGCAGTTAAACTCATAAATTTATCATAAAAAAAATATTTTTCTTAATAAAAAATGTTTGAGAAACCCTGGAATTTTTTTGAAAAAATTAATTTGAGATTTTGTATTTGTCTATGTTTGTACCAATTTTCAGCGTTCTACCGTTTATGGTTTCTGAGATATATGGAAAAATAAAATAAAAATTCAAAAGTTGATAACCCCTGACTGAAACAAAAATTCAAAATTCCGAGTATAAAAGTTTTGTAGGCCTGTAACTGTTTATATATTCTGAAATTTTAGGCTCTGTAAATTGAGCGGATCAAAAGTTATAAGGGGGGGACGGACACACACACACACAGACACACAGACACACACACAGACACACAGACACACGAAATGTTCTACTCCGAATTCTGAGTAAATCCGTGTATGGAACATATATGCTGCGAAGCCTCTAAGTTGGTGTTTTTTGACTTCAAAGTTGGAAAAGCCGTGAAAAAAGTAGACCTCTCCATACAATTCTCGCGTATTCTGGCTTGATACATTGTCGATATGTTAAGAGAACAAAGTTCTCCTGAACAAATCGACAGTTGGATAAATTGAGCGGATCAAAAGTTATAAGGGGGGGACGGACACACACACACACAGACACACAGACACACACACAGACACACAGACACACGAAATGTTCTACTCCGAATTCTGAGTAAATCCGTGTATGGAACATATATGCTGCGAAGCCTCTAAGTTGGTGTTTTTTGACTTCAAAGTTGGAAAAGCCGTGAAAAAAGTAGACCTCTCCATACAATTCTCGCGTATTCTGGCTTGATACATTGTCGATATGTTAAGAGAACAAAGTTCTCCTGAACAAATCGACAGTTGGATTAGATACTTATTTACTTTCCGTGTCCGGAACACCATCATATTCGTAGCCCCCATTATTCGATTATTTATGCGAAAATCTACATTTATGTAATGGATACAGATGAGAATAGCTAAATTGTAAAAATACAATATTTTAATATTATAGAAATTTCTCAGTGGAAAGAGTAAATGAGCAATTTAAATTCCAGTAATGTGTCGTTGTTAGCATTATTAATGTCCTATTATGGCCAAGGGAATATGAACAACTGTAGGATTTAATGTATTTCTTCACTTATTTGATAAATAATGATTCAGCAAAAAATGTTTTGAAATAATGGAATAAAATAATATTCCGTCTATTTTTACATGATATCCTTTTTTAGAGTCTCAGAGAATTGCCATGATGACATTAGTCACTCTCATTAAATGAAAATGTAAAAAAAAAAACGCACTACATAAATATTTTGTATTTTTTGACACATATTCTTGTCATAATGTAATATTTCATAATCATGATGTTGTACAAAATGGCTGATACATGAAATCCTAGATGAATAAAAATAGCTCCCCTCGATAGCCAGTACATTATTAATTCAGATTTTCAATAAGATAACAGATGCGATAGCTAAAAATATGACAATTACTCAATTATTTTCTTAGCACGTTACCCGTTGTTGATAAATCAAAATAAAATATATTTTTTACAAAAATAAATCAAATTAAAATTAAGATACAAAATTACAATTCAATATTATTGCCCCACTTCCCATTTTTTAACTCCCAGATTAGTGATGCAGATCTTTTTAACTCCCCATTAATTACAATAAAGAATAAATTATTAAGCATTCTGCCATAATCTTAACTTTTCACTCTGATGAATTGGGTGCATCGCATAAAAGTTCACACATATACATACTCACACCCACACTTACACACACACCCTCACACATACACACCCTCACACATACACACCCTCACACACAAGATAGCATATATTGTAGTTTCAATTTTTGTCTTACTTAATATTCATTGTTTTTTTTTTTATTCTTAAAATACTAAATTAATTAATAAGTTATTAATGTATACATTTAATTGATGCTGGGCGTGACTATTTTTTTTTATATTGTATATCACCAGTTTACTTGTCCAGTCATTGTTTGTGTACTTTAAATAAAATAAAATAAAATAAAAATAAAATAGTATTTATTGAACAAACAATAGATGTTATCATAATATTATAAATTTGTTTTAAAGTAAATTATAGTTTTCAAAATTCAATAGATCTTTTTTTATTTTATTTTTAATTTTTATATTTTTCTAGATACCGAAATTTACCAAACAGTAAGAAATCATTTTAATTTGATAAAAAATATATCTATAAAATTATAGAGGATAAACCATTTAAAACAAATAAATAAATATGTAGGTGCATGTAATTAATATTTTTGTAAGCAACCGTTTAAATTAACTTTAAACTTACTTCAATTTGTAGCATGTAGTCATATTAACAATTAAGTATGTAGTTTAATTTTCAATATAAACAAAACTTTTCGTATTTACTTATATAATAGCAAATACCTACAGAAAAAAACACATAAAAAGCCAAAGAAATATACAATATTTGTTTTATTATTTTTACTATATATTATCGTAGTTTTTCTGAATTATATTAATTATTTATTATGAAAAATATATACTTTATAGCACTTACCTTTAGAGGATCAAAAAAAATGTATCTTACTCAAAATTTCCAAGTTCTATAGTTGACACGTACCACAAAACCACACACTGTTCTGTGTCCGCTATTTATAGTATAGAGAAACTAAAACCTGGTGCAAAATGTTAAATAGAACGACAGCAATTAACTTAAAAGTTTTACGCGAGCAAACGACAAAGTTTTTTTCCTTGAAAGCGCTCCAGTCTGAGCGTTCGCTCGTTGAGGTTTCGCAATTCAGACTAACGCTTGAGTTTCAGATAGACTCCGTCAGACTCAACCCCGCTTGGCCAATATAAACAAGATACGCATGTCTATGATTATGAAAAGTTTCACCCAACACAGAGATTCAAAATAACCCCATTCAATTCTGATAAGATACTTGCAAGTTTCGAAAAAAATGAAAAATTATGGGCAGTATAAATTAAAATTGGGGAAATATTGTCTACTTTCAATTTAAATTCGTGTCAGTCATAAATATTTTTAGTTCAAACGAATGTTCATTACAGCAATCACAAATATTTATATTTAAATGATTAAAAAACTAACAATGTCAAGGTAAGAATTTAACCAAATAAACCTGTTACAAGAATCCTTTTGTGTATATTATTTTTATTTTTTGTAATATGATTAATTTCAAAGTTGAAATAAATCACCTGATTGAAATCTAAATATGTTATATGTATGTCACGAAGTATTCAAATTTTGTATGGAAAATTATCAGCATCATTGTGAAATGAGTTATCTTAAATTATTTTTGACTAAAATATTTTATTATGAAAACTTGATAATTGTTCAATGCCATTTTATGAATGAGGTGTGCCTTTTAGCAATTTCTTCTTCTTTTTCTTTGCCTTATCCCACTTTAGGTAGGGTCGGCTCTCCTAATCCTTTGGCGCCACGATGATCTGTCCTGTATTGTCGGGGTTGGGATGTGGGCTTTATCCATGAGCTTCCTCATATTGCCCCACCACGTGGATATTGGACGTCCCTTTCCTTTTCTGCTTTCTGGGAGTGCTAGAGCAGTTTGCACCACATGATCGTTTTGCCTCCTCATTACATGTCCATACCATCTGAGTCGGCTTTCTGTAAGTTTTTCTGGTATGGGGGCTACTCCAAAGCTTCCTCTTATTAATTCATTACGAATTTTATCTAGCTTCGTCACCCCACCTGCCCACCTCAGCATTTTCATTTCATTGACATGTAGTTTTTGTTCATGTGTGCCTTTAACTGTCCAGCACTCCGCACCATATGTCATTGCAGGTCTCACCGCTGTCTTGTAGACCTTGCCCTTAGTTTTGATTGGCATACGTGGATCGCACAGCACGCCCGTGAGAGTTCTCCATTTACTCCAAGCCACGTTTACCCTATGGGAGACGTCAGCATCCACACTGGCATCCGCTGAGAGAACCGACCCTAAGTATTTGAAGATTGACACCTTGGGTACAACAGTGCCATCCGGGAAGCACACCGTCGCTGCGCCTGACGTTCCACTGTAGTTGCATTCCATGAAATCCGTCTTTGTCCTGCTAATGCGCAATCCAAATCTCTCGAGTGCTTCAGTCCATTTCGATAGGGCCACTTGCAGTTGGCCTGCGCTATTTGATATCAGAACGATGTCATCAGCATATAACAGACTCCAGGGCAGGGGTGACTGTACATATTTTGTGAGATAATCCATTACCATGTTGAATAAAAGCGGGCTAAGTGCCGATCCCTGATGTACGCCAACATTGACCTCAAACCAACTGCTTAGGCCTGCCAAACTTTTGACTCTAGTGCGGATATTGTTGTACATGTCTTGCACAAGGTGTATGTACTGCTCCGGTATGTTCCGCGCTCTCATAGCCTGCCATACTAATCTTCGAGGTACTCGGTCGAACGCTTTTTCTAGGTCTATAAATACTAAGTATAGGTTTTCTTTATTCAGTCTATGCTTCTCCATAACGATCCAGACCGCTTGTATTGCATCTGAGGTTGATTTAGATGGGGTGAATCCAAACTGATTTGGTGTTATAATTGCAAGTTGCTGTAGTCGCCTGTTTATGATTCTCTCCCAAATTTTCAGAGTATGAGGTGTAAGTTTAATGCCTCTGTAGTTTCCACACTGTGCGACATCTCCTTTATTTTTGTAGAATGGTACAAGGTGGCTGTGGCGCCATGATTCTGAAATGAGTTTTGTCTTCATAATAATGTTAAACAGCTTTGCTAACCATATTATAGCCAAAGGTCCCGGTATCTTCCAGATTTCAGCCGGTATTTCATCAGGTCCCACGGCCTTATGGTTTTTCATTTTTGACACAGCATTTTTAACTTCCTCGACATGTATTTCTTCTATAGGTCCGTAAGACGGTGCCAGAGGTGTCAGTTCTTCGCTTGGAAATTCCTCATTCAATAATTTACAATAATATTCATGCCATCTCTCATTTATTTTATCGTTCGATGTAAGAAGGACTTGGTCTTTGTCTTTTATGTATTTATTTGTTTTCACATCTAAAGTTGATCTATGTTTCTGTTTGGCTATTCTGAATACATCGGTCTCGTTTTTAGCATTCTCAAATTTTTCATAGAACTTCTGACGTGATTCTGCTTTGCTTTGTGCTACTTTTCTTCTCGCTTCTGCTTGTTTGTATTTGATGTGATCTTCCTCATTATTTGAGTTCTGCCAAATTTTGAAATAAACTTTCTTGGCTCGCAGGCTTTCCTTAACCTCTTCATTCCACCATGTCGGGTCCTTATCGGTGCTTACACCCCCCTTTGCTATGCCAAGTGTTTCACATGCTTCTTTCCTACAGAATTTTTCAAATCTGGACCACATCGTATTGGCATTATCATAGTTGTTATCTAGGTCAGTAGCAAGGTAGTGATGGATTTTCTCCTTTGAAAGAATTCCTTTTGTGCCATTTATCTCCTTCCACTTAATTTTTGGTGTTTTATCTGTGATTGTTTTGATGGGTTTTGGTAAGTTGAAAACTGATATGACAATTCTATGCTGCGCAGTTAAGGATTCTCCGGGAATAACCTTGCAGTCCTTGAAGTTTCTTCGAAATCTACTGTTTTCTAATATATAGTCTACTTGTGAAGTTCTACTTGTGAAGTTGTGCCTTTTTAGCAATTTGAAAATAAAAATATCAAAATTTTAATTTTCGTGAGCGGGAGGTTAAAAAATCTAATGGGGTCTAAACGAGTGTTAGATATACCTACAATTTTCAAAATTTGAAAAGAATCGAATCAATACTTTAGTCCATAATCGATAAAGTATAATATTCAGAATACAACCTCATCATGATACTCGTTGATAATCTGCAATAAAAAAATAACCTTAAAAATTGCAAATTCATAACTCCCCACTATATCCTTTTGGGGTGAGAGGAGTAAAAACGGACTCCAAATTAGCAGAAGCAAAACGGAATAATTTTTCCGAAAATACACGTCCCATAAGTGTACTAAAATATACGATACCCCAATAAAACAAGTAGATCTGTTCTCATATTGAGGCTCTGTGCTCTCAAAGTATGATAATATTGAAAGTGATTTAGACGATAGAATAAATACAGTCTGGTTAAAATGTAGATCCCTAACAGGGATACTACGTGACAGAAGAATACCAGTTCGTACTAAGTGAAAAGTATAAAAGACCTGTGTAAGACCAGTCTTGCTCTATGGATCAGAATGTTGGGCTTCAAGGAAGCAGGATGATTAGAAACTACATTCATGTCACCGAAATGAAAATTTTGACATCAGCCAGCGGCGTGACAATGCCGGATAAGGTCAGGAACGAATCCAAGGCAGTTTCAATGTGACTCCCATAGCCCAAAAGATGAGGGAGGAAAGATTGCGGTGGTGTGGGCATATATGCAGAAGAGATGACTCCCATATTGTAAATAAGGTCCTTCATATTGAAACCGAGAAGCGACACTCAGGTCGACCACCAGCAACATGGATGTCCACGGTTCAAACAACATGAGGACGCGGGATGTGACGCAGAGTGAAACATTGGGAAGGGTTGCCTGGCGCATGCGGATAAGAAGAGCCGACCTCATATAATGGGGATAAGACGAGGGAAAATAAGAAGTTATATTTCAACACCTGGTCAAACACTTCAGTGAAACCCATCCTAATCAAACTAAACCTTGATCAAAATACTCAGTAATATTACATCCAGTATGGTCCAGTATGGTTTCTAGACTTGACCGTAAAGGGGTAAATAGACTATGAATATTAATGAAATATAAAATGATCTTTATCCCGAATATTGCTTTAACCAGCTTGTACATAATACATATGTATTTTATACGTATCTTCTTTGGTATGTAGGTGAGGACTTAGCAAAATAGTATTATCAAATAATTAATCTATTTTATCGATTCCCTTCATTAAAATATGAGCGCAAAACAAATAGTGCTATCTGAACTGATCAATGGGTGTATTAAAAATTTGCATAAAATATAAGCGAAATAATAATTATTGTCCAGTCTTAATTAATTACTTGCTTTTCAAAAGAGTTTGGTTAATGTAATTTACGTAACTATTAGCAAAACCATATTTTTATATCGGTAATTACTTAGAGAATGAATTCATTCAAAATAATATGCACGCCTCATCCCAATATTATAATTTAGAGCAAAACCATATTTTATCAGGTCCTCATCAACGCTTATCTTCACAAACGCTTTCAATGTGATATGCCATAATATCAGATTGTTTTCATTACACGAAATAGATCAAATAAAATAAAGCATCATTTTATGATAACAATTTTCAACAAATATCGGATGGCGAGTAAAAAAAACGTATTGTGAAGCGACCAGATTTGAAATGTTGTTGACTTTTGTGATGCCAGCATAAAACCACTCAGTCACCGATGCCGCTGTCAAACATTGAGGCTCAAAGTTCTGTCGTGTAATCTGTCTACGAGACAATTTGGTTTAAATTTACGCAAATGTTTAAGTATAAGTAGATGATCAAATCTCAGACAAAGCACATCCATCATCGGCTTACAAAGATTAAGGGGAAGATTTGGTGGTTGTTTCAAAGCTATATTCATTACTTCGAAAGAAAATCCAGTTCAGTGAATTGGAGGTTTTGTGATATGTACAAAGTATTTTACATAAAATGCACATCATTCACATTCCTTCATAATGTATCACATAATGAAAAGGTAAGTAGGTTCATGTCTGTATAATTTTTACTGGAAAAACGATGTTGTACAACGACTCGTCTAGATGTACAATTCAATACTGTAATTATTTTGGAATTATGTCCTAATGGAATTTATTACCTACTTTTTAAACAGTCTCTGGACTTGAAAATATTTTTTACGGTTTTCAATATTTTGAAAATCCTGGCAACACAATCCCTTCAAGAACTGTATCAGAGAAAAGTGTTCCCTGAGAGGTATCTCTTTAATATCTACGGGGACTCAATAGTTTGATACTTAATCTCCATCATACATAGGTACATACAAACCATCAAGCTGATTTATACATGCAGGGGATTTGCTGGTTCATAGTATTATTGATCAATTTGATATTGGTATTTGTTTTTATGAGAGATAATTATGCACTGCAGTTCGATAAATATGATACCTCGTATATAAGCCAAAAGGAAACAATGCACTTACCTTTAATTGGCTGGCAGATCCTTGGGCAGAGGGCACTCTTCTCCTACAGTGACAGCGGGCGTTTGATGATTGATGTAGCGGGTTGAATCTGTTGAATCTGCGATGTTATTGTAGAAGATAGCGGTGAAGATGGCGAAGATTTTGCGGCGAAAGTAGCGGTTGGAAAGTAAGCAGGTTTTGTCAATTTAGCGGCGGTCACACAGACACGAACAAAATATAGATGCGTAGGTACAAGCGGGAAGTCTGCTGTTTTCAGTGTTGCCAACTCACAGAATATTAGCAATACGTTGTAAGTAGGCGGATATTTTTCAAAAGCGGTAGTAGAAGCGGTGATGAGTTTTGATGATGACGATGAATCCCAGAAGAAGCCTCTTGATTGCCAATGGCCACTGGCTTAGTGCATTACTTCTTCCGGCAATACACAAAGGCATCATGATTCATCCAAAGCAGTGCATTTTGTTTTATTTTATTTTTATAACAAAAAAATGGCGCGAACACTGATCTCCATACTATCTTATCCTGACATAAATATCTATATGTTTTCTATAGAAAACAATTTTTTTTATTACACATACCAAAATTTACATAATTTTTATTTTTTTTGGAGACACAGTTTTTAAAATTGTGTTTTCAGTCTGGATCTGTGAGACGATAAATATCGTAAGTCTCCAGAATGTGGCAACTTGTTATTGGGTGCGTCTTAAATAATTATTTGACATAGTACCTGTTAGTTGCCCGAGAAGCTATATAAAATAATAAATAATAATAATATTTATTAACGTACGTATTCTTCAATTATACATACTATCTCCATCAACAGTTGGATCCCATGTGTTACATGCAACTAGTTATAAATAAAAAATGAATAGTCCGACCGTATATAATGCAATAACTGTAAATGGTGCAATCTACAAAATAAATATTTATTGCATTGTTGCATATCAAATGATCACGCTCGAGTTTCTTTATCTTTTGTCCAGGGGGACTACTCACGAGACGTTCTTAATACGTTCTTATCTTGCCTTAATCTTAAAAATTTAAATCAGTACTCTATTATAATCCAATCTAAATCTTTCTCTTCATTTAATCATGAAAATTTGTATAAGATTGTATGATAATCGAGATTTAATTTATACATTTATAAGATTAAGGCAAGCTAAGAACGTATTTAGAACTTGTCATGAGTAGCCACCCTGAGTTGTATAGCCACGGATGATTATGATGATGATACAGTTTTTTTTAGAACTTCACTGCGTGTATTTACAAAATCACTGTTATTAATATTCTATTTACATTAATCAAATATAAATATGCAATTTTCAAGAAAAATCTAAACCAAAATCGAAACCGAAATTTAAACAATTCTTCGCAAAACAATTTCTTTTGAAAGTAAAATAATATAAAGACAATTCCCAAAAGAGATAAACGTTTTCGAGTATTAAGCCGAAGGAAAAGTTTTTTGAGACCGAAGTTCAAATATCCACACCACCAGTCCCAACTATTAGTTCTATCGATATTACATATATTGATATCGCGTGTGTTCTTAAGTACACTTAGTTTACAGATTATTGATTTTCTACAGATATTGACGCATTTTATTCTATGTATTTTCTTAAGCTTACGGGCTAAAAATGCTTATTCATTTATTTATTTTTTCATCTTTCTGTACATAATATAAACAAATATACTGTACACTGGCGGGCTTATTGACATTAGGCAATTTCTTCCAACCAACCAGATTACATAGTGACAGAATTGTGTTGTTACAACAACAAAAGAATAAGAGCAAAAGAAAACAAAGAAAATATATATTACACTAAGATACTATTAAAACAACAAAAAAAATGCTGCATAGCAAAAAAAGGATAGGGCCAGGACAAGGAGAGGAAATCGAGATCAGGTGTTCAGGGGTATATATTCCTTCTTTAGTTTTTTCTTGTAAATACAAAGTGAGTTAGACTTCTAGCCGGTCAAATTGTTACTAATTGACCGCCACGAGCCGTAATGATTCGTGGGTCGTTAGACATTTCTGCTGGTCAAATATTATCTAGCCAGTCATGTTATTACTATTCGACCGCCACGATCCGTGATGATACGTGCGTCGTTTGACTTTTGTGCTTGTCAAATATTATGTAGCTGGTCAAGTTGTTACTAATCGACCGCCACGAGCCGTGATGATACGTGCGTCGTTTGACTTTTGTGCTTGTCAAATATTATATAGCTGGTCAAGTTGTTATTAATCGACCGCCACGAGCCGTGATGATACGTGCGTCGTTTGACTTTTGTGCTTGTCAAATATTATGTAGCTGGTCAAGTTGTTATTAATCGACCGCCACGAGCCGTGATGATTCGGGCATAGTTTGAATTTTGCGCTTAGTAGATTTTCTTCAAAAATATCTCTTATATCCTATTTATTCGAGCTAAAAAAACATTGGTTCTTAAGAAGAAAGCAACATTCGGTAAAAAACTTTTCATTTGTTAGGTATTACAGGTGCATAAAATCTACTTTTTATCAATGTCAGAATTGTAGGAATACCTTGTTACGTGTTGACAAATTGAGATACTTCAAGATTGTTTAAAAAAGTTTATTTTGTTATGAATTTGAATTTTCTCTACAACTTACGATTTGAATGTTTCTTAATCGCATTTAAAAAGTAAAATTATGTATATTATTCTCATTTGAAAACGATCATCATCATCAGCTCCACATCCCAAGGTGGGACCTGGCTTCCAAAAGAAGTCTTCGCCATTCCAATCTGTCAGCGGCTCCTTGTCTCCAATTGACCACGACAAAGAGTCCAGGTCCCCCTGGACGCAGTCCATCCATCTCAACTTGGGTCTCCCCCTACGCCTCACACCCTCTGGTCTATGGTGAAGGACTCTTCTGGCGGGCAGCTGCTCACTCATCCTCTCCACATGTCCAAGCCACCTGAGTCTCCCAATCCTTATAAATACTCCAACGTCTATATCATCATAAAGCTGGTATAGCTCATGATTGTATCTTATTCTCCACACACCACCCTCACAGACAGCCCCGTAAATTCGCCGCAGGATCTTTCTTTCAAAAATGCTAAGTTGGTCCTCGTCTTTTTTAGTTAGAGTCCAGGTCTCGGAGGCATATGTCAGCACTGGTCTGACAATAGTTTTATATAGTGTAAGCTTTGTCTTTCTCGACAACAACCTGGACTTCATGTGTCTCTGTAGGCCAAAGTAGCATCTGTTAGCAGCAACAATTCTTCTGTTCACTTCTTCACTGATATTATTCTTACTGGTAATTAGTGAACCGAGGTACGTGAACTGTTCTACTGATTCGAAGCTGTAGCTGTCTACTGCAAGTGGTGGTGGAGGAGAATTATGACGGACAGTAGGGCTTGTTCGTGTAGCCTCTCATGACAGCTGTAATAAATGTCGTGGTTTCTCTTCTGGAGAATACCCGTTCTGAGCCAACGGACTTCCTGTAGGGCAGTGATGTCAGATTTGTATTTATCTAGCTGTTCTAGAAGTATCTTGAGTGCGCCGGCTCTATAGAGGGAGAGGATATTCCAAGTGCCTATATTCAATACATCAAAAACGTTGTCCTTGTTTCGTTTGCCAGGTCGTGTGGGGATCAGTCCGGCTCTTTCTTCTTGTGGTTTCATAACGGTTTTTGTTTTTTTCCAAGGTGGAGGTGTTGGCCCCACGCTCAACCCCCTACCAGGAGGACCAGGGTTTTTTCTGTAGGGGTTTTTCCTTCCCTTAGCTGGGGTGTTCCGGTTTTAAGGCGCCGGAGGTTCGCCCTTCGCCCTCTCACTATCTGCTATGACACTGATGTTGATGTGTCAGTAGTCACATTGCCCAGGGGTCGCGGGGTCTGGTGACCACTCGAGGACGCTAGGAGTAGGACTTGATGGTAGTGTTGCTGGTGAAATTGCAACGTGGTTTCTCATGGTATTTTATAGGGGCACATTTTCCAGCAAAATATGCACCACCATGACCCTACCATCCATTGGACCCCCATTTGAAAACGGTATCGTTGGTATTTTGATGAAATAGTTCAAGACTGTGTTCGAAAGCAAACAATTTGTACTTATACCACTCATCCACTATTATATTCCACATTGTGAATATTGAAACATCTATCAAATCAACAAAGAAAACAAGGGCGAGTGTATTTTACTAGGAAATGGATAGATTGATTCGGCATTATTTTTTCTGGATAAAAAAACAGTGCTTAAAAACAATTGTTTTCAAATATTCCCTACTCGCGCTAAACGTGGAATTCATAAAGAAAACGTTTTCTAAAGGTTTTCTAGCTATTAAATAAATATTTGGTAAAAAGCCAAAACATTATAGGCAATAAAAGGCTTAATCCACAATTTGGATGACGTTGTATTATCAAAACAAGTGTAACTAAGTATCATGAATATTTTAGTCTTATTTTTTGTATCCAAAATGTTATAAACATTGTCGATTTAGGTTAAATTCATTAATTAACCTGTCGATGGTTATTTATGATAGCAAATTCATTTTTTTTTCAATCAATTGTTACCAAAATATATTTAAGTATTTTCAAAGATCTTAATTTATTTGTCTAACTGCCTATTATTTCAGTTTTTAAAAATATCGAAAAAAGCTGAAACATCCAAAATAGATAATTTAATTTGCTTTAAAAAATATTAGCATTGTAGTAGTATATCTCAAACTTTTTTAACAATAAATATAAAAATTAAATTTAGTGACGACATCCCTTCATACAATTTGTATGGCAGTGGCCAATATACAATATCTAAGAAGACTTAATAGTTTGATACAATCTCCAAGCATACATACATACCATCATGCTGTTTTCATATTCTGGTTAGGAAAAAAGGACTGATCTCCATACTATCCTATCTGGACATACATACATATGTGTTGCATAGAAAACATAATATCTTTAATTTATTAATGGATTTTATAGTTTGGTACATATTCTTCAACTATACGCTATCGACAGTTGGATCTCATGTGTTACATGCAACTAGTCTCTAAAGATTTAAGTACCTCATTAAATTTGTATCAATACCTCTTTTTAAATAATATATTTCTTTGCACGAATTTTTACTCCTCACGAGCCTAAGGGGATATAGTGGGGAGTTGTGATTTCGCAATTTTTAAGGGTATTTTTTTTTGCAGATTATCAACTAGTATCATGCTCAGATTGTATTCCAAAAGTTCCATCACAATGTATCTGTGTGTGTGTGCTATGTGCTGTGTGCTATGTACGGCGTGCTTATTTCACTTTATCGATTATAGACTAAAGTACTCATTCGATTCTTTTCAAATTTTGCAAATATGTATATCTAATACTCGCTTAGACCCCATTAGATTTTGAAAGATATATGAATAGTGTTTCACAATTTTTTAACTGTCAAATATTTGAATGTGACCCCAAGCTCAGGAAACATAAAATTTGAATTTTTTATTTTCGAATTGGTAAAAAGGCACACCACTTACATAAAATGGCATTGAAAATTTATCAAGTTTTCATAATAAAATATTAAATTAAGAAATAATTTAACCAACTTATTTCATGAAAATTCGGAATATTTTTCATACAAAATTTGAATATTTTATAGAATGACTTGTTAGTGAGGAGTTTAGCGTTGGCCACAACCCACTCGTTTTAATGTAGGTATCTACGTAGATTTTTTAATGTCCCTCAAATTGACGCAATTACCCTTTTAAAAAACGTGACAAGTAACCTTTGAGTAATCAAAAATTAAATTGAGGATCGAAAATTGTGCTCACTGGACTAAACGAATCAAATAGTGGCTTGGTAATGAGGGTTGGGGAAGGGATAACACAAAAATTTAATAAACGAGTTTAAACGAAATACATTTTTATAAAATATACATTATTTTATTTTATTTTGAATCGATAAATATTATATGATTTGAAATCAGAGCCAGATTTAACTATATATGATATGGAAACAACAGATTTAGTTATTTGTTTTCTGTTATCAGGGACCGCATCAGAAATGAAGTTATTTGGTCTACATATATGCGAAGTCGAGGACATAACAATGTGGGGTAACCAGCAACCGATGACCGGGTGTGCATTACCTTATAAAGACGACTTATAAAGGAAGCACGAAACATGCGTGTATGCCCAAGCACTAGCCTCGTCTCAGCTTAAATGGAAATAGAAAAAATAATTTAATAAAAATAATAAGTCTTTAGGGGGCGACTGCTGCCAACGTACCTATTTTTCAATTTGATATACCATCATTATTTCTCATCAAATCATTTTGCTAAAATAATTTAGACAGTTTGGATATTTATAAAGAAAAATATACCTTAACTTTTTGACAATATTCTGTATAAATTCTTGTAGGAAAATAATGGCATATCACGATTTTCAACGTTTATCTTATATTTTTAATAAACTTTAAGGTGTAGAGCAACATATATATTTTTTTAAATTAAAGAAGACAAAAATATCTGTAAAAATATGTCGTGACGTTGCATAAGTTAAGAAATCTAAAAAACATTTATTTTCCATTCAGTGCCATTAACAAATAAAAGTTTTTTCGGTTTACTTACTTAACCTGATGCAGTAATGCAACGTCTCAACATATTTTTCCAGATATTTTGTTCTTTAATTTTAAAAAAAATATGTATTGCTCTATACCTAATAGTTTTTTAGAAATTTAAGATAAATGACAAAAATCGGGGTATGCCTATCATTTTTCTACAAGAATATACTCAGAATATAATTAAAAAGTTAAGGTATTTATTCATAATAATATCCAAACTAACTAAGTTATTTTTTTCAAAATGATTCGTTGTATAGTAATGATGCAATATCAAATTGTACAAAATAGGTACGTTGGCAGCAGTCGCCCCATAAATAAAAAAATGTTTCTTAATTTCAAATCTCAAAATAGATTAGTATATATATTATTTTTGTATGCTTCCCATTTTACTTTATCGAATACGTCGTTTTCTGAAATATTACACTGATTCTTTCCACCATGTAAAATTTAAATAAATATTACAAAAGATACGTTTTGTATGAAAAAAAGGGTAGGTTTTGTATTGTGTACCTATTTTAAAAGTTCTTGAACATTAATAATGAACAAATATTACCGGGAGATCTTCTTGAGATGTCATGATCTAGGGAGTCATAAAATAAAAATAAAAACCGGAAACCGGTTGTAAGTTTGTTGGTGGTAATAATTAGAGTACCGATGTTTTATTTTCAATATTTTTTTATAAAAAAAAATTAAAATGAAAGGTTCGAGAGGTGGACGATATGGTCAGATGGGGTGTAACAAAGTCGACGGTATTGGTATTAACATGTACAGAAAATTAATCCCTTTAGGACACATAAATCTTATCACACTCACACATGCACACATTTTCACTCACACATACACACGCCATATTATACTAATTTTCAAAATATCTTTTATTGGATAAATATATTTTATACTACTAAATTTATACTGGATTTCATTTTTTGTTTTGCAAACTGGAGATTACTACTCACCGCACATTAATTTCGACAATTAATGAATCATCGCACGGTCGTAAATGCAGTGCCGTTGTACCTACTAACGCTACATTGATTTTTATGTGACCCCTTCAGTGATGATGTGGCTATATTCTTATTCTTTTGTACTCATACAGTTATATATATTTTCTTCTCTTATGTTATTATATGTATATACATTAAAAACATAAGTAATATTATTACTACTACTTACATGACTATTAAATATTAAGTAATATTTAATAGTCTGTAATTGGCTCAATTTATATGTAATTCGTTATATAAAAAAATGTACATAGCTGTTGACTATTTACAAAAATAAAAAAAATAAAAAATTCCATAACCACGGATCTGCTTGGGATAATACACAGACAGCCTCCAAAATGACATCGAGAAAGCTGTAGTGTCATAAGATTTCCCCCTCCTGAAACAACACAAAAGTTTAAAAAAAATGTCAAATTTGTTACTGCACCTCGGGTACTGGTCTTGTAGTGTCTAAATTGATTTTTGATATTACATAGAATAGCGAGACCAAGGGTTGTATTACGGGAGTTATTTAAGAATAATCTAAGAAAAAGTGGAGGTACAGTAAGCAGTATTCTCGCAGTACGGAACCTTACCTTTTTCTTACATTTTTTCTCAAATAACTCTTGTAGTACGATTCCAAGACTGCAAGAATGCTTACGGCCGCTTTCTCCAAGGTCCCTCAAAATCGAACATTAGCTAAGTGCCCATTCGAAACTTAAATGATTAAGTGGCTTACTTAATAAATTTGCATTTCACCAACAAATAACAGCCACACTAAGCTAAGGTCAGGATTAGTTTTTGTTATGTTTCCGGTGAACATGAATATGGACTCAAGATAACGTTACTTTAAAAAATATGCAAATAAGAAATACATAATAAACTATAAAAATATCATTAAAATATTCTAACGTGTGAATTTCACGATTTTTACTCTATATATAAATTAATTATAAAAAAGTACTACTTTGATCTCATGAGTACAGGTAATTGCCGCTGGCGCCAACAGATGGCGCTAGCGGCGCTCGCTGTCAGGGTAGCCTTGTTTGTACACCAGTTTTTGTTTTTGACACATCATGTACGGACAGTTTATTTAGTATTCACACCAATTTAGTTATTTTATTTTAATATTTGTTACTTTTTTTAATATCCAATGCAACTGGCTCATGCCAGCCGCAATTATAACTACAGACAAACCTAACCAATCTATTTTTACCAAACTTTTGTAGGTTTGGTTTAAAAAATCGGTGTACATCCTAGGATATACTCGCTGTCATGGCTGTTTATTCGCTTCGCACTTGTTGATTGTTGAGATTGTTCGACACGGCCGACACGGGACGCGCATATTTATCAGAGTATAATATTTAGCAGAGTATAATTATGGATAAACCAAGGAAACGTTCTACAAATTTTACCCCCAGTGAAAAAACTAAATTAATTGAATCAAAAAACACGGCAATTACTTCAAAACAAACGGATGGAGCATGTCTATTCAACGATTTCACGAATCCAGCCATCTTCCAAGATGATAATAAACAAAATATAACTTAAATTTTACCAAAAAAAAAGATAAATTCAATAATATAACAACTCTGCGACGAAATCGTAACCCAAATATCTATCTGTCAAACGCGTTAAGTGACGCTTATGACGGTTAATCCACTAGAGACCGCCACTTAAAATTTTATGCGCCAACGTCGCTAAGCGAGGCTAAGATTGTTTGGTGAAATGCAATTTTGCGCTAAGTGGTTCATAAATGTGATTTTTTAAGTTAAGGAGCCTTGGGGAAATCGGGCATTAGTCTTTGCTCATCACTATTGAGCAATGATGACCAAATTCAGACTGGAAGCGAGAAAACACGTCTTGAACTTAATGCGCCATGCGTTGATTATCGTATATTCGGTCCTATATTTACCGCCTTGCAGCCCAAAGAGCCTTGTTTGTTATTATTAATTTATCCTGGAATATATTTCTATATTATCTTTTATGATATCGTACAACAGCTGTGAATTTCCAAGGAAAACGATCTTCTAAGGAAATTCCTGTACAGAATTACTTGTTTCATTTATCACATTTTGAAACCTGAGATGTAATTTTAATTTTGTGATTCTTGAAAACAATAAATTGGTGCCTTGTATGTTCCTACGAAACGCCTACCACATTCGAAATTAGTTGTTAGATTTAATTTTTGGAGAAGTAAATTTATATAAAATCACTGTTTTTTCTTTTGTGTCATCCCTATTGCTATGATTTGGTAATCCTTGTAGATAGGTGGAGATTTTGTTAGGTAACCATAGCAGGTAACAACGATTGGACAATAGGTGGCTTTCGGAGATAGGCTTCAAAGTGTTGAAAATTGCTATTTATCACGTCAGCTATAGTAAGAACCGTTATAGTAAGTGTGATTTTTTTTGCCTACTACGGAAGACAATAGTCTTAATAATTCTAATAATAAATACAATAGTTTAATTTATTCAATTATTGAATTGATCAAGTTACATTCAGACACTTTAAATGAAAGGTACCGTTTGTAATATAATAGAGTATAGAGAAATAAAAAAATTAGGTACACCCGATATTAAAAAATATATTTTTGTTACAACTAATCAGACATACAATAATAATTCACTAAATATTTAACATACGAAATTAACAAGAAAGAGGAGAGATTGGCACTGAAATGAGTCGCTTGTGCGTTCAGCTAAATACCCTCTAGCGCCAAGTTTCAGGAAGATCGATGCTCGCTGATTGGACGCTAGAAAAAGTGTGTCGCTAGGCTCTGTGCCGCCACAAAATTAAAGTCCTCACAAGACCGTCGAACAAATTTATTTCTGCTTTCAATGTATATTATTTTTTCAAATTTAATTATTGTAATCGGTATATAACTTAGATATCTTATTTTATACTAAAACTCCTTTGGTAGGTACCTACTATTAGGGTATTTATACAAAAACATTTACATTTTGACAAAAAAAAACATTTACATTGCCTCGGAATAGGCTTTAGTTTTAACTGTTGATTAATTGTATTTTTTTTGTTTACTAACATGTACTTCTTATGACATTCCTTCATTTCATTCTTTCATTTATACCATCACGGCCTATGTGGGGGCACCAGCAAAAGGTTTGTAAAAGGGAGCACAACACATGCGTGTATACCCACACGTCAGTCTCGTCTCAACTAAAAAGGCACTACATTCAGAATGGGGCTGTGAATCCTTAACTATGTGAGATGATATTGTTGCCTGTTGTATTTTCGATTACCCGGCTCTTACGGGACATTCGAAAACAGTACTGGATTACTAGCCCAGCGCGCTAACCGCTCTGCCATCGACCCATATAAATATTATATTTCACAAGCGCTCAATGTTCATGACATGTGGTGCCATATTTAGAACAATTTTAATGCTTATTGTATCACAAATAATGCCGAAAATCACAGCGAAAACACAATGACTTCACCATGAACCAAATCTGGAGCCGGTAAGCACAATGACTTCACCATGAATCAAACCTGGATCCGTTTAACACAATGACTTCACCATGAATCAAACCTGGAGCCGTTTAACACAATTACTTCACCATGAATCAAACCTGGAGCCATTTAACACAATGATTTCACCATGAATCAAACCTGGAGCCGTTTAACACAATAACTTCACCATGAATCAAACCTGGAGCCGTTAAAAATTAAATTCTTTATTCTCACCATCTTATTTATCTTGGTCAACAACTATTGATAAAATTGTATGTAAGTATACGAAAAACTTAAATTTTGTTCTATTTAAAGAATTGTTTAAAAAAAAAAGAAAGATTGTCTACAGTATGCAGCCGCCGTGTATTGAGCTTCTTTGATCACATCGCGGGGAGAGAGCCAGTTAACCTGGAAAAAAGTATTATCACAGGAAGTGTACCAGGCAAAAGATGTAGAGGCAGATCTCCTGCGCGATGGTGTGACCAAATTAAGGAGATGACTGGGAACGACCTTTATTCGGCGGTGCGAGCTGCGGAGGGCAGAGAGGACTGGAGGCGACTAGTTCTGTCCATTGGCGGCCCCATAGATCGCGACCCTCAGCATTGAGGAAACGAAGAAGAAGAAGAAGAAAGAATTGTTTACAGCATAAAATGCTTGAAATAAATATTTTTACCTACTACATAGACACCGAATATATTCTGTTCAAATATAATGAATGTAACTAGAAAAATATATCGCTTTCATCAACGTACAAAATAATAAGATTGTGAGTAATAGGATTGTTAAATTGATGTGGGAGTAAAGTAAAAAAGACACGTGCATTTATAACGCTCAAAAACAAATTAAATTCATTATTTATATCCTTTCATTGAACGTACAAAAATAATTTTCAGAGGAATTCGTGCTTCGTCTAAATCCTATATTGGAGTTTTATGAAACGCACGTGGCACGTAACTAAATCAATTTAAATAAAAGCGTAGGTATTTGAAAATTGGCAAATATCTTCATAGGGATTGATTTAAACTCTAAACTTCAATTGAACGATGTTCATTGGATTAAGAACATTTATTAATGTCAATATATTTCAAACTGTCAAGACATTTATTTGAATTAAATACGTTAACTTACATATCTTGTCGGAATGTATACGTGCATAAGTTATGATAGATATTTTTTAGAAAATCGATTTTATATTAAAACTTAAAACTAGAAAATTCTTATTTATAAAGAGGATTTATTGCTGCCTGATATATATGGGTCGGTGGCAGAGCGGGTAGCGCGCTGGGATAGTAATCCAGTGGTCGCGAGTTCGAATCCTGCCTCGACTAATTTCGTTTACCTTAGCACAAGCATTTATTTGCTTATTTTAGGGAACGTAGGAAGATGTATACGTACTTGTTTATCAAGGACATATTCATTTTTTATTAAAAAATAAATGTGAATCTCTGAACATTGATATTCTCAATATTTTAATATGATTCGTAGAGGCAAAACAATTGATCTTGGAGTGATCTCGTATCACTAAACGGCTCTGTAATTAAAGATTATTATTATTATATCTCAATTTTCATAGAGACGATCTCAATAGAGACGAAGTTGGAATAGTGTATAAGAGCCAGGAACTCAAGGCACCTACAGGGCCTATGACCTGTCATCTGGTTCACGTGATCACTTTATGCGCTGTCGCAACGTTCACCAATTATGCCTTCTTATTGAGTTCCCTTATCAATGCAATTTTGAGTTAAGTTCTATATATTTTAATAATGAGAAACTGATCTTTTGAAATTAGCTGAAAAACATCATCGTTATCTATGATGTAACGAAGAAACCTTTTTTGTAACGACATCTATTGATTTTTTTTAAACAATGAAAGCAACTTTGAGATGTTTAAAATTTGTCATAAAAAATATCATCGACTCCCGACAGGGAAAAATTTACAATTTTGGTGTATATGCAACTTTTGAAAAATATTCGATTATTATTATTTATCTCAGCATTGTCGCCCTTTGCCTCGGTTAGTAAGATAACTGAGTTCTGAGTCAAAGATCCCACTTTCGTTTCCCAGTGAGACAATTTGGAATTTTGTTTTCAGTAAAGATCTGTGATGTACCTAACAAGCATTATAACTCTTCAGAATGTGACAACTTGAATATTATTACAGTGTCTTTGTACATTATCTAGTACTTGGGGTGGAACTCTGATATTATATGCAGTAAAAGATATGTCTTATTTTTACAATATATAATACAATTCAAGGTCAATACAATTAATAACTTGACGGAGGTACTACTATAATAAGGCGGAACCCAGAATGACGCGCGCTCATTCAGACAATATATACATACGCTACAGACATGCTATCCCTTTCATTCACATATCTCACACTCCTCCACACTTAACCTGACATCCATCCCTCACGCTGGCCTGCAGGGATAACCGATGTCCAGGATCGAGTGTCCAAGTGTTCCTTCCTCCTGCCTCCAGGCATCCCTTCCGACAACCTGAAACAAAAGGAAACACACCTTTAAAATCCGTGGAGTGAACTGGGGTGTTCGGGTCAAAACTCAAGCAATCCATAAGCTTCAGAGTCGAGACCCACAAGAACTATGAGAATATATGTACCCCTCATCTGACCACTTTACACTTGTGGTTCTCAATTGATTAACATGTCTTTTTCATGTGAAATTTGTACCAAGAACATTTACCAAGTAAATTGCCTTTCCAATTTTCTTAGTAATCTGTCCCAAAACCCATGCTTCCCAAATACAAAGAATAAATTAATACCAAGTTAATAAGGTTGGTTGATATATTAAACACATAAGGCAACATATCGGATATCTTCTGGATATCTGCCAAATTGATATATTTTTCACGTTGGTGTATTTCGTTACAAATATTTGCTAGGAATACTGTCAAAAGATAGTAAATAATACAGATGTCTGCGCCAAAGCAACCATTAATATTATTCCAGATGACCTTAGACCCATCCTCTTTCAGCATATAATATACCTAAATCCTACAGAGGTCTCGGGTTGTTTTTATCTTCTGTTCTAGAATGAGAGAGCTCATATATCAGACATTATTTATTTCAATTGCTCAATTTTTGAGTAAAATAGATACTGCCATGAAATGATAAATTACTCAATTTACTATTTTTCATAGAAAATTGACTTACAGTTAAGCCAGTATTAGTAGATGGGCGTAATCCTGTTCCTCTCCGCAGTCGCAGCATGTATCTTTTCCCTCCAGAAATCCCCACCTCTGTTGGTTCCTTTTACATCTAGTCACCCCCACTCTCATTTTGCACCAAAAAATAATGATGAATGTGATGCATGTGTATGTACAATGATTATGTAATTTTTTGTGAAGTAAAAAATATCAGTTTGAACATTTTCTATGTATTAAATGCCTCATTATTACATTTCATATACAAAGCTATAACTACATATTTCAAAACCAGATTAATTAGATATCGAATGCATCACTAAAACTGTGAGTGCATCATAGAAAATCATTTGTGATAATAAACCAATATATATTTTCAAGTTTCAGAAATTTAATGCTTAAATATGGAATACATAAGATCGAGGAATACGTTCAAAATAACTTCAAGATAATAAATATTTTCACAGCAATTCACAGTAAATCTTCCTTGCACACAGAATACCCCTATCTCCTACCCTAAACAATTTAACTATAAAATTCAGTAGTTCTTCATACCATCGCAGCATATCCCACAATGTGGGGTAACCAGCGACAGATGTGCGGATGTGTATTACCTATTATTAAAAGGATACACGATAGATGCGTGTATCCTTACACCCATGTGTCGTCTAACCTAAAAAGGTAACATTCAAAATGGGTTGTGAACATAGAATTATAAGGTACAGAATCCGCGTGTAGAACAAATTTCGAATTCAAATGTATGCCAAGTTTTTTTTATATGTGTGTGTGAGGCGATAGATCGGTTGGTCTACGTATTATGTAGGTGTGCGTATCGGTAGATGTACGTATACGGCCGGGCGAGTGAAATTCGTTTGTTTCAGCGTAGTTTTAGTTGGCATACATTCATTGCGCTGACTAGGTATCTATATCATATAAAATCTAAGGTCGTGAACCTCATTGCTGAACTGCGTAAGGTGTTATTTTGCCTGTTTTATTTTCAATTACCCGGCTCTTATGGGACACCCGAAAACGATGAAGTTCTTCTTAAAAACGCATATTAACACTCGAATCTCTTTCTTCCTTTTACCTTAGTCTGTATTAGATATCTTAACTTAGATTATTTGTCGGCCTTCTTGGCTCAGTTGGTTAGGTAGGTATCTCCCGGGTTCGATTCACAGTTTTCAATTGTGTTTTCAGTCTGGATCTGTGAGACGATTACTATCGTAAATTTACAGAATGTGGTAACTTGTTAATGGGTGCGTGTAAATTAAATTAACATAGTACCTGTTAGGTGCCCGAGAAGTAATACAAAAATAAAACTATTATCAATCTGTATTTGACTTAGTTCTCTTGAGAAGTTGAGCACCAGCAATTCTTTTATTTTCTTTCCAATCTTTTGAGATTTCTTCCTGGAAAACGACGTCCCTGCGATAGATTGTGGGCAATCATTCGAATCGTTTCAATGAATGTTTTTATATCAACTTAAGTAACGTTTTTTAATGTATGTATATGGTCATTATTATCTTTCTAAGTATACGATTCTTTAAAAATAAAAGACATTTTTGATTAAAAATAAGTATATCATTTAATGATTCGGCGGATATTTTGTGGTAGTTAATATTAACCATATTTGAATTATAAATAAGCTTTAAACCACTTGTTTTTGAGTCACTTCGCGACATGTTTCGGAAGCGCTGTCCTTCCATCGACCGGCGTGTCGAGACTAACATGTTGAATTTGTGTGTATGTGTCTGTGAAGCGAGGGGGGTGGCGGTTGAGGGTTGGTTGGGTTAGTGGGGGGAGGGGAGTATTGTGTAGTGTTTTTGTTTTTGATGGGGAATAGGTATATTAAGTATTGGAGAAGTGTTATGAAAGGTATGATTATTTATAAGTTTTATGCCGGAATTCATGTGTTTATGTATTTCGTGCGTTTCGTAGTTGTTAAGTCGGTATTCTAGTCGGTATCATAGACAGATACACACAAATTCAACATGTTAGTCTCGACACGCCGGTCGATGGAAGAACAGCGCTTCCGAAACATGTCGCGAAGTGACTCAAAAAACAAGTGGTTTATAGCGTTTATAGCTAATTTATAATTCAAATATGGTTAAAAAATAAGTATGTTTTTAAATTTTACAACAAAGCAAGACTGCTGAATTTATATCTTACCGGTAATATCGTTATTTCGGTCTTGCACCCCTGGCCTTAGTCTTGGTTTTGCAGCGAGAAATGCAGTCGTAGTCATGCTTTTGTAAGGGGAAAATCCAGACTGCAAGACTTTTACTCAACACTAAACTGTAGAATTAAAAGATAAGTGTGTTTATACATCAACCGTCGATAATTAATGACAATAATTTGGAGGAATTACTATTCTGATTCGTTGTTTGACAATTGCTGTTATTACCGAGAGTCAAGAACTCTTACAAACGGTTTACGACAGTTAACAATCACGGTTGAAGAGGACAACACCTTCTCTCTGCATCACGTTTATTTTGTAAAATAACCATGTTTCCTTTATACAAAGAAGAAAACCATTTCCACTGTGTATTTCGCATAAATCTTTTTGTCATATTCTCTTACGACCCGAGATAGTTTGTTCCTTTAAGGTGTACCAGTATCATCAGAACTTGCGCTAGTGTGAAAGAATAAATACTGAGACAAGTAGATAAAATATTCTCCAGGTAACGGAAGAGCAATAAAAAAAAATGATATACGTGTTCCTCGACAAGCTTTTTGTAAGAACTTGAAATAACCTTTCCTATCCAAACGTCACCCATGCGACGTCACAAAACAAAAACGGTTTTCTGCAAAGTATGTTTTTATAAATCGAATATTTTTTTAATTGCATATTTATTTATATATTTATTTTTTAAATGGCACTTGTAACCTCAAATGGAGGAACATTGGCCAGAGTCAAGTTTTTTACAAAATCGTGCATCTTAATTACATTAATATAAAAAACAAATTATAAAGTATGTGGAATACAAAAAAAAGGTTTATAATTAATACTGAAATTAAAAATTTAAAAACTTGGGAAAAAAGGTTTTTTTTTTAAACGGGAACTAGAAAATGAAATCACAATTTGATTGCATATATGCAAACATTGGATTTTTTTTCCCTGTCGGTAGTCAAATGATATTTTTATTGACAAACTTTTTTAACATCTCCATAGAGACGAAGTTGGGATATTATAGATGAACCAGGAACTCAAGACACTTACAGGGCTTACGACCTGTCATCGGCTGGTTTACGTGATCACTTTATGCGCTTGCGCAACGTTCACCAATTATACCTTCTTGTTGAGTTCCCTTATCAATGTAATATTTGAATAATTTGTGACAATTGACTTGAAAATAAAGAATTATACTATTGCCATCTATGAAGTAACATTTTTTTGTAACGCCATCTATTGAGAAATTTGTTTTTTATAAACAATGAAATTTTTTATATATTCGTTTCATCAGAATTACTTTATATTTTCTCTATCATAGTAGTTTCATCACAAATTCGCCATTTAAAAAGAGTTTTTATACTTTTGTTCATACTTTCCTATACCCACTTTTCCACTAGGATAAATAAGATTTGGTAAAAATTCTGAATAATTGTGCACTGCGAGTTTAGTTTTTGTTGTAATAACAGATTCCCTTGATATAAAAATTCCCACAGTTCCGAATATCTACTGAAAATGTAGTCAGTTTTAAAATGAAACACTATCACTCTAACACTGAACTATCTACTGGATAAGTTTAAAAATACATTTTAACCATAACCCCTGATTAACAATATTAAATCCACCTACCGTGAATATAGGTAGATATTATTATTCTCCACAAACATAATATGATTTATTCCAATATCTTCCAGCATGAAAGAGTTTGAAAAATTCAATCATACAAACAGAAAACCTCTTCACACCTTATTTAATCCGAGTAGTATATGAAAATAAAGTAATTAAGTCAGTGTTTACTATGGTAATCTGCGAGTCTCTTATGCTGAATTATTTAAATCATCCACAGCCGCCATAGTCAGTATTAAAATGAAGGATCTTAAATTTCTTTTGCTGAAAGTTGAACAATACCGTTCCTCGGATAAATCCTTTTCCTACGTATATAGCTTATAGTTAAAGTGTCTTTGAACAATATTTTCAAAAGTTTAATTCCGTTCCCGAGGTCTACCTTCGAATAATACGTCATCTGAAATAATCTTTGATATGTATGTTAAATCCTTTCTGGTTTATTCCGGTAATTTACACTTGGTGTCGAAGTTCTAATAAAGTGGTCGATTTTACCGAGATTTCTCGAAACACCGCAATCAACAGGCTCTTTGAAGAAATTAAGACTGTCAATAAGGGTTCATATAGCGTACTTATGAATAGTGACCATATCTTTTTCAAAATATCGCATATTAAAAATATGGTTTTTTGAATTTTTAGAACAAACCTGACTTGAAATTAAAAAACTTTACTGGCCGTTCACTTTGATTTTATACACTCTTTAAGAACATATTTTTTTCCTCTACAACGTATGGTTATGGAGTAATTTAAAAAAAATCCATAAAAAGTAATATTTTTAATATTTTTTAGGGGTAGTTATGCTGAATTTTAAAATTGTGTAACAAACATTTACTAGAGAAATGTTGAAAATATTTATATTTGAGGAATTTGATTTGAAATTGGGGTGTTTAGGTTTATATGCCCCCTTAAAAGAACAGCGACATTCAGCAAAACAACGAAGAAATATGCATTTTATTTACTTGAATAAAACCCATCTTGTTGGGCTAGTTAGAATTATTATTATTTTTTAAAAGTCGTCTTTTATAAATATAAATAAACGCAAGGAGATGTTATTAAGGATTCGTATTCTCCTTCTTCCTGGCAACGATAACTTCCAAATGTCGGTGGGGTCTGGCTTTTTCGTTCTACATCGCAACCCTGCATTGTCATATACGTCTTCTGAGGATACATTTCAGTCTTTCATACCAAATAACTTCAAGCCAACTGCGCTTTGGTCCTCCTTTCGGAGATATTGACTATATTCTATATTGAGAATACATATAAGTATGTAGGTACTATAAGAATTAAAAGTATGTATATATGTATTACAAACACAAATTCCTAACAACTGTCCATGGAAATAAATGAAAGACATTTTTACTGAACTGTTAAATTAAATTGTTTTATCTTTGATGCTACAATCGGCAACAAATAAGATTTTCGTCGAACAAACCATTTACATGTGTCCACAATATAACTTTTTCCAGACAATCTAATGTACAATAGAATTTTTCAATTCATTTAATATTCGTATGAACCTCTCCTGTGTCCATGAATATAAAATAACCTTTTGTTATCTTTGACATTATAAAAATTTCTTTACACAAGTACAAAATGGACATATCTAAACTATATATTATGAACGAAGTACCGAAACAATCTCACAGAGACTATATTATATTATCTCTAAGAAAATGATTATTCTTATCAAAAGTATGATCAAAGATATTTATTCAAAAACAAACAATCTTTACTTATAAAAATATGCAATGCTTACATTTTTTCTAACTATTTAAAGTTAATTTGAAATCTTATCATCTTTTATATATTTTTTTTTTTGAAATCTTATCTGTGATCTAAACAAATTCAATATCCAATAATAATCAGTAATAAGTCATATCAAATATCCATAATTTATTATAATTTTATATTAATTAAGAGTAACATGCTTTTCTTGGTGTTTTATTTTATTAAATTTTCCATTACATTTTCGATTTGTTCGATCACATTTTCCTATACCTACGTATTTTACGGCGCACATATCTGAATGTTTTTTTTTACAAAGTCTGTTTTATACGAAAGAAAATATTGTTTTGTAAAAATATGTAAATTATTTGAATCCAAATTTTCTCAACTCAATTATCCTCCAATCAGATTTATGAAGTAGTGCTTTGTACGGATAACTGTATTTTATAGTATCTATGTATATCGAGGGCGGTAAGCCAGAAGGGCGTACAAACGAAATGACTACTTTACAGGAGAGACAAAAAACTATTTATTTCTGTAACGGTTCAATTAATCCACAGAGTTTTTTTGGAAAATATAGCAAAAATTTAGCCTCATCGAAGAGTATTACCTAAATTTCAATAACTAGTGAATAAATTTCAATAACTTACTGTACATTTTGCACATACGCCCCTCTGGCTCGCTAATGTTTCTAGATGTGGACTCGATTTTTGCATAGAAAATTCATAATAATTGTGGGGCGTAAAAAAAAATTATAAAAAGCTATGAAAAAATAGCTTTTTTAGAGAAAAAATAGGTAGTTTAATTATGAGATGTTTTTTTAAGCCATCATACATCCTTATTACAAATTGTCCTCTTACACATGTTAACACACCCTCACCCTCATAAATACACTTGTTTTTTGGTCCACTTGTTTAGTTATTTATTGTTCTTTATTTATATTTTTATTACTTTTTTTAATGTTATATTTTAACTCTATACTATAAAAAATTATGATGCAAAAATTTATGACGTAATTATTGTTAGTATTACCTCAGAACAGGCTTTGCCTAGTGAGTTAATAAATTCCATTGTAAAATATATTTTTTGTTTTATTGAAGTTATTGTACTATATATTAAAAATAAATTTAAACATTTTGATAGCGAAATTGAGACAATTAGTCTAAAGCTCCTGCCATTTTAATGTTTGTAGGTACCTACGCCCTTCTGGCTTGGCAGGTTTCTATGGCATCATCAAATTTTTTGAAAGGTCGTATCATATTATTTTATTTTTTCAATCATTTGTTTGCAGATATTTTTATTTAAAAATATCTGTTTATTGTTTGGCGTATGCAGATTCGCCCATCTGGTTCGATAACATTTCACAAACATATCGGTCAAGTCTTCGGCGTGTGTTAGTACTCCCTTCTGGCTCGACAAATTCACCTATGCCATAGCATATGCCCAAAATTATTTTTTGAAATATCTCGAAAAATACGCAACGGAAAGCCGTGATTTTTTTACAGATGGTCTTCATAAAATATCGTTTGGCATAAAAAACGTAAAATCGCATTTTTACAGATACGCCCTTCTGCCTTGACGCCCGCGATATATATTTTATGGTATCTATATCTATATACCTAATTTCATTTTGAGTATGATTAGACCTAGGTAAAAAAGTAATATATTGAAATACCAATAAAATTCTTCAAAATGTATCTACTTGAAATATAATATTATTTTCCATGTTCAATGAATAATACCCTACTAAAAATATTATTTTATAACATTTTATAACGATCTGTATATTATTATTTTTACTATTTTAAATAGACTTTTCAAAGACCTTATAATAATGTATTGACTTTTCATTATAATAAGGAAACTTTTCTTTATAGTAGGTCCATGATTACAAGCATGTGAATAGTTGTTTGAAATTTAGTTTATGTTATAAAAGTTTTTAAGAATTCGTTCAATTTACATTAATGAATTCAATATTTGTCATAAGATCAAGAAAATACCCTTTTACCATTTGAGTAAAAGACCTCTGGAAAGACAGTGGCAGAAATTGATGGACATGTCATCCGAGATCCGAATGTTTTTGATGACTGGGAGTCTAATGCTGCTGACAGGAAGGCTTGAATAAAACTCTACCGGAGTTAAACGGACATCGGAAGGAAGTGAGTAATTTGATATACTATACATAAGTAAATTTTTATATAGTTTGAGAGGAAATAGATATGAAAAGAAAACACGTAGATTGACGTAAAAATCAAATTATTGTGTATTGGACACTACGCGAAAAAGATTTTCACGTCTCGACAAACACCAATGGGTTTAATTTATGTTTAATTTTTGAAACTCTTATGCAATCACACAGTATCCTTGACCTTTATTATTTCAGCACAGTTATAGAAAAATAAAATATCATTTTAACCGATATAACCTTTATTATATTACAGGTACCTATTGTTAACACTCTATAAATTGTATAAGTGATGAGTATATTAGCAAAATTTCTTCTTACTTACTAGTACTAACTAACAAAAAAAAAATTCTTTGGTATATATTTGTTCATTAATTTTTAAATGGATTTCCACTCTGATAACTTTAGAATCATTAATTAAAAATATGTTATTTTCTACAAAACCTCTATTTCTCATTACTTTAAATTGACATTGAAGCCAAATTAGGTTTAAGTTTAATATTCGATATGACATAAAAGTTATACTAAAAGTATAATCCATCAAAATATGAGATAACCTGTCCAATGAAGTATCACAGGACATTTTATTAGAAAAGCTAGACAAAATATTGTAGCAAGGACATAAAATAATGTAATAACCAAGAGGTGTTTTTTAACCTTATTAGTTTTCATGTTCATCTTGTGAATTGACAACATAATGCTATATATTGAAATTGATATTGAATCTATCTTGGCCTCTGGCGGCCTTCGGGGATCAGTTAGTGTGATATCTGACTACGGAGCCGAGAGCCTCGGGTTCGATTCCGAATGGTGACGTGGTTTTTTATTGGATTTGTGAAACAATTTGGTATTATATGTCTCTAGAATGTTGTAACTTTTTTTTTGACAAAACATCTCTATAAGTATATATTTTAATAATAAGAAACTGTGTGTTCTGTGTGTTTTTAGAAAGCTGTTTTTACCATCGCCATCTATAAAGTAACGAAGAAACCCTTTTGTAACTCCATCTATTGAGAAATTGATTTTTTTTTGTAAATGCAACTTTAAAAAATAGTCGATGTCACAACTTGTTATTATAGAGCAAAAGACATCAAATTCCAGACTTACATTACAGAATAAAGGCTGTTTTTTCTGCAAAAGGATACCATAGCAGGTAACAACGATTGGATAGTATGAATCCTGAGTACTGGTGGCTTTCGGAGATAACAGTTTTCAAATAATGGAAAATTGTGATTTTTATACGTCAGTTATATTATTAAGCTTGATTTTTATTTTTATATTCTACGGAAGACTATTACAAATGGCGCCTTCTGATAATAAACACATTAGTTCGTGGAAACCCCCCGGCAGACACCTGTAAAGTGTAGTAATATGTTTTTTTTTTAATAATGAATATGTCCTCGTAATAACAAGTATAAAATTACACACCCTTAATAAAGCATAAATGCTTGTGCTATAGGTGAACTAAATCGGTCGTGGCAGATTCCAACTCGCGACCACTGGATTCCAAACCCAGCGCGCTCACCGCTCTGCCATCACCCATCTAAATTATTATTACTTCTACATATTATTAAGTGTTACCTCTTCTATTCGTGCTATACACATTGCCAATTCACAAGCAAACGACAGGCGTAGTGAAAATTGCTGTCAGTCGGGCTCGATCAACTTTGAATGATTAAACTTCTCGAAGCAGAATTTAATATATTATGTTACTTTTAAATACTATATATGTTTAAATAAATAGACGCGTAAACTATTTACACATTTGCTATTGGATACAGTAATTTCATATTTATAAGGTAAAAATACAATAATATTTGTACAAATGAACCACAACGTGAGAGCACTATAAACGATCAATACACGATCAATCCAACTCATGATTCGTGTAAACTCGTATAATGTCTATCAGCTATACAGATTGACTGTTGTAAGGCGCAACATCAATATATTACAGGGTGTATAGACGACATGATATTTAATATTCTTCCGTAGTAAATATAAAAAAATCATGCTTTATAAACTGACGAGTTATAACAGCAATTTCCAACACTTTTGGACACTGTAAAAACTTACCTCCGACACTCAGGGTTCATTTTATAATATCCAATCTCTGTTACCTTCTCCTTTTACAGAAAAAACCTCAGCCATTATATTATGACGTAAATTTGACTTTCTCTGGCTCTTGGTGAGTAAGGACTATAAGATAAATTAATGAGTTGGGGTTTAAATTTCAATTTTAATTAGTGCAAGTAGGTACTTTCAATTCATATTCAATTTAAAACTAAGAATATTAAAAAGTATTTTGGTCATTTTTTAGAAACTGTATACATAAAGACTATCTTTATTTCTTTTATTTATTATAATGGGAGGAGAAATTATCGATTTAGGTACGTGAAATGGGATTTGTTAATATTATTTATAATATTATATCCTAAAACGAAATGGTTTAAGTACCTGGTACCATACTCGTACAGGGCGTAGGCGTTTCGCTAAGTACCTACATAAACAAAATATCAAAACGGCAGAAGGTTCATTCATGTTTATAGATGGAACATAAAAAGTTGAAATTTTCAGAGACGCCTCATTTCATACTGGATTTAAGTTGTTAAGCTATAAACTATGCAGAAGTTTTTGTCTGGGATTTATATTCGTAAAAGTTAGTAAAATATCACGTAAGAAAATGATAACTACTAGATGGTGAATTGAAATAATTTTTAAGGAATCAACTGATATAAATCTACAGATTGGTGAGGTTAGTTCTCCTTACTGCGCTTTTCCACTTCGTTTTATCCTGAGTACCGTCCACAGATACATTACACTGAAACAAAAAAAATATGATAACTGAACTGGCTACCTGCGTTTTAAGCCAAACCTTTATTATCAGTAATAAAAGTTTATCTATTTATAACTGTAGGTACTCTTTGGCTGAGGGTACAAAATATTTAGTAGCACAAAACGAAATGTTTTGTAGTCACTATAGTTCAGTGTACATGCCCGCATATCCACCGCCATCAAGCTCTTCCATCGTCTTTTGGGACGCCCTATTGGTATTCCGCCGGCAACTCGATTGTCTATTGCAGTGTTATATACTTTTTCTTGCGTTTTTTTTTAATATGTCCAAACCACATCAGTTTATCGGAGACATCGCGTACGCTCAGGCTACCTCTCACATATTCATAACAGATTTTATCTCTCCTTGTGACGCCGCACATCCATCTAAGCATCTTCATCTCGGATGTTTGCATTGACTGGACTTGCCTCGCTGCCATATAATAATAATAATAATAAATATCAAAAATCTACATCATACACCAATAAATAACCTACGACATTACTTCTACACCAAACGAAATAGCCCCATACACAACAAAATCATAAACATAGATCACACATACACACCACTTAGACTAAACGATCACGAACGTAAACCAGAAATAAATACACAAGATGCGAAAATCGAATTCTGGAAAAATAAAACGTTACACGGAATACACCCATATCATCTACAACAACAACATATTGGCAAAATCCTAATTAATAATTGGCTCAAACACTCAGGCTTCTAAGCAGAAACAGACGGATTTATTATAGCTATTCAAGACAAAATCATTGAAACAAAAAACTACGCAAAACTTTTCATAAAAAAATGACACGTGTAGAAACAATACAATAACAAATGATACATGTAGAAAATGCAAATCACAAAAAGAAATAATAAAACACATAACAGGTGGCTGCCCAATTCTAGCACCGACGGAATATACAATTAGACACGATAACATCTGCAAACACATATATTTGTAACTAGCCCACAAACTCAAACTCATCGAAACACACCAAAAATTGTATCAATACATACCACCAGCAGTAACAGAAAATGACAACTACAAATCATACTGGAATAGAGTGACAATCCTTGAATGCATTTTTGATGAATATATTTTTGTTGTATCAAAATTTCAAACAGTATAAAAATAAGAATATTCATTTTTTCGACGGTTACCTTGTGGTATTCCATAATTCAATTTTATTTTAATATTAAATAGCTATAACCACTTGAATATTCAAGTGGTCACTGAAGACATAGCCTATAATCTTCACTGACATTCGCCTATCACAGATAACACCAGTCATTATTCTCTATTTAAGCCATAATCCAACTGTATCTGCTTTACGTAAATAAATCGATTCCGGCAAGATTTGAAATTCGACATAAAGAATTAATTTTAGACCATGATACGATGCATGCATTTAAAGGGAATCGTGATTTTTTGCAAGAATAAAGATGTATTTCATTCGATTCTCTCTGCCTTCTCCGCTAGGTACATGGCTTGATGGTTTATTTATACTTTAAAGCACGCTTAACACTTCTTTACCGACCCATGAAAACTCATAAAGACAATGAAAATAATGTTGGATGCTTTGAACGTATACAATAGAAATTATGAATGACGAACGCCTGACGAAGCAATTAAACAAGGCTGAAAGGAAATTAATTAAAGGTGAGACTCGACCATAAGTACGACCACATTAATGAAATTCTGAAATATGGGAAAATAACAGATGAACACGTATAAAATGAAGACATAAAATGAGGTGAAAATGTGTTGCCACCCGGATTAGGGAAACGGTGTGTATCATCTAGATGCGACCTATAATGTTTTATTCTTTACATAATGGAATAATGATCGTCATGATTATACAATTTTTAAGCGTATTCTTTTTACACATCAATTTCTCAACGGGTATCATGTGGAGAATGCACACTATGATTTTCGTCGTGATGTGTTTGTATGTATGGCATACGCCGTATTAGGCGTCCGCTTAATACTATAAGTCCGATCGACTTCGTGTTTCCATCATTATGTGTTAAGTGCATAGACCTAGAGCTGATTCGTTTTCTATAGACAAGTTTGAATACACGTTGTTTTCTTTTGTGTACTCTCTACAGTCCAAATATGAAGTCCGGTTGACTTCATATTGATAATATATATGTAAAATCCATAAACTTTAAGCTTATTAGTTTTCCATAGATATCCGTTAATTTATTAACTATGATTTCAACTGTCCAAATTTTCAAAATGCTCTCAAGATCTGGTAATCGGAAACTTGTGATGCAATAAAATACACTCTTCAAAAATATATTCAAGGATTGTCAAAATATGAAGAAAAAAAAACTCTGTTCTTCTATGTCAATGTGAAATATTTTTCATATAACATCATTCTGTATGGGAATATTGAGTGATCAACTTCATATAGATATTGTATTGGTCTCTAGATACAAATGTATCTTTCTCAGGGGGTAGGCATTGAGAACCGAACACCGCATTCTTATAATCTTGACACATACATCGCCTCATCAACATTGATACAATGTCTCATACAGGCTCATCTTACTAGTAATGCATTTTTTTAAATAAATTTCACAACAGGAATCATGTTGAAAGTACATACTATGAGTTTCGTGACAATCTTTTTGTGTGTATGGTGTATTGTGAAATCTTTTGTCCTCCGGGAATCGTATATTTGTTTAAAAATCTTGTAGAAATGTCCTTCATAAAAATGAATTTAGAGATGTTCAACCTATCAAGAAGAAAAAATGTACACTTACTATGGTGTGGAGAGTTAAGTGTTGGCTTCAATCCACCCGTTTAAAAAGGTAACGTATATTTCGTTCAGATGGGTCGATGGCAGAGCGGTTAGCCATATTCATTCATTCAAGGACATATTCATTTTTTATTTAAAAAAAAAAATTAAAAAAATTCAAAGTAGCAAATATTACTCACATTTTTTTAAAAACTAAATAGAAAATATTGACAGCAAATGAATGCTTAATAATAAAAAACTTTTGATCCAAGCCATTGAGATAGGATAGGCATAATACATTGAGATAAGGAGGAACTCTATAACCAAGAAAAAAATCTATAGATAGAAACTTGGATAAGGAGTCTATTAATATATTTCAATTTTTATGAGTTGAAAAGGCTCTTACAAGGCGAAACCCTTTTGGGATTTTATACCAATAAGAAATCATTTATTTAATACATTCCATCACACCACGTCCCTGGCGGGGTAGGCAGAAAGATCCGAGCGCTATACGCCTCTTTTTTGCAAATATTTATGGCTTCTTTTACATTCTTTTACGCGCTGATTGTTCAAGATTTATTTCTTTCATAAGATGAATATTGATTTAATTTTGTTCGTACAAAAAGATATATTTATATTTATACATCTTTTTGTACATAATATAAACAAATATAATTGTACACTGGCGGGCTTATTGCCATTAGGCAATTTCTTCCAACCAACCAGATTACAAAGTATGACAACATTGTGTATGTACAACAGCAAATAAAAAAGAGTAAAAGAAATCAAAGAAAATACGTATAACACTTAAATACTATTAAAACAAAAAAAAAAATATAATTCATAGCAAGAAAAAGGATATGGTAAGGACAGGAGAGGAAATCGGGATCAGGTGTTCAAGGATAAATATTCCTTCTTTAGTTTTTTCTTGAAAATACTAAGTGAGGTAGACGACGCAATATCCGGACTAAGGCTATTCCATAATCTTGCTGATTGTACTTCGAACGAAGAGCTGAGAAATTCTGTATTATGGATAGGTATGGAAAGTGTTGTACATTCAGCAGATCGGAGTGGAAGTCCATGACTGGATAAATAAGTGAATTTGCTTTTGAGGTACTGTGGCAGGTTTGGGTTCGAGAGAATATTGTACAATAGTGACAAAATGTGTATATTGCGCCGCTGGCGTATCCGACTAAATTTTATTAACAAAAAGAGTAACTTTTAATAACGAGGAACATGTGTGAGTTATCCCTTTTTGAGGAATATTCGTCTCTATACGTATATTATACTTATACTAGCGGAACCGACAGACGTTGTCCTGCCCGAATATTGTGTGCTGTTAGCTGGTTCAACAAACATGTAAATAACCCCACACCATCACGACATATTCCACTGTGGGTTAACCAGTTACAGGTGTGTAGATGTGCATTACTTAATAAAAGGAAGCCTTCGGAATTGGAGGTGAACTATGTATTTTGCCTGTTATATTTTCGATTACTTGGCTCTTACCAGAAAATGATGATTGAAAAACATCAAAATCGATCCAGCTGTTTAAAAGTTCTGTGACATACAAATGTATAGAAAAATATAAATTAATGAAACTCCTGTTTTGCATTTAATTGTAAATCTCAAAAGTTATACTGTTTGCATAATACCAGGCGTACATATTTAGTCCTATGGAATAATAGATTTCACAATTTTTAAGCGTATTTATTTGCATCAATTTACTCGATGGGTATCACGTAGAGAATGCATGCTTTAAGAATCGTCGTGATGTTTTTGTGTGTATGCCATATTCCGTATGTCGTACACAAATATGAAAATGTGTGTCCTCTGTACATCCCAAACTAAAAGGCCGATGAACTTCATATTGATACCATATATGTGTGAAGTACATTAATTAGAGCTGATTTTTTTGCCATAGACAACGGTTCAATTTCTCAATGATTTCATCTGTTTAAACTTTAGAAATGCTCTCACGGTCGAGAAAATCGAGATTTTCTTATTTTGTTGATAAATGTGTATTCAGGGATTGTCAACCTTAAGAAAACAAAATATTAAGTGTGTATAAATAACAGTAGTAAAATTGAGTTATCAACGTCATAATAATAAATTTGGATTATTTTTATAGCGCCGTTTTTGTGATAACCTCACCTCAAGGGCGCTTTGAATATATTAGGGGTTTTTGTAAGACTCGCGGAAGAAGTGAGTTTTTAGGTGTTTCCTGAATAGTGCTAAGTTGTCGATTTGCCTCAGTTCAGGTGGTAGTTTATTCCACGAGGCTGGTCCAGCCACAGCAAAAGCACGATCACCGAAGGATGAAGTGTTGACTATATTTATTTCAGTCAACTTGCCAATCACGGATGTGGTGGCTGACCGAAGTGTTTGTTGTCGCTCGTTTACGGTGAGAGGGACGCAGAAGTCTGAAAGATACGTATTGATATTGTATGTATTTCTATAGATAACAGTATTTTTTTTACTCTCCACTACTATGAATATAATAGTATTCATCTACATACTAACATGCCATCTTCCTCATGAGTTAGGTAGAGAGAACCAAATACCGCATTCTTCTATCTTGACACATATCCATCATCTCATCAACATTATTCACTATGTCATACATGATCGTCTATTGTTAATACAATTTTTCACATAAATTTCTAACCAGGTATCATGTAAAAAGTGTGAGTATGGTGTATTATGAAAACTTTTTTCTTCATAAAAATGCAAAAAATGTACATTTACTATGCAGTGGAGTGTTTAGTGTTGGCCACAACCCAATCGTTTTGACATGTTTTTTTATATTTATTATTTCCACTGTTACCGATCTTTTTGACATGTTCTATTTTTTTATTCGAATTGTTGATCTAAACCATTCAGAGAACCACTCAAACACACACATAAAATTTCATCAAAAACGGTTCAGCCTTTTAAGAAGAATTCAGTGACAAACACACGTACAGAAGAATGATATGTAGGTATATCTTCTTCTTCTGGGTCACAATCCTAAGATTGGTCTGCACCAAACACTCGATCTTTCCACTTAACTCTATCGTCCGCCAGTTTCTTCATCTCTTTGTAGCTGCTACAGCGCACGTCACCGATTATCTGATCTATATAGTTATTTCTGGGGCGACCTCTACAGTTACCCCAATCAATCATTCCTTCGACGATGATAAAAAGCAGGCCTGGGTGCCGGATGTTGTGGCCTATCCAAGTTGTTCTCTGTTGGGCAATTCTTTTCATAATTTGCCTTGTCTCTCCAACCCTACTTCGTACCTCGTCGTTGCTGATGTGTTCTGACCAGTGAACTTTAGCCATGCGTCTGTAGCACCACATCTCAAACGCAGACATACGTCCCGTTTCGCGTTTACTGATGGTCCATGTTTCACAGCCATATAGCAGTACACTCCAGACAAGAGACTTGATCAAATTTTTCCTAATTTTGATGGAAATGTTAGGGGATTCAAAAATTGTTGATCTTTTGTTGAAGGCGACTCTTGCTTGGTGGATTCTGCTTTTGATGTCTGCTGTTGAACGTCCGTCTTGAGATATTCTGCTTCCCAGATATATAGACTCTTTCACCTGCTTAATTTCGATGCCTCCCAGAACAATATTTGCAGTGCATTCCTCCATTCCAGGAACCATGCATTTTGTTTTGTCCTTATTTATCCTCATGTTATAATCGATTGTTCGGATGCTTTATAAAAATTAATAAATTTAAGATCTTGTGATTCTATTTATTTGGTGGTTCGTAGATTTATCAAATAATTCTTTCACCATGTGTGAGCAATTTGTTTATTTTGGTTTGAAATATAAACAAGAAAATAGAAATAATCAGTTAACTTATAAAGTTTTATGTTTAATATTAATAAAACTAACAAGAATGACTAAAGCAACAAACTTGGTTTATGTACTAAAGCGAAGGAAAGTATGTGTCACAAGAAAACGTCGTAAAGTTCAGTTGAATAGTTATAATCAGGATCTGTAAGACAAATAATATCATAAGTCAAGAATGTTGCAACTTGTTTTTGGGTGCATGTTTAATTAATATTTGACAAAGTACCTGTAAGTTGCACGAGAAGTAATACCTACTAGTTGCATGTAACACATGAGATCCAACTGTCGATAGCGATAGTATGTATAGTTGAAGAATATGTACCAAACTATAAACCCATAGATACAAATTATTGAATATTTTCAGATATTTTGTTTTCTATACAACATATGTAGGTATGTATGTCAAGATAGGATAGTATGGAGGAAGATCCTTTTTCCTACCCAGAATATGCAAATTGCATGATGGTATGAATGTATGTTTGGAGATGAAGTAACAAACTATTAAGTCTTCTTACAAATTGTGTATAGGCGACTGCCATACAAAATGTATGAAGCGATGTCGTCACAAAATTCAATTTTTAAAAAAATTGTTAAAAAAAAATTGAGATCTTCTACTACAATGTTAATATTTTTTATAGAAAATTAAATTATCTAGTTGGGGTGTTTCGGCTTTTTTCGATATTTTAAAAAAAAATTACAGTATAAGCAGTTAAACTCATAAATTTATAAAAAAAAAAATACTTTTCTTAATAAAAAATGTTTGAGAAACCCTGGAATTTTTTTGGAAAAACTAATTTGAGATTTTGTATTTGTCTATGTTTGTACCAATTTTCAGCTTTCTAGCGTTTATGGTTTCTGAGATATATGGAAAAATAAAATAAAAATTCAAAAGTTGATAACCCCTGACTGAAACAAAAATTCAAAATTCCGAGTATAAAAGTTTTGTAGGCCTGTAACTGTTTATCCATTTGTCGATTTGTTCAGGAGAACTTTGTTCTCTTAACATATCGACAATGTATCAAGCCAGAATACGCGAGAATTGTATGGAGAGGTCTACTTTTTTCACGGCTTTTCCAACTTTGAAGTCAAAAACACCAACTTAGAGGCTTCGCAGCATATATGTTCCATACACGGATTTACTCAGAATTCGGAGTAGAACATTTCGTGTGTCTGTGTGTGTGTGTGTCTGTGTGTGTGTGTGTGTGTCTGTGTGTGTGTGTGTGTCTGTGTGTCTGTGTGTCCGTCCCCCCCTTATAACTTTTGATCCGCTCAATTTACAGAGCCTAAAATTTCAGAATATATAAACAGTTACAGGCCTACAAAACTTTTATACTCGGAATTTTGAATTTTTGTTTCAGTCAGGGGTTATCAACTTTTGAATTTTTATTTTATTTTTCCATATATCTCAGAAACCATAAACGCTAGAACGCTGAAAATTGGTACAAACATAGACAAATACAAAATCTCAAATTAGTTTTTCCAAAAAAATTCCAGGGTTTCTCAAACATTTTTTATTAAGAAAAGTATTTTTTTTTTTATAAATTTATGAGTTTAACTGCTTATACTGTAATTTTTTTTTAAAATATCGAAAAAAGCCGAAACACCCCAACTAGATAATTTAATTTTCTATAAAAAATATTAACATTGTAGTAGAAGATCCCAATTTTTTTTTAACAATTTTTTTAAAAATTGAATTTAGTGACGACATCGCTTCATACATTTTGTATGGCAGTCGCCTATACACAATATGTAAGAAGACTTAATAGTTTGATACTTCATCTCCAAACATACATACATACCATCATGCTATTTGCATATTCTGGGTAGGAAAAAGGATCTTCCTCCATACTATCCTATCTTGACATACATACCTACATATGTTGTATAGAAAACAAAATATCTGAAAATATTCAATAATTTGTATCTATGGGTTTATAGTTTGGTACATATTCTTCAACTATACATACTATCGCTATCGACAGTTGGATCTCATGTGTTACATGCAACTAGTATATTCTGAAATTTTAGGCTCTGTAAATTGAGCGGATCAAAAGTTATAAGGGGGGGACGGACACACAGACACACAGACACACACACACACACACAGACACACACACACACACACACACAGACACACACACACACAGACACACGAAATGTTCTACTCCGAATTCTGAGTAAATCCGTGTATGGAACATATATGCTGCGAAGCCTCTAAGTTGGTGTTTTTTGACTTCAAAGTTGGAAAAGCCATGAAAAAAGTAGACCTCTCCATACAATTCTCGCGTATTCTGGCTTGATACATTGTCGATATGTTAAGAGAACAAAGTTCTCCTGAACAAATCGACAGTTGGATGATCCAAGTTTACATTATTATCTGAGGTTCACGCACTTATACTAACTAGTTGCATGTCACAAATGAGATCCAACTGTCCATGGTGATTGTATGATGTGATATAATTCAGGGGTGGCCAACCGGTCGATCGCGACTATTAGTCCAGTCGATCGTGGCAAGGCAAAAAATATAAACATACATAAATACGTAGAACAGACTGCGCAATGTAATCACCAACTTATCACGTTATTTTATAGATCTAGATTTCTGAGCATTGGTTTCCAACGAGAAATATCCATATTTGAAGAAATGTGTTGAACAATTGCATTCGTGTTTTGGTTCAACATACATATTTATGTGAGTCTGCATTTTCCTTTTTAAAACAAACAAAAAATAAACACCGTTCTCGCTCGATAGACGCTTATACACTGGATTCTTTAAGGTTGGCAATTTCTAACAGCAAACCTGATTTTGCTAATCTAGCGGAAGATGCTCAGACGCATTGCTCACACTAATATACATTAGTAGTTACTAAGAATAATTTTCAGTATTATGTTTTCCCTCTTAATAAAACAAAAATTACTACTTAATTGTGTACTGAACTATGCTGTTTCATTTCAAATTTCAAGAAGTATTGGTAGATCGCACAGGGCCTCCTCAGTAAACAGTAGATCTTGGATCTAATTAAGTTGGCCACCCCTGTGATATATTGATGTTGCGCCTTGTATCAGGCAATATATATAGCGGGTTTACGAGTATGTACGAATAAAGTATTCGGCAATCTTCGGGGTTTTATATAAGGGAATGTCTGGGTTTTGTTCGTGGCTTTGATCTACGATAGTGCTCTCACGTAGTGGTTCAATTTATAAACTAATTATTGTACTTCACTCTTGTATATATATTTTGTGTAATTTATAATAAACTGTATTAATTGTTAAACGCGTGTTAATTTAATATATCTGTGTATTAAAACTACATAATATAAATAGATGAAGAATAGTCCGCCTTCGTGGCTCAGTTGGTTAGGTCCAAAGGTCCCAGGTTCGATTCCCGGTGGAGACACAGTTTATAGTGTTTTCAGTCTGGCTCTGTGAGATGATTAATATCATAAGTCTCCAGAATGTGGCAAGTTGTTATTGGGTTCGTGATAAAATTAATATTTGACGTTGTACCTGTTAGTTGCCCAAGAAGTAATGTAAAATAAAATAAACACGTACGAAACTACATAAATCTAAATTATTGAATATTTTAGGATATTTTATCATCCTATACCAGGAATGGCAAACCTTTTTCAGCCTGAGTGCCTTTTTCAATTTTATAATATGTCGCGTGCCACATGCCCATGGAAATAAAAATGCATCAAATATTCGCGATTTTTCTTCAGATTTTTCATATAAACAAAGCTAATACATCGAAAAAAATAGTAGTACTTATTTATGGCAAAATTTAAGAAATAAATAAAAAATAGATTTAATGAAAAAAATGTAGAACCCTCATAACTTTATTTTTTGTGAGATTTTTATTGTTGGGTGTTGGTAGCTTTGAATAGAATACAAGCAGTAGTACTTTTGTCTGTAAGTCTACTTCTTATGTCTGATTTAGTAAGATTTATTGAAGAAAATAATGATTGACAGGAATAAGTTGACGTAAAAAATTGTTAATATGCCTATTGCTGTTCAGAACGGCTCGTGACGGGAGAGATGTTTATTACAAAAAAATCCCCTCTGGGGTTTAATTAAACAATGCGATCTATTTATTCATGAATGTCATCATATCCTTCGTTTCTGTCGTTTGTAAAACTATTGATGAACGAAGAAAGTACACATGGCTATTTAAATATTTTAGATTTTTTTTATACTATTTCTAAAAATATTTTTAATGATCCCTTTTATTTTCATCTCTTCTGATATTCACAGCAATCGAAGCTATTTTTCTGTACATCTCTGAACCTGAATAACTAAACATTTGTGTGTGCGTATAATCACTGCTTAGTTCAAAATTAAATTAGGTCCATTTTTTTTTTACTCTCTCTTCTTTTTTAAATAAAATATGTAGTTTATATGTAAAATATTGTCAATCGGAAATGTAGCATGCATTTGAAATTAATATTACATAGAAGTATATACAGGTCAAACATCTGAATAACGAATACCGAAGTAACGAAATTTTCAGTATAACGTATATGTAATTTGTCCCCAACAAACCGTCATACAAAATGTACTGAACCAAAATTCACTGTAGCGAAGCCGATAATAGAATAACGATTTTTTTTCTAAAATGATGTTTCAATTTTATGCGAACTTATATGTATGTTTTTTAACACTTGGCAATGCAGTTCGTATCTATAAGATATTGTGCATTATTTTTTTTTATTTTCCAAATGGTTTAGTAACTTAGTACTTATAAACAAATGGATTCCAAGTACTAGTTTTTTTTAATCAGTAGGTACGTATATTTACCCATCTTTGGTGTTTCTAAAAGTTATTAATTCTAAAACATTTTTACTGTGTGAAAATGGACAAAAACAAACAAAAAACTAGCAATCAGTATAACGAAACATTTTTGTGGTCTCGTGAACTTCGTTATGCTGAGATTTTACCTGTACAACGTTGGATGACAATATCCCTATTTATGTAATCAGACGTCCTTGTTATGACAAATTTATTAATTTTGAAAAATTTGTAAAAAGGTAAAGCTAAGTACCTACTCTTACAAAATTATGTCTTAGTTAACATGTTGCAAATTATAATAACAAAGATGTTTTATATTAATATAATAAATTTCAATATGGAATATATGAAAGGATGTCGTCACTCAATTGAATTTTTAATTTCAATGGTGTTTTTTCAGCTTATTTTCAAACGAACAGATTATCATGATTGAAATATATATGTATAACATTAAAAAAATGGATTGATAGGGAAATCAATAGGAAGGCATAATTGGTGAACATTGCGCAAGCGCATAAAGTAGTCACGAATACCAACCGATGACAGCTCGTAAGCCCAGTATATAGGTGCCTGTTTCTCCTATAATATTCCATCTTCGTCTCTATTGCGATGTTAAATATTTGTCATAAAATACTATTGACTCCCGACAGGGAGAAAAATCCAATGTTTGCGTATATGAAACTATAAAACTATAAAAGTATTCGAGACAGGATCAGTTTCATTATTATTTTCTGAGATACCAAACTTTGTGTCGCATTATGAAAAAATAGAATTTTCTCATTATATGTACCTATTTTCTTATTCCAACCATTTGACATAGAATATTTGTATATTTCTGTTAATATTTGTCATTTTTACTGTTATTAACTTGTTCTATGCTGGAATCAAATACATATTCAAAAATCACACACACACATACACCTTATTTTATTTATTGTAAAATATAGTTTATTACAGCATAGTTTAGTTGGCTTTTGTTGTTAAACTGGTTTGGTATCTGACTGCTGATCCAAGGATCCCCGGTTCGATTCCCGGTGAGCCACATTTTTTAATTGTGTTTTATGTCTGGATCTGTGAGACAATTTATAACGCAATTCTCCAGAATGTGGCAACTTGTTATTGGGTGCGTGTTAAATAACAATATGACATAGTACCTATTATTTGCCCGAAAAGCTACATTTAATAAATATAGGTATACATAAATATATCCAGATAGGTACAATATAAATCAAATAAAGATACAGAAAATTTCTTAAACATATATGTGAACGTAAACTGCTTCACTAGGTTAAAAACCTGTTCTGATGTAGTTAATGAATTTATATACTTAATATTAGATTAAAGCGTGCCCTCCTATTTTCTATTTCATACTTCCATTAATATCCCTATTCTTGTAGTTAGACAAATCTCCTCTCCTTTTTTGTCCCTTCCCTCCCATAGTGTTGTATCAGGTTTCATCTATGATTTGTTTAATTGTCAATCTTTTAGGTCATAAATACTCTTGTCGATCCTATATTTTCGTGGTTTTTCACTTCTAATGATCTTGTATTAAATTTTTGTGGAATATTCATGATGCTTTCCTTCTTTTGTCCAAACTTCTGAAATGAATATCATATCGTGAACACAGCCTTGTCACCAAAGGCTGCCTTCCTATCTAATATATGTAAATTATATGCAAATATCAAATGAATATTTTCACTCTTTTTTCATTAATATGTAATTAGTCCACACCTAAAGTCATTAGTCAAATAACGACTGATAACACATATTTTAAATTACTGTAAGTGACGTTTCATATATGTTATGATGATGTTTAATGTATGTAAGAATATTCTGTAATGAAAAATGATTTTCCCCCGGGAATAATTTTTATGCTTTATGGTGTGTCACATAAAAAATACAATTTTTAGAATACCAGTCTTATTAAAGTACGGACCGCGGACCATTCGAATAATCTTATTTTATTTTGTACTAGTGAACCCCCGGCAAACTTCGTATTGCCTGTATAATTAAAAATGGTCCTTCATTACCACCCGTCGCTTCAGACCCTTCAGTACGTCCCGTCCCTTCAGTACCTCCCGTCCCTTCAGTACCTCCCGTTCCTTCAGTACTTCCCATCCCTTCAGGCCCTTCAGTACCTCCCGTCCCTTAAGACCCTTCAGTAGGTACCTCCCGTCCCTTCAGTACCACCCATCCCTTCTGGCCCTTAAGTATCTCCCGTCCCTTCAGTACTTCCCGTCCCTTCAGTACTTCCCGTCCCTTCAGGCCATTCCGTCCCTTCAGGCTCTTCCGCCCCTTCAGGCCCTTCCGTCCTTTCAGGCCCTTCCGTCCCTTCAGGCCCTTCCGTCCGTCTTCATGCCCTTCTGTTCCTTCAGGCCCTTCATCCCTTCAGGCCCTTCCATCCCTTCAGGCCCTTCCGTCCCTTCAGGCCCTTCCATCCCTTCAGGCCCTTCCGTCCCTTCAGGCCCTTCCATCCCTTCAGGCCCTTCCGTCCCTTCAGTACCCCCCGTCCCTTCAGACCCTTCAGTACCACCCGTCCCTTCAGGTCCTTCAGTACCTCCCTTCTCTTCATTACCTCCCGTCCCTTCAGTACGTTAAGAGTTGGATATACCTAGCAAGGGATAAGAATTTATTTTTTATTGATTCTCAGTCAACTAAGAGGTACTATGCCAATAATTAATTTAACACGAACCCAATAACATTTTGCCACATTCTGGAGACTTGCGATGTATAGCGTCTCACAGATCCAGACTAAAATCACAATTAAAAACTGCGTTTCCACCGACAATCGAACCCGGGTCTTTTCGCTCAGTAGTCAGATACCCAACCTACCGATCCACGAAGGGCGATTTTGAATATCAATTAAAATTATTATTGATAAGTGAAAAAAATAGGTAAAAACCTACTACCTACTGTTTAAAATATTACAAAATTTACAGAAAGTAGAGAAAATATGCAAACAAGTTGTACAAAAACAAAAATCGAACATATAATGTTATCACCATAGTTTGTAGAAAAGAAGAAAAATGAGTTATTTCCGTTACTTTTATTTTTGTTTTTGTATTCCAACTGTCGATTCGTTCAAGAGAATGAAATTCTATTTAAGAAAGAGGCAGTTTAAATCCAAGATGCGTGTACGAAGGAACTTTTTGTATGGCATAGTGGACTTTTTGCATGCTAAAAACACCAACTTTGGCTTATACATATTTGGCTTTGGCGCAGCATATATGTTCCCATACATGGATTAACTCAGAATTTGGATTAGAACATTTTATGTGAGTTTTGTGTGTGTGTGTCTGTATGAGGGTGTATCTGTATGTGTGTCCGTCCGTCCCCCCTTATAACTTTTGATCCGCTCAATTTGCAGAGCCCAAAACTTCAGAATATATAAATAGTTATAGGCCTACAAAAATTTTTTACTCAGAATTTTGAATTTTTGTTTCAGTCAGGGGTTATCAACTTTTGAAATTTTGGTTTATTTATCCATATATCTCAGAAACGATAAAAGCTAGAATGCTGAAAATTGGTACAAACATATACAAATACAAAATCTCAAATTACTTATATCAAAAAAAATCGAGGGCTTCTCAAACATTTTTTATTAAGAAAAATATTTTATGATAAATTTATGAGTTTAACTCCATATATTTCCAATTTTTTTAAAAATATCGAAAAAAGCCGAAACACCCCAACTAGATAATTTAATTTTCTATAAAAAATATTGACATTGTATTAGCACATCTCAATTTTTTTTTAACAATTTTTCTAAAAATTCATTTTATTGACGACATTGCTTCATACAATTTGTATGGCAGTCGCCTACACACTTAAGAAGACTTAATAGTTCGATACTAATCACCAAACATACATACATACCATCATGCTGTTTTCATATTCTGGGTAGGATCAAAGGACTGACCTCCATACTATCCTATCTTGACATACATACATAGGTACAAGTGTTGTATAGAAAATCAAATATCTTAAATATTAAATAATTTGTATTTATGGGTTTATAGTTTGGTACTTATTCTTCAACTATACATACTATCGCTATCGGCAGTTGGATCTCATGTGTAACATGCAACTAGTTTTAGAAAAACCCGACAGTTATTATAATATTATTCTTTTTTTATTAATCTATTTTTATACGATCTATTCATTGCTTAAGGTCTTTTTTTATAAATCGGTATCAATACTTGATTTGGTAAAGTAACTACTTTATTACTTTAGAAGTAACAAAGGCCTGACATATAACAAGAATAATAATATGTCAAGTAACGTAGAAAGTCCAGATTAATGGATTTGTGCAAACTTCGACTATTTGACTTACAATAGGTACAATATGCATGTCATTCCATATGCTATAATGCTCGGCGGTAATACAAGAGAACAATTTTCAATTTATTGGCTATGTTTAATTACATAACATGGTACCTATAAGATGTTTCTGCCCAAAAACTACATATATTATAAAATTAATAGACACTATTTAAATATAAAACCATCGATTCTATTATTTTTCTTGGTATTGCTATGCTTTGATGTTCACAGTCTACATTATTTTTTTTATTTTATGATTTAAATGTAACAATATTTTTTACTTTATGATTTATATGTTACATTTTTTTTTACTTTGTGATTAATTTGTAACAAGTAATTGAAATATCGATTTCTTCGTGTGGGAGAAATTCTATGTTTCAATCATTTGCATTTGTGTACTATTTAATTGCATTTTGATCTGTTTTTATTCATTTGCCAATTGTTTTTCTTAAGTACTTTATGTTTCAATTGTATCTTTTCCTCTTGTTTTGTTATGTTTTATTGTTATTTTTACTCTTGAGATATGTAACATTCAATGTTGGATGAAATGTCTTTAAATAAATGAAAAAAAAATAATAACTCTGTCACTCAACATTTCCCGCTCCAAAATATTTTTATTGTACTTTTAGTTGAAAAATAAAAATAACATATAATAAAAACATACTTCGAAGTAATTTTGGTGTTAAAATAATTTAATTACCGCTTTCGGATACGAATTTGACGACATCCGGCATTATTCCAAAATCGTTTAAACTTTTACTAAAGTAAATGATTTTATAAAGCATTAGATATTCAAGGCATACCTACTGATATGAAGATCAATTTTACATAATTCAAAATAGAGGTATGTTTTTATCGTTGTATTACATAAAAAACCTGTTATGTTTTTCACTTCGTTGAGTAAAAAACGCCATCTATGTGTCAATGAACGTATCACAATGTCACACAAAACGTACGCAATCTTGTCGATAAGTAGTAGTTGTATCAGTTTTACAGATAGCCCAGCCCATGCTATCACACTTTTATATTTAAGTTGTGTACTGAATAATTATTTCACTGATAAAACGCTGTAATATAATGTAAAATAATATACTTAGCAGTGTTTACATTATTACAAAACACTTACAATATCAGTTATACGTGAATAATATATGGTTTAATTTAATAACTTAGTTTCAGTTTGTTGTGAATATTTCCAAGTTGAACAGTTTGCATTGACTTGGCCACAAAATTCTATCCAAATTTCTACATAAACCACATATTGTGTTGAAAGTTTTCTGACAGGCAAAACACGTTGTCAACGTTATAAAATATGATTTTCTGAGTATATATTTCTGTGTCTGTAATTATTTATTTGTTGTAAATAAAAATCACTTCATTTATGTATGTGATAATTGATTTTTCCGATTGTGTCCACAACTCCATGAAATTAGTTTTAAAACACATCCGTTAGTTCAGTTTTTCAAAATGAACGAAAATGCTTCTCTGTGCACACCCCTTATGTTTGTCGACAACACAGTGAGTACCTATTGCATTTACTTATTCTTTGTATAATTAAAAAACATTCATATTTATATACCATCACGCCATGTCACTTGCGGGATTGGCAGAGAGAGCAATAATAATACATGTCTGTTATTGATCAAGCATGTTTCGTTCCCCTTTTTCAAGATATCATTTACATGGTCGTGCCATCCTTATTTTGGTTGAAATCTACCTATTTGTATATCTTTTGAAATTTTTGTAAATCATTCGTTTTCCGTTCTTACTTTCCATGAGGACAAACCAATTCAATTTGTTCACTTTCATCATATTAATTTGTGTTTTTAATCCTACATTATTATTTATTTATTTTGTAACCATGTTTTACATTTACGACTGAAGAAACATCTGTTAAATACAAATTCAGAAGAGAGAAAGATTAAATGAAAAAATAAAACATTGCACTCTAATTTACCCTCAAGCGGTGTTTTTCATATAATCATAAGATTTTCGATATGAATAACAAAGAATTTCTATACATTTTGTGCGTTAAGAAATAAAATACAAAAAATGTTTTAAAACTTACGAGTAAGTTGTTTTTACTTTAATCAATAAAATTTGGTATAAGTATATAAATGTCATCATCAGCTCCACATCCCAAGGTGGGACCTGGCTTCCAAAAGAAGTCTTCGCCATCCTGATCTGTCAGCTGCTTCTTGTCTCCAATTGACCACGCCCAAAGAGTCCAGGTCCCCCTGGACGCAGTCCATCCATCTCAACTTGGGTCTCCCCCTACGCCTCACACCCTCTTGTCTATGGTGATGGACTCTTCTGGCGGGCAGTTGCTCACTCATCCTCTCCACATGTCCAAGCCATCTGAGTCTCCCAATCCATATAAATACTCCAACGTCTACATATATCATATAAAGCTGGTATAGCTCGTGATTGTATCTGATTCTCCACACACCACCCTCAGACAGCTCCGTAGATTCACCGTAGGATCTTTCTTTCAAAAATGCTAAGTTGGTACTCATATTTTTTAGTTAGAGTCCAGGTCTAGGAGGTATATGTCAACACTGGTCTGACGATAGTTTTATATAGTGTAAGCTTTGTCTTTCTCGACAACAACCTGGACTTCATGTGTCTCTGTAGGCCAAAGTAGAATCTGTAGAATCTGTCTCTGTAGGCCAAAGTAGAATCTAGCAGCAACAATTCTTCTGTTCACTTCTTCACTGATATTATTCTTACTGGTAATTAGTGAACCGAGGTACGTGAACTGCTCTACTGATTCGAAGGTATAGCTGTCTACTGCAAGTGGTGGTGGCGGAGAAGTATGACGGACAGTAGGGCGTGACAACAGGTATTTAGTTTTTTGTTCGTTGATTGTCAGACCCATACTCCTAGCGGCGGTATTGAGGGCTGTAAAGGCCTCCGCAAGTGCAGGCTTATTTCTGGATACAATATCAAGTATATAAATGTAATAAAGTTTTTTTATTTTTATTTGGTATGAAAATTTGGCACATCATTTTGGAATTTTTAGATGTTACATTAAAAATACACAATACGACCCCACTGAAAAATTATCATGACATTTCGCTTACTAGTTTCATCATCGCACAAGGAATAAGAACTCTTTATATTATGTGCTATTGATAATATGTTTTATTTAGAAAATATAAGCTCGTTAATATTTTTTGATAACTACCTCGCGTTGTCCATCGGCAGAAGCTGCTTAAAAATGTGTTTTTGTCGCACTTTATTAAACACGTGCTTATTCATTATAATAAAGTTTGAAGGGAAAACGGTTTTGAAATGAAGTATAAACCAAATTTTGTTTTGTATAGACAAATATGTAATTCATAAACATATTATATGTTTTCAGTTGAATCGAGGTTGTTTGTTTAATCTTTAAAAATATAATGAAATTCTTTACAAAGATTCTTTATTCTAAAGTACTCTTTTTTTAAATGATGCGTAAATAATTAAAAATCAAAATTGATTTAAATAAGTAAATACCCGTTTGCTAATTTTAAAATTCTTTCGAGAGAATCCACACTATTCAAATTAAGGTCGTACATATACAACACAGAGACGTATTTACATACAGACTTTAATTTAAACTACTGTTGTATTTACATACAGACTTTAATTTAAACTACTGTTGTATTTACATACAGACTTTAATTTAAACTACTGTTGTATTTACATACAGACTTTAATTTAAACTACTGTTGTATTTACATACAGACTTTAATTTAAACTACTGTTGTATTTACATACAGACTTTAATTTAAACTACTGTTGTATTTACATACAGACTTTAATTTAAACTACTGTTGTATTTACATACAGACTTTAATTTAAACTACTGTTGTATTTACATACAGACTTTAATTTAAACTACTGTTGTATTTACAAAAAAATAATTGTCATTATATTAAATGTTATGTCATTATAATCAAATATGGAGGCACAACTTAGAAATCCATATTAAATAAAAAAATTAAAAAACGCGCAATACTTTTTTTTATTCAACCTTATTTAACTTTGTTTACTACGTGTTTCAGAAACAACCATTTCTGTACGCAGTCTGCAGTCAACCGAGAATCGAAACGAATCTTAATAGACCACTCAAAAATTTTCACTGGAGAATTAAATATAAAGAGAATATTATTATTATTTCCAAAAGAAAAACTCAAATTTTGTTTCAAATATAGCTCATTTAATGTTTTTCTCTATTTTTGTTTTTTTCAATTTGCACAAAGACCTAAAACATAAAGACACGGAACAAATCCGTCCGCTTGACGCTCACCATAATTTCAGATTCAATAACTTATTTCAGTCACGTAAAATTCCGGCTGATTGTCACCGGTCTAAAACTTTTCTTTTATAGGAAAATTGATTCGAGAGTCCTTTTTCAACGTTATTTATACTTTGATAATAAACATTTTTATAACTTAGCTTCTATTTTTGAATTTGTAAAATCAATATTTTATATCACATAGAAGTCATTCTAGACATCATATTATGAAACAATATTTTTTTTGTTATAATTTAATCTCAATCAATCAATCCAAAAAAAAATTTTCAACATAAATACAGTTTGCACACATGTTAAAAGTCAGAAAGTACATAAAAAAACAATTCCAAAAATAAACACTGGTACAAGATTAAACAAAAAACACAAGCAGACCTGATTTAACACCACGCCGCATCTTTGTCATTTGTGGACTGATCTTAATACGATCTATAATATGCCTCTCTTATAAGAGTTTCTTTAATATTAGACTGAAGTTTTCTGTCATTTAAGTTTGTTATATTCTATGGAATCTTATTGTAATATTTTCTTAGGTCAGAACACTACAATGGTTGTTTATTTTGTGTTTTATCTTGTTTATTTTTCTGAGGTTTTGTACACATCAATGCATTTATTCATTTCTTGGTTAGATGTATATTATTAAAGCTGCCTTTGATTAAATAATTTTAAAAATTAGTATGATTCTTATATCTTATCTTTAATGGAAAATAAATAATCTATTTATAGGTCAACTTCACAATGAACTAAGAGGTAGGTACAGAAAACAGATAGAACAGTTCTAGGCTGTTACAGTAAAGTTGTTCCCTTTTAATGCGCAGGGTATTGCAATGAAGGCGAGTCAAACGCAAACTTTGAAACTATTGTATGAGAATGCAGGTCCTGAATAATTATAATCGTGTACACCCGAGTGTATTTGAATTGAGCGTTACGTTACATGATATGGTTTATTTGATTTAACAAAAAAACTAAGAACATTGTGTTCAAACAAATCAAAACTCTAATATCATTTAATGATTCGGCGGATATTTTGTGGTAGTTAATATAAACCATTTTTGAATTATTAATTAGCTATAAACCACTTGTTTTTTGAGTCACTTCGCGACATGTTTCGGAAGCGCTGTCCTTTCATCGACCGGCGTGTCGAGACTAACATGTTGAATTTGTGTGTATCTGTCTGTGAAGCGAGGGGGGTGGCGGTTGAGGGTTGGTTGGGTTAGTGGGGGGAGGGGAGAATTGTGCAGTGTTTTTGTTTTTGATGGGAAATATATTAAGTATTGGAGAGGTGTTATGAAAGGTATGGTTATTTATAAGTTTTATACCGGAATTTATGTGTTTATGTATTTCGAGCGTTTCGTAGTTGTTAAGTCGGTATCCTTTATTCTGTGTTTCATGTAATAGTTTTAGTTTGTGGTTATTGAAAGAGTGATTAGTTTGGATAATGTGGTTAGCAAATTCTGAGAAATTATTGTTGTTTAAGCATCTTCTGTGTTCGTTAATTCTTATATTAAGGTTACGTGATGTCTGTCCTATGTAGTGTTCATTACAGTCACCACATGTTATTCTATAAACTCCACTTTTTCTTTGTAATTTCTTTTAGTTTTAGAATATAATAATGATCTACTGATGTTGTTGTTGGTGTAAAATGCAGCTTTGATACTAGTTGGCAGTGTATTTTTTATTTTTATAGAAATAGGTCCTGTGTATAGAATTTTTCTCCATTTTTGTTCTGTATTTAGGTTGTTGGTGTTGAATGGATATATGTATTGGTCAGTTGTTTTTTGTTTTTGTTTTTTGTCGAGCATGCTGTCTATTATTTTGTAATTATAGCCGTTATTCAATGCGATTTGTTTGATGATGTGCAGTTCGTGTTGGAAGTTGTTTTGTGTCATAGGTATATTTATGAGTCTGTTTATCATGGAATGGAAGCTAGCCACCCTCCTCGCTTCACAGACAGATACACACAAATTCAACATGTTAGTCTCGACACGCCGGTCGATGGAAGGACAGCGCTTCCGAAACATGTCGCGAAGTGACTCAAAAAACAAGTGGTTTATAGCTAATTAATAATTCAAAAATGGTTTAAATCAAAACTCTGTTTAAATTTAAAATAATACCTATCATTTAAAAATCATTCATGTCTCATAAGTTTTGAGTCATGGATAATAAATCGGAGAAAATAGAAAGTATTATTAAAACAATATTACCAAACAAGTACACAAAATATAAAAAGTGTATCTGACCAATGTATAGACATATAATGAAAGCAAAATATATTATATTTGTTGAAGAAGACACTTTTCAGAGAACGGCGTAATGAATTCATAAGTACCTTGGAGCCTTATCCTGGCGTCTAAACATAATATTATATTTACTGTTAAATGACTGATTGTTCATACCTTAAATCTGTCAAAAATATTTCTTTTTTTCTGATAAAAAATCCTTATTTATCTTTTATTACATATATTTAAATTATTCAAATTATCTGTTTCAAATTATTCTTAAATATGTCGTATCTACAGTAATTTACCCATGTATTCTTCAAGATTATTTCATAAATCAATGCAATAATATAATGTTATACAATTATAAGTGTAAATTTTTGCTTCTTTTGAAACACTAGAATCAAACATGCGTACCTACATTAGTTATGGAAAATAAAATTGATTTCATTTAATTCCCAACATAAAATATATTCATAAAAAAAAAACTTCTAAATACATCCCTGTATTATATAGTATGCATATATGGATGTTGTTCACGCATAAAATATTTAAATACAACTTATTACATTTTACATATTGGTATATACCTACATAGATATTACATAATACCATAAAATTTAGGTGCCTACATACATAATATCCGCATCCAGATTTTTATAAATTACAAATGTAATAAACGACATATTTTGAAAACCAATAAATATAATTCAAATTTATGGTAATCCGAATATACATTGAATACTAATTAATTGTGCTGTTTTGACATCAAATATGAGGTTATCAATGTGTTTTTGACCCCGTTAAGTGCATTTTTCTAGGGCAATATATTTATTATATGTAATCTTAGAAATGTCAGAAATAATGATATGTCTGCGACTTTGAAATTAGAAGGCCAGGTAAATTAACGATTACAAAACAAAAATAATTGATAACATCATTGTCAATTGTATCTCTAAATGATCAATACACGCGTTTAATAACAAAGTATCCCATCATTTAAAATATTATTATTATTATTTATTACTTCTCAGGCAACTAACAGGTACTATGTCAAATATTAATTTAACACGCACCCAATAACAAGTTGCCACATTCTGGAGACTTATGATATTAATCGTCTCACAGATCCAGACTGAAAACGCAATTAAAAACTGTGTCTCCACCGGGAATCGAACCCGGGACCTTTGGATCAGCAGTCAGATACCCAACCAACTGAGCCACGAAGGCCGACTCAGACCAACGTGTGTTTTATTTTAATATTTAATAAAACACACTTTTTTTAATTCCAGTATTTATTTTGGGTTTGGGTACACAGAATTTTCTACTCTGAATTCTGAGTAAATCCATGTATGAAACGTATATGCTGCGAAGCCTGAGTTTGTGTTTTTTGACTTTTTGAAGTTGAAAAAACCGTGAAAAATATAGACCTGGCATACAAATCTCGCGTATCTTGCGTGGCTTGATATTTTGTTGATATGTTAAGAGAAATGAATTCTCTTGAAGAAATTGACAGTTGAAAAAGGTTTTGTATTGTGATCTTGATTGTTTTTGGATCATTTCTCAAACGTATGTCTTTGATATATAATATATTTTAATACATTGTATAGGAAATTTCTTTGTATTTTCTGCAATTAGCTTATTCATTTGAATTCTAACAAATTGTAAGTATTTTTACATAAATGGTTTTCCTAAGATATTATAAGCGAGTTATTTTCCTTGTAATGAAAGTATCCCTTGGCGCCCAACGCAATGAGTGACAAGAAAATAAATCGAATTTTCGGTACAGTGCCTTCTACCTTCTTGATACCTACCCGAGATACATGGAATTTGGAGAAAGCAATCTTTATTTTTGATATCAGAACCATCTGCCCCGGATAGAAAGAAATAATACTATTATTCTTCTACTCCCCATACTCCGCTATAAGTTGTAGAAGGGCATATTTATCACCTCGGAATATGTGGCCAAAGCATGCGGCTTTGCGCCTCTTGACAGTACCCAAATACCAACTTTCTCTATCTCCTTCAAATTAAAAATTTTACCTATAATGGAATTTATTACCTCACTAGGAGACAGCCTGCTCTGAGGCAATAGGTAGGTAAGTACTAGCAATAATTTAACAATACATAATACATTCGAAGGTCAAAAAAGAAAAATGAGATAAAAACTAAATATTTACGACGTAGAGGGTGCTTATTGCGTATATATGTCTTAGTAGGAAGGTAATTTATTGTATACAGTGTATAGGCGTTTGAAGCTTTTAACATAAAATGATGGCGTTTTTGACGTTTGGACTCTCCTGAAGTTAGGAATTTTCGAGGTTCCATAATTATCGGCAGCTACGCGTGGGAGAATAATAATAATGTTTTTCACTATTTATATCATTCTTCCCGTATGACCAATTCACCAAATTTTATTATCCCATCATACAATGTTGTTTTTACTAAGCCTCATTCCAAGCGAGCTCATTTCTGTGGTATTTATTCCATTTTCTTGCTTTATCTGCCCAGTATTTAAATCTAGCATTTAGTACAAGGCGAAGAAGTCATTCCCAAATTTGTCAGAACTGTAATGCCCTTTTACGGTTAGTCTACCTACCACTGGTCCATGGGATATATCGTTAGTGGTACCAACTACCAAAGAATGAATTAGCGTTATAATATCTATGTGAAAATCCATTACCTAAGTAATCCTTAAGATTGATACCTTATTTAATAATATAAATACAATCTTTTGATGTATATAGTCTCAAAAGGCCCAAGTTTGGTAAATATTTAAATTTTTTGTTGTTGAGATAAAATTTTTACAACCAATCTGTTATACGAAATAAATTGTGTAAACATAAAATGTTGATTTTGATAACACGTCAGGAATTTATCTAATCATTTGGCCTAGTGACCCAACTAAGTCTCAATAAATAAATATGAAAAATAATGTAAACCATAGGATTTTATTTATATTAATTAATCACAATCTCAAAACAAACTCATAAACTTAAAAAAATGAAGTCAATGATCTTTGTTCATAATGCATATATCAACAATAATTCGAAAGTTATATTTGGCGGTCCTAAATTCATAGAAAAAACGAGTGGGTTGTGGCCAACACTAAACTCTCCACACCACAAATATTGACAATGAAATATTTTATTCATTCTAAATTTTACTACCAGGAATATAAATTTTCTAACGATAGTATATTTTCATGTTAAGATAAACAAACTATTAATGCAGTATGGTGAAGAATTCTAATGTTGTATGAAATATTTTAATAAAAGCAGATAAATTTTGTTTTAAAGGACGTTAGAGCATTTTCAAAATTTTGACACGTGATATCATATGAAGATTTTTTTTGTTATTTATGGAAAGCTAGTCAGTTCTATGTTCAAGCTCTTTACATTATAACATGAAATCAAATTACTGAACGTTTCCATACATAGAAATTTATCTAATTACATTTTTATTCATACTAAATGTTACTATCAGGAATATAAATTTTCTTCCGATAGTATATTTTTATGTTAAGATAGACAAACTATTAATGCAGTATAGGGAAGAATGCTTATGTTGTATGAAATATTTTAAAAAAAGCAGATAAATTTTGTTCTAAAGAACGCGAGAGCTTTTCCAAATTTTGACAGGTGATATCATATGAAGATTTCTTTTGTTATTTATGGAAAGCTAATCAGTTCTATGTTCAAGCTCTTTACATTATAACCTGAAATCAAATTATTGAACGTTTCCATACATAGAAATTTATCTAATTACATTTTTATTCATACTAAATGTTACTATCAGGAATATAAATTTTCTTCCGATAGTATATTTTTATGTTAAGATAGACAAACTATTAATGCAGTATAGTGAAGAATGCTTATGTTGTATGAAATATTTAAAAAAAAGCAGATAAATTTTGTTCTAAAGAACGCGAGAGCATTTTCCAAATTTTGACAGGTGATATCATATGAAGATTTTTTTTGTTATTTATGGAAAGCTAATCAGTTCTATGTTCAAGCTCTTTACATTATAACATGAAATCAAATTACTGAACTTTTCCATACATAGAAATTTATCTAATTACATTTTTATTCATACTAAATGTTACTATCAGGAATATAAATTTTCTTCTGATAGTATATTTTTATGTTAAGATAAACAAACTATTAATGCAGTATAGTGAAGAATGCTAATGTTGTATGAAATATTTTAAAAAAAGCAGATAAATTTTGTTTTAAAGAACGCGAGAGCATTTTCAAAATTTTGACACGTGATATTATATGAAGATTTTTTTTGTTTTTTATGGAAAGCTAATCAGTTCTATGTTCAAGCTCTTTACATTATAACCTGAAATCAAATTATTGAACGTTTCCATACATAGAAATTTATCTAATTACATTTTTATTCATACTAAATGTTACTATCAGGAATATAAATTTTCTTCCGATAGTATATTTTTATGTTAAAATAGACAAACTATTAATGCAGTATAGTGAAGAATGCTTATGTTGTATGAAATATTTTAAAAAAAGCAGATAAATTTTGTTCTAAAGAACGCGAGAGCATTTTCCAAATTTTGACAGGTGATATCATATGAAGATTTTTTTTGTTATTTATGGAAAGCTAATCAGTTCTATGTTCAAGCTCTTTACATTATAACATGAAATCAAATTACTGAACTTTTCCATACATAGAAATTTATCTAATTACATTTTTATTCATACTAAATGTTACTATCAGGAATATAAATTTTCTTTTGATAGTATATTTTTATGTTAAAATAGACAAACTATTAATGCAGTATAGTGAAGAATGCTTATGTTGTATGAAATATTTTAAAAAAAGCAGATAAATTTTGTTCTAAAGAACGCGAGAGCATTTTCCAAATTTTGACAGGTGATATCATATGAAGATTTTTTTTGTTATTTATGGAAAGCTATTCAGTTCTATGTTCAAGCTCTTTACATTATAACATGAAATCAAATTACTGAACTTTTCCATACATAGAAATTTATCTAATTACATTTTTATTCATACTAAATGTTACTATCAGGAATATAAATTTTCTTCTGATAGTATATTTTTATGTTAAGATAAACAAACTATTAATGCAGTATAGTGAAGAATGCTAATGTTGTATGAAATATTTTAAAAAAAGCAGATAAATTTTGTTTTAAAGAACGCGAGAGCATTTTCAAAATTTTGACACGTGATATTATATGAAGAATTTTTTTGTTATTTATGGAAAGCTAATCAGTTCTATGTTCAAGCTCTTTACATTATAACATGAAATCAAATTACTGAACGTTTCCATACATAGAAATTTATCTAATTACATTTTTATTCATACTTAATGTTACTATCAGGAATATAAATTTTCTTCCGATAGTATATTTTTATGTTAAGATAGACAAACTATTAATGCAGTATAGTGAAGACTGCTTATGTTGTATGAAATATTTTAAAAAAAGCAGATAAATTTTGTTTCAAAGAGCGTTAGAGCATTTTGACAATGTTGACACGTGATATCATATGAAGAAATTTTATGATATCCATGAAAAGCTAATCAGTTCTAAGTTCAAGCTATTAATATTCTTATATCAATATGAAATCAATGAACTGAACATTGCCAAATATAAAAAAATTCTCTTGTTACATATAAGTTTCATACAAATATCCATTAAATAAAATATAATTTTTGAAACCGTTGAATATTTTTCTTTTAACATTGACCAACTTTGAATACAATTTTATGAAGATTCTTGGTGTTGTATAAATAGTTGAAACCAAATTAAAATATCTCTAATTTCCAGGTCGTGAGAGCATTTTTTCAGTTTTAATAGATGAAATCATAAAGAAACATTGGGAAAAAATGAACCGTTGTCTATGGAAAACTAATCAGCTCTAAGTTTATGGACTTAACACATGTGATATCAATATGAAGTCAATCGGACTTATAGTTTGGGCTGCAGAGAGGACACAAAAAAAAACAACGTAAATGATGAATTCATAGAGAAGAAATCAAAAGTTGTCTATGGAAAACTAATCAGCTCTAGGTCTTTGCACTTTACACATATGATGTTAATATGAAGTCGATCAGACTTATAGTTTGGGCTGTAGAGAGGACACAAAAAAGATAAATGCTACGGCGTACGGCGTACGGCGTACAGTGTATACGCCATACACACAAACACATCACGACGAAACTCATAGTGTGCATTCTCTACATGATACCCATTGAGAAATTGATGTAAAAAAAATACGCTTAAATTTTGCGAAATCATGACTCTCCCCTATTCCATAGTGTGGAGAGTAATAATGTCTATCTAAAATAATGGTTTTATGAAGAAAAAGTTGGTGGTAATAAGTACCTACTTTAGTAAGTACATAGAAAAACATAAAGTGAAATCTTACGAAACTCCTCGTTTTAAATGGAAAATTTTTAAAAATTACAATTAATCTTGGATGACTTTTTAAAATTATGATACTGAAATGCGACCTCAAATAAAATCATCTTGAATCAACATTTTCTGGTGCAAAAATACACTTTTATTCGTGAGAATTATTTTTTTTCCTTACTTTAAACATCATGGTATTTGTATGGGATGGCTTTTTTTTCTTTTTGTTATTGGGATTTATATTATTAGTTTATTGTTTCATTCGTTATATTCATATATTAGGTATTATTATTTCTTTTTTATACATTTCTGTTTTTTACTCTCCACACTATGGAATAGGGGAGAGTCATGATTTCGCAAAATTTATGCGTATTTTTTTTACATCAATTTCTCAATGGGTATCATGTAGAGAATGCACACTATGAGTTTCGTCGTGATGTGTTTGTGTGTATGGCGTATACGCTGTACGCCGTACGCCGTACGCCGTACGCCGTACGCCGTACGCCGTAGCATTTATCTTTTTTGTGTCCTCTCTACAGCCCAAACTAAAAGTCTGATCGACTTCATATTAACATCATATGTGTAAAGTGCAAAGACCTAGAGCTGATTAGTTTTCCATAGACAACTTTTGATTTCTTCTCTATGAATTCATCATTTACGTTGTTTTTTTTTTGTGTCCTCTCTGCAGCCCAAACTATAAGTCCGATTGACTTCATATTGATATCACATGTGTTAAGTCCATAAACTTAGAGCTGATTAGTTTTCCATAGACAACGGTTCATTTTTTCCCAATGTTTCTTTATGATTTCATCTATTAAAACTGAAAAAATGCTCTCACGACCTGGAAATTAGAGATATTTTAATTTGGTTTCAACTATTTATACAACACCAAGAATCTTCATAAAATTGTATTCAAAGTTGGTCAATGTTAAAAGAAAAATATTCAACGGTTTCAAAAATTATATTTTATTTAATGGATATTTGTATGAAACTTATATGTAACAAGAGAATTTTTTTATATTTGGCAATGTTCAGTTCATGGATTTCATATTGATATAAGAATATTAATAGCTTGAACTTAGAACTGATTAGCTTTTCATAGATATCATAAAATTTCTTCATATGATATCACGTGTCAACATTGTCAAAATGCTCTAACGCTCTTTGAAACAAAATTTATCTGCTTTTTTTAAAATATTTCATACAACATAAGCAGTCTTCACTATACTGCATTAATAGTTTGTCTATCTTAACATAAAAATATACTATCGGAAGAAAATTTATATTCCTGTTAGTAACATTTAGTATGAATAAAAATGTAATTAGATAAATTTCTATTTATGGAAACGTTCAGTAATTTGATTTCATGTTATAATGTAAAGAACTTGAACATAGAACTGATTAGCTTTCCATAAATAACAAAAAAAATCTTCATATGATATCACCTGTCAAAATTTGGAAAATGCTCTCGCGTTCTTTAGAACAAAATTTATCTGCTTTTTTTAAAATATTTCATACAACATAAGCATTCTTCCCTATACTCCATTAATAGTTTGTCTATCTTAACATAAAAATATACTATCGGAAGAAAATTTATATTCCTGATAGTAACATTTAGTATGAATAAAAATGTAATTAGATAAATTTCTATGTATGGAAAAGTTCAGTAATTTGATTTCATGTTATAATGTAAAGAGCTTGAACATAGAACTGATTAGCTTTCCATAAATAACAAAAAAAATCTTCATATGATATCACATGTCAAAATTTGGAAAATGCTCTCGCGTTCTTTAGAACAAAATTTATCTGCTTTTTTTAAAATATTTCATACAACATAAGCATTCTTCACTATACTGCATTAATAGTTTGTTTATCTTAACATAAAAATATACTATCGGAAGAAAATTTATATTCCTGATAGTAACATTTAGTATGAATAAAAATGTAATTAGATAAATTTCTATGTATGGAAACGTTCAGTAATTTGATTTCATGTTATAATGTAAAGAACTTGAACATAGAACTGATTAGCTTTCCATAAATCAAAAAAAAATCTTCATATAATATCACGTGTCAAAATTTTGAAAATGCCTTCGCGTTCTTTAAAACAAAATTTATCTGCTTTTTTTAAAATATTTCATACAACATAAGCATTCTTCACTATACTGCATTAATAGTTTGTTTATCTTAACATAAAAATATACTATCGGAAGAAAATTTATATTCCTGATAGTAACATTTAGTATGAATAAAAATGTAATAAGATAAATTTCTATGTATGGAAAAGTTCAGTAATTTGATTTAATGTTATAATGTAAAGAGCTTGAACATAGAACTGATTAGCTTTCCATAAATAACAAAAAAAATCTTCATATGATATCACCTGTCAAAATTTGGAAAATGCTCTCGCGTTCTTTAGAACAAAATTTATCTGCTTTTTTTAAAATATTTCATACAACATAAGCATTCTTCACTATACTGCATTAATAGTTTGTTTATCTTAACATAAAAATATACTATCGGAAGAAAATTCACATTCCTGATAGTAACATTTAGTATGAATAAAAATGTAATTAGATAAATTTCTATGTATGGAAAAGTTCAGTAATTTGATTTCATGTTATAATGTAAAGAGCTTGAACATAGAACTGAATAGCTTTCCATAAATAACAAAAAAAATCTTCATATGATATCACCTGTCAAAATTTGGAAAATGCTCTCGCGTTATTTAGAACAAAATTTATCTGCTTTTTTTAAAATATTTCATACAACATAAGCATTCTTCCCTATACTGCATTAATAGTTTGTCTATCTTAACATAAAAATATACTATCGGAAGAAAATTTATATTCCTGATAGTAACATTTAGTATGAATAAAAATGTAATTAGATAAATTTCTATGTATGGAAACGTTCAGTAATTTGATTTCATGTTATTATGTAAAGAGCTTGAACATAGAACTGATTAGCTTTCCATAAATAACAAAAAAATTCTTCATATAATATCACGTGTCAAAATTTTGAAAATGCTCTCGCGTTCTTTAAAACAAAATTTATCTGCTTTTTTAAAAATATTTCATACAACATAAGCATTCTTCACTATACTGCATTAATAGTTTGTTTATCTTAACATAAAAATATACTATCAGAAGAAAATTTATATTCCTGATAGTAACATTTAGTATGAATAAAAATGTAATTAGATAAATTTCTATGTATGGAAACGTTCAGTAATTTGATTTCATGTTATAATGTAAAGAGCTTGAACATAGAACTGATTAGCTTTCCATAAATAACAAAAAAATTCTTCATATGATATCACCTGTCAAAATTTGGAAAATACTCTTGCGTTCTTTAAAACAAAATTTATCTGCTTTTTTAAAAATATTTCATACAACATAAGCATTCTTCACTATACTGCATTAATAGTTTGTCTATCTTAACATAAAAATATACTATCGGAAGAAAATTTATATTCCTGATAGTAACATTTAGTATGAATAAAAATGTAATTAGATAAATTTCTATGTATGGAAACGTTCAGTAATTTGATTTCATGTTATAATGTAAAGAGCTTGAACATAGAACTGATTAGCTTTCCATAAATAACAAAAAAATCTTCATATGATATCACGTGTCAAAATTTTGATAATGCTCTCGCGTTCTTTAAATCAAAATTTATCTGCTTTTTTTAAAATATTTCATACAACATAAGCATTCTTCACTATACTGCATTAATAGTTTGTTTATCTTAACATAAAAATATACTGTCGGAAGAAAATTTATATTCCTGATAGTAACATTTAGTATGAATAAAAATGTAATTAGATAAATTTCTATGTATGGAAACGTTCAGTAATTTGATTTCATGTTATTATGTAAAGAGCTTGAACATAGAACTGATTAGCTTTCCATAAATAACAAAAAAATTCTTCATATAATATCACGTGTCAAAATTTTGAAAATGCTCTCGCGTTCTTTAAAACAAAATTTATCTGCTTTTTTAAAAATATTTCATACAACATAAGCATTCTTCACTATACTGCATTAATAGTTTGTTTATCTTAACATAAAAATATACTATCAGAAGAAAATTTATATTCCTGATAGTAACATTTAGTATGAATAAAAATGTAATTAGATAAATTTCTATGTATGGAAACGTTCAGTAATTTGATTTCATGTTATAATGTAAAGAGCTTGAACATAGAACTGATTAGCTTTCCATAAATAACAAAAAAATTCTTCATATGATATCACCTGTCAAAATTTGGAAAATACTCTTGCGTTCTTTAAAACAAAATTTATCTGCTTTTTTAAAAATATTTCATACAACATAAGCATTCTTCACTATACTGCATTAATAGTTTGTCTATCTTAACATAAAAATATACTATCGGAAGAAAATTTATATTCCTGATAGTAACATTTAGTATGAATAAAAATGTAATTAGATAAATTTCTATGTATGGAAACGTTCAGTAATTTGATTTCATGTTATAATGTAAAGAGCTTGAACATAGAACTGATTAGCTTTCCATAAATAACAAAAAAATCTTCATATGATATCACGTGTCAAAATTTTGAAAATGCTCTCGCGTTCTTTAAATCAAAATTTATCTGCTTTTTTTAAAATATTTCATACAACATAAGCATTCTTCACTATACTGCATTAATAGTTTGTTTATCTTAACATAAAAATATACTGTCGGAAGAAAATTTATATTCCTGGTAGTAACATTTAGTATGAATAAAAATGTAATTAGATAAATTTCTATGTATGGAAAAGTTCAGTAATTTGATTTCATGTTATAATGTAAAGAGCTTGAACATAGAACTGATTAGCTTTCCATAAATAACAAAAAAATCTTCATATGATATCACGTGTCAAAATTTTGAAAATGCTCTCGCGTTCTTTAAATCAAAATTTATCTGCTTTTTTTAAAATATTTCATACAACATAAGCATTCTTCACTATACTGCATTAATAGTTTGTCTATCTTAACATAAAAATATACTATCGGAAGAAAATTTATATTCCTGATAGTAACATTTAGTATGAATAAAAATGTAATTAGATAAATTTCTATGTATGGAAACGTTCAGTAATTTGATTTCATGTTATAATGTAAAGAGCTTGAACATAGAACTGATTAGCTTTCCATAAATAACAAAAAAATTCTTCATATGATATCACCTGTCAAAATTTGGAAAATACTCTTGCGTTCTTTAAAACAAAATTTATGTGCTTTTTTAAAAATATTTCATACAACATAAGCATTCTTCACTATACTGCATTAATAGTTTGTCTATCTTAACATAAAAATATACTATCAGAAGAAAATTTATATTCCTGATAGTAACATTTAGTATGAATAAAAATGTAATTAGATAAATTTCTATGTATGGAAACGTTCAGTAATTTGATTTCATGTTATAATGTAAAGAGCTTGAACATAGAACTGATTAGCTTTCCATAAATAACAAAAAAATTCTTCATATGATATCACCTGTCAAAATTTGGAAAATACTCTTGCGTTCTTTAAAACAAAATTTATGTGCTTTTTTAAAAATATTTCATACAACATAAGCATTCTTCACTATACTGCATTAATAGTTTGTCTATCTTAACATAAAAATATACTATCGGAAGAAAATTTATATTCCTGATAGTAACATTTAGTATGAATAAAAATGAAATTAGATAAATTTCTATGTATGGAAACGTTCAGTAATTTGATTTCATGTTATAATGTAAAGAGCTTGAACATAGAACTGATTAGCTTTCCATAAATAACAAAAAAATCTTCATATGATATCACGTTTCAAAATTTTGAAAATGCTCTCGCGTTCTTTAAATCAAAATTTATCTGCTTTTTTTAAAATATTTCATACAACATAAGCATTCTTCACTATACTGCATTAATAGTTTGTTTATCTTAACATAAAAATATACTATCGGAAGAAAATTTATATTCCTGGTAGTAACATTTAGTATGAATAAAAATGTAATTAGATAAATTTCTATGTATGGAAAAGTTCAGTAATTTGATTTCATGTTATAATGTAAAGAGCTTGAACATAGAACTGATTAGCTTTCCATAAATAACAAAAAAATTCTTCATATGATATCACCTGTCAAAATTTGGAAAATACTCTTGCGTTCTTTAAAACAAAATTTATGTGCTTTTTTAAAAATATTTCATACAACATAAGCATTCTTCACTATACTGCATTAATAGTTTGTCTATCTTAACATAAAAATATACTATCGGAAGAAAATTTATATTCCTGATAGTAACATTTAGTATGAATAAAAATGAAATTAGATAAATTTCTATGTATGGAAACGTTCAGTAATTTGATTTCATGTTATAATGTAAAGAGCTTGAACATAGAACTGATTAGCTTTCCATAAATAACAAAAAAATCTTCATATGATATCACGTGTCAAAATTTTGAAAATGCTCTCGCGTTCTTTAAATCAAAATTTATCTGCTTTTTTTAAAATATTTCATACAACATAAGCATTCTTCACTATACGGCATTAATATTTTGTCTATCTTAACATGAAAATATACTATCGTTAGAAAATTTATATTCCTGGTAGTAAAATTTAGAATGAATAAAATATTTCATTGTCAATATTTGTGGTGTGGAGAGTTTAGTGTTGGCCACAACCCACTCGTTTTATATATAAATTGTTATTGTATGTTTTATCATGTTAAATACTTTTATATTTGTATATGTAAAATAATTGTATTAAATAAATAAATGAATAAATAAATAAATAAAAACATCACATCTTTTTCCCTGTCAACGATATTTTTATGACATTTTTTTTAGTATCTCAATATAGAAAACAGGGAAATCAAGACACCTACAGGTCTTACGACCTGTCATCGATAAAAGCTATATGAATTAAAAAATAGCTATAGAACTTTCAAAAATTGTATTGATATGGAACTCGATAAAAGTTGGTGAAAGTTGCGCAGGCGCATAAAGTGGTCACGTAAACCAGCCCATGACAAGTCGGAAGCCCTGTTAGGTGCCTTGATTTCCCGACTCTCGCTTATAAATAAATTAATTATAAATAATGAACACTTCCTTGCACCCTGCGCAAGCGGCGAGTTTATTGCCGTATGGCAATTTCTTTCAACTAACCAGTGTTTCCAGACCAGAGAAGCAATGTTTGCGTGAGATATTAATTTAAATAAATTTCTCCTTTGCTGTGAATCGAACCCAGGACGCCCGCACAGAAACCGAACGGCTTACCAACTGGGCGTCTATATTGAGATTTTAACTATAAAAAAAGCGAGTCATGATTTAACTGGTAATTATATAATTAAAATTAGACCATATTATATATTATGTAAGTTTTATATTTTTCTTTGTGACCACGTTTTACTCTCACGTTTTGGGCATCATTGCTCACACGGTAATTTGAAACCAGCGGTAAACCACATTGCTGGACTGGCCAAGGACTTTTGTGCAATAACAGATCCGCTATAGGACATATAAAACCATTCTGTAACTAATTTTAAGGTACAATTGCCCGGGGCTTTTTTAAGGATGCATGAAATTGTTCAAATGTTCGTTCGAGTTCCAGAAATGTTCAATTACATAAAATCTCTTAATAAATACCTTACCCAATGACATATTATGTCTACATAATGCGTGAAACATTTTTATTTATCATAAAGAAAGATGCGCAACCAATATCCCTCTGTCCAGTCCTTCTAGTCTCTCTTCTCTCATTTCTCTACCCTTCCCTAGTTGTTGTATATGTGTGTATATATGTGTACTTATGTATGTATGTGTGTGTGTGTGTGTGTGGCGGTGTGTATGAGGGTGTGTGTGAGGGTGTGTATGAAGGTGTATGTATTTCTGGCTTTTAAACTGTTATTTGTTTTTATATTATGTTGATGGAATGCTTTTTTTTTTGCTCTAACACTGTAAAAATAATATTGTATCATTAAACTGTAAATGAGCTGTAGCTTCCCAAATAAAATAAATAAATAAATAAAATAAAAAGTTGTATTTATGTTTTAAAAATCTACATTATCGTCATGTTTATAAATTAATTAATTATAATTATTTCCTAATAATAATGACCTGCGTGATAAATTAGTAATAATGTATTTTGTGTAGCATATTATCTTTGATCTTGTTTTGAAAACACGTTTGGGTTGACAAAAATTAGATCAAAGATATTGGTATGTAAACCTTCTTAACAAACCCATATAGCAAACTTACGACTTATTTAATCTAAACAAACCCATATAGCAAACTTACGACTTATTTAATCTAAACAAACCCATATAGCAAACTTACGACTTATTTAATCTAAACAAACCCATATAGCAAACTTACGACTTATTTAATCTAAACAAACCCATATAGCAAACTTACGACTTATTTAATCTAAACAATACAAAAACTATATATTTTGTTTGAATTATGCTTTCTTTGGGATCAATTTAATTAGAGGGGAGTGAATTGGTATGTACCTTTTTACAGTATCGAGATTTCGTCCTTTGATAAATAAGTATTTCCTTTTATATTTCTTAAATATATTAGAGAATTTTTAAAAATGTATTTTTTTAGATACGTATAAGTAAATAAATATAGACACATATTGCGCAATCATATTTCACATATTTTCTAAAAAGTGGAGACTTATTTGATTCAACTTATTTTGTTTTTTTTACGTTCATAATATACGAGTGCAATAGATGAAGATGAAACAGGTAAGCGAAATGATAAAATAATGATAAAAAGTATTATTAAAATGAAACTAATATATAATTATTCCACTTATTTATTTTGTTGACTACGACTAGTTTCGTGCAAAGCATATTTACGAGTAGTCGTAAATGTGCTTTGCACGAAACTAGTCGTAGTCAACAAAATAAATAAGTGGAATTATTATATAATGGTTTTATTTTAATAATTTTAAATGGAATTCCACCAAGAATTGTCTGTTAATAAATTAAATATAATTAGATAAAGAGTATGACGGATATTTATATTATTTTTCTACATTTTGTTGTTGTCTTCTTTTAAAGGCTTTAAGGCTTGTATGGTGATGTGAAAAGTATTCTGAACTTACAAAAAGCAAGAAACACAAATAGTTCAATAGTATGTATGAAACGATATATGAATATAGATAAACAAGCCACAAAATTGTTCGTCTTGGTTCCACCGTGCTTCATACCTCCTTGAGCGCTACTTCCAGTCGGGGCGAAGGTCATCCATCATTATTTGCAAAAAAATAAAACAGAAAATAATATTTGTCCTAACTGGCTTTACTCCTACACATTGTAAAAAAAGTCTTTGAAAGTGCCAGCATAGTTACCAACTGTACGAAATGTAATCCTACCCTTTGAACTTATACTGCTTCATGTGCCTAACCTTGTCACCAAATCCCTCGTAAAGGTACCATAGTAAGTACCCATGTATGTAGGTAAGTAAGTATATGTTGTTATGGATATTGTTCTACTAAATTATTATTATTATTATTATTATTAAATGTTATCAGACAGGCAGCTATGCTGATATGTCTGATCTCACAACAATATTCACTTGTTCAGTCTGTCAAGTCTATTTTTGAACACATTAACACTTTGTGCAACAAGTTCCGGTGGCAAACTGTTCCACGCATCCACAACTCTATTGGACAAGGAATGCTTCCAGGGATTCTGTCTGAAACTGTGTTTATCTAGCTTCAAACAATGACCTCTTAAATTAGTATTTTGGTTGAGGCAGAACATCAGCTTCAATTCAGGGCAGTCATAGTGTTCGTTTAGTATTTTGTAGGTTTCTATGAGATCCCCTCTCTTTCTCCGTTCCTCAAGAGTAGTGAGGCCCAACACATTCAGACGTTCTTCATATGTTAAGCATCTGATATATAAGATGTAGGTACAGAATTATTTTTTGAGAAAACATTCGAGATAAAAAGTTTAGATTAAAAAAACAGACTACTCTTAACATCATTATATAATAATATATTATATCTTGGTATAAAGTTTGAATTGGTTTATTACTTCAATTCAACTCCTGTCTGAAAAGAAATTTGGCAAAAAATAGTAGGTATGGCGACAGGAAAAAAAGCGTTGTTAGAAAAAACGTCGGTCTGATGACATCGTCATAGATGGGTGGTGGCATAGCGGTTAGTGCGCATATATCATTCAAAAATTTCCAATAAAAGGTCAGAGAGTATTATTTACTCCGCTGCCCAATTGCTGTCTTTCGATGAAAATACAACCTAAAAAGACACATGTATAATAAATGACGTTTGGCATTTAAAACGCTCGATGCTGCGTTCAGATCGAAACGCCGCGCCGCTCGATGCATTCAGTGAGATTGGTGTGAAAAACCGGAATGGGACACTTGACTGCGGCCACTTGGGTGCGGGACACTTGGGTGCGGGACACTTGGCTGCGAGACACTTGGCTGCGGGGGACATTTGGCTGCGGGACACTTGGGTGCGACGGACACTTGGGTGCGAGCCCACTTGGTTGCGAGTCCATTTGGTCGCGACGGACACTTGGGTGCGAGCCCACTTGGTCGCGAAATCAAAAATATTTTTTTCTGCTTAGGAATGAAATATTTCGTACTGATTTTTGTAATGCTTTTTATTTAAAGAACCACTTACAGCTAAAAAGTTACTATACATCGTTGTTTCATCAAATAAGGGCAAGCTACTACAAAACTGGTCAGCCAATTACAAGTGCCACATCCTGCATCAAATATCGGCCTACAAATCTATAAGAAAAGGAATATCAAAAAAGAATCTATATGAAAATAAAAAGATACAACAGAAACTATTTTAGCGGTATGTGCGTTGGGAGGATGTTTTATATTTAATAAGATTATTAATAAGAAATCAGGAAAGGTTGCGAGTTTATTGCGTGTTCTAAATTCATCTCCCAAAACACATACAACTATTTTTAGATATTGCAATTGTTTTACTCAGCTATTTAAATAATAGAATGATGATAGGTTTCATAATAAAAGAAAACTTACTCAGATTAATTATATTTTCGGATTAAAACAGTTAACAAATTTAGTTAGATTGATCCGCGATACTAGGGTCGGTCGGGATAAAATATTATAATTATTGAACACTGTGCTTGAACGCTGGGCTGACGAGCGAATAAATCGCCACGTTAGTTGATTAAAATACGATGCGCTGTCTCTCGGTCGTCTTCGGCAATCTTCGTGAGAAGCGAGATCGTCCGAGCGAGATGGCATCGATGATGGGAGGTACATCCTCGCCACACTATAATGTTTATTATTTTTATTGAATATACAGTTATGTTCTTCTCAGTAAATATATTTTTTGTAAATATATCAGTAAATATATTTATATCAGTAAATCAGTAAATATATATCAGTAAATATATTTTTATATTTTTTGTTTTGTCGCCTATACACAATATGTTAGAAGACTTAATAGTTTGATACTTAATCTCTAAACATACATACATCATGCTGTTTTCATATTCATGCTGTTTTCATATTCCGGGTAGGAAAAAAGGGACTAACCTCCATACTATCCTATCTTGACATACACAATAATAATAAACACTTCCTTGCACCATGCGCAAGTGGCGAGTTTATTGCCGTATGGCAATTTCTTCCAACTAACCAGTGTTTCCAGCCCAGAGAAGCAATATTTGCGTGAGAAATGAATTTAAATATATTTCTCCTCTACTGGGTATCGAACCCAGGACGCCCGCACAGAAACCGAACGGCTTACCAACAGTGCCACGGCGGTCGGCATACATACCTACATGTTTTGTGTAGAAAACAAAATATCTTAAAAAAATTCAATAATTTCGATTTATTGGTTTATAATTTGGTACTTACTTATTCTTCAACTATACAAGTATACATACTATCGCTATCGACAGTTGGATCTCATGTGTTACATGCAACTAGTGTGTATGAAAAATTCTCATATTTTTATAGTGTAAAAAATAATTTGGCTTAATAACCTTGTTTTTACTTTACAATTTCAAACATAAGTACAAATTGGAAGAAATTGCCACTAGGCAATAAGCCCGCCAGTGTACTAATTATAATTTCAAGAAGATTTAATAAATAAATATTTTTTTAATATTTTTAATGTCTGTATATAGGTACCTACTTGTATATCAACTACTTATATGATAAAGAGCATTACAAAAATCAGCACGAAAAACTTCAGCCCTAGGCAGAAAAAAAATATTTTTGAATTCGCGACCAAGTGGGCTCACACCCAAGTGTCCGTCGCGACCAAATGGACTCGCAACTAAGTGGGCTCGCACCCAAGTGTCCGTCGCACCCAAGTGTCCCGCAGCCAAATATCCACCGCAGCCAAGTGTCTCGCAGCCAAGTGTCCCGCACCCAAGTGTCCCGCACCCAAGTGCCCGCAGCCAAGTGTCCTAGACCGGTGAAAAACGCCATAATCTGCAACTTCAGGTACATCCGACACCCAACGTCGAGTGTTGAATCTAAACACAGCCTAGTGGTCGCGAATCGTGCCACGACCGATTTTATTCACCTACAGCACAAGAATATGCTCTTAATTTAGGAAATGTATGAGGAATTATATGTACTTTTTTAAAGGACATATTCTTTCTTTAAAAAATCCAGTTGGCTGCATGAACTTGGATGCGGAGGGTAAAAGACAGAAACGAGTGAAAACAGATAAAATAGGCAACAGTGGAGAAGAAGAAAATCGTGAGTGAAAAAGTGCTTTTATCTTTTTTTTTCATTTTGTAGCTAACATTATTTCCAAAAAACAAGGAAGTCATGAATTTTAAATACTACGTCCGGGGAGATCCCATGCCGGGGAGTACCCGCTGGTGCCGTGCGCGTGTATGGCACACTCGCTTGATTCGTGCAATTTATATGCCAAGGAAAAGAAAACAATACAAACTACTACGAAATATGAAGAGTTACAAACAACATACATACTTGACGTACATTTACTATTTGTATGTAACCGCATAAATATAGTACTAAAAACAATAGTAATATAGTTTTAAATTGTATCAACAATGAGTGTAATACCCAAATTAATTAATTACAAACATTACCACAAAATAGGTGGTATACCTACGCCACAGCAAGTCCATTCACTCACTAGCTTTATCCCAGAAACAAAGAGAAAATATCCTGACAAGCTTCATTAACGTCAGTATGTTTATGTTTTAGACTTTAGAATGTAAATAATTATAATTTCAAATGACAGGTTAAGCAAAGTTTGTTATTTTCAAGAGAAATTTTCATCCAACCAAAGTAACCTTTAAAATATAGACCTGGCATACAAATCTCGCGTATTTTGGTTTGATACTTTGTCGATGTGTTAAGAGGAAGAATTTCTCTTGAACAAATCGACATTTGGAAAAGCTAGTAATGGTGGTGAACAAGTGTTGAAGTGTTATTTTGAACTGATAAAACAAATACAGACAATCACGTACATAGACACACAAAATCAGTCCTGTACAAACAATTTTGAAATGAATAATACAATGCATACCATGGACACTTCAATAAAGAAATACTTCAGTGAAATATAAAACGTACGTGTACTAAATAATATTATATTACCTGAACGCAGACATCTTGAGACTCAAGGACATTGGGACATCACTCTTGCTTCTTTTTCAGTCATATTTTCTCCAATACTGAATATAGGTCTTTTCCATTTACTTCCAGCCGTTTCTGTCTTGATCTCTCCGCATCCAAATTCTAACAGCCAATTGGACGATGTCATCAGACCATCTTTTAGGGAATCTATCAACGCTCCTATTTTCTGTCCATGGTCTCCATTGGAGTATTCTGGGTGCCCATCTGGCCCAATACAATAAGAAGTAGGATATTATGTTTTTGAAACTTGCATTTATTTACATATGTAGATATATGTCATCACGTCAAGTCCCTAATTGGGTATGCAGAATGAATCGTTCGCCATATTTTTTAATCTTTGCACGCATCCTCATCAACATTGATACATTGTCTCTTGCATGTTCGTCTACCTTCAATCTTTTTTCATTTCCCTCTTTTAGAATGCCATTCAATCGATCGATTTTACTCCTCACTAACCCAAAGAGATATAGTGGAGAGTTATAATTTTGCAATTTTAAAGGCTATTTTTTTTCATTGCAGATTATGAACTAGTATCATGCTGAGATTGTATTCTGAATGTTTCATCTCAACGTCTCTGTGTGTATGTGATATGTGTTGTGTACTCGGAATGGGACACTTGGCTGCGGCCACTTGGGTGCGGGACACTTGGGTGCGGGACACTTGGCTGCGAGACACTTGACCGCGGCGGACACTTGGCTGCGGGACACTTGGGTGCGACGGACACTTGGGTGCGAGCCCACTTGGTTGCGAGTCCATTTGGTCGCGACGGACACTTGGGTGCGAGCCCACTTGATCGCGAATATTAAAATTATTATAAAAATATTTTTTCTGCTTAGGAATGAAGTGTTTCGTACTGATTTTTGTAATGCTCTTTATATATATGTACGGTCTAAAAGTATAAAGTAAAAACAAGTTTATTAAGTGAAATTATTTTTCATACTACGAGTATGAGAATTTTTTATACACAACATGTAAAAACAATTTTTTTTTCGAAATTTTTTGTGATAAAAATATAGGAAATTTGAAAAAGAACCTATGTAGTTAAACATCAATACATATCACGCCGTATCCCCCAATTTATGTGATCGTAAAAGTTTTTTCGTGGACGTATTAGGTACATACAATTGATTACATTTCATTATTACAAACACATATTACTATCTTTGAGTAAGTAGATAGAAACTTTTTTTAAGAAAAAGAAATTTAAACGGGTTTCTAAATCATGTTTGTATTATTAATCTTTTTTCTATCTCAAATCTGAAGCTACCTAATTGATTAAATCACACTATCGCTTAAATGAAGATTTTTTAATTTATTTTGGAAACGACTGTCTATAAACTGTAGAGAACAAAATATATGTAGGTAGGTACTTTAGTGAATAAAAATAAAACAAGTAATGTACAGAAAATAATATCTAATATTTAAAAAAAAATAATATGTACGTTTTATAATTATTTAAATATGTATTTGTAATAATGAAATGTAATGAATTGTATGTAATACATACATACATACATACATACATACCATCACGCCATATCCCTTACGGGGTAAGCAGAGAGAACCGAGCGCCATACTCCTCTATTTTTGCATACATTCCTAGCTTCCTTTACATCCATGCATTGTCTCATACATGCTCGTCGATTATTCAAGCTTCTTATATTTCCTTCTTTCAAAATATCATTCACATGGTCATGCCATCCCTTTCTGGGGCGGCCCCTACTATTCACTCCATCTCTTACACCCATGTATATTTTTTTAGTCAGTCGTTCATCATTCATTCTTTCAATATGTCCAAACCACCTCAAGGAATTCACTTTCATTTTATTTATAATACTCTTCTTCATCTTGCATCATTCCCTCCTTATGTCCTCATTTTTTATTCTATCATATATCGTTCTATTACATACTCTTCTTAGTGATCTCATTTCCACAGCATTTATTCTACTCTCATGCGTCTTTTGCCACGTCCATGTTTCACTGGCATACATCAAAGTGGGCACTACAATTGCATTATGTACGGCAATTTTGGCTTCCTTTGAGATGCTTGGATCGGACATTACTGGTCTGAGAGCTCCGTTTATTCTGTTACCTGCCATAACTCTTCTTTCAATGTCTTTATCAGGTCTTCCATTCCGTTCAAACATACTCCAGTCCCCAGGTATAAATATTCCTCTACTTGTTCTAGCCATTCTACTTGTTCTAGCCATGTATGTAATATGTACAAGAAAAAGCTTTTACGATCACATAAATTAGGGATACGGCGTGATAGTATGTATAAATTGATGTAAGTTCTAAGTAAGACTACATAAGTTCTTTTTTTAATTTACTACATTTTAGCTATCACAACAAATTTCGAAAAAAATATAATTCACTTTTTATGTAGGTATGGGTATAAAAATTCTCATATTTATAGTATGAAAAATAATTTCACTTAATAACCTTGTTTTTACTTTATACTATTAAACTTAATTATATATCTTTATATTTTAAATGCCTGTATACTTGTACATATATCAATTACATATATACTAGTTGCATGTAACACATGAGATCCAACTGTCGATAGCGATTGTATAGACATATAGTTGAAGAATAAAAATCAAACTATAAACCCATAAATCAAAATTATTGAAAATTTTAACACTTGTTGGTATGTATGTCAAGATAGGACAGTATGGAGGTCAGTCCTCTTTTCCTTCCCGGGATATGAAAACAGCATGATGGTTCTGTATGTTTGTTTGGATATTAAAATCCTATCAAACTATTAAGTCTTCTTACATATTGTGTATAGGCGACTGCCATATAAATTGTATGAAGCGATGTCGTCACTAAATTCAATTTTTATAAAAATTGTTAAAAAAAATTTGAGATTTACTACTACAATGTTAATATTTTTTATAGAAAATTAAATTATCTAGTTGGGGTGTTTCGGCTTTTTTCGATATTTTTAAAAAGTTTGGAAATATAGGCAGTGAAACTCATAAATTTATCATAAAAAAAATATTTTTCTTAATAAAAAATGTTTGAGAAACCCTGGAATTTTTTTGAAAAAACTAATTTGATAT